>LPNX010056764.1:152525-175553 GCA_001517045.1 Pseudotsuga menziesii | reverse complement strand
TATCTCAGTGAAGCACCATCCCAAGAGTAATGTGGGACAGCAGAAGGGTTGTTGTCCAAGCGTTGGATGATGTGAGATAATGAAGAGTCATTGACATAACCCCGTTGAACCGATTGCAACCAATTTGGAGCAGGCATAGAAATAGCAGAAAGAGAACCCTGGTCATCAAATGTGCGAGAAAGGGCATCCGCCACAATATTGTCCTTACCCTTATTATAAGTGATCTCATAGTCATAACCCATGAGTTTGCTAACCCATTTCTGTTGTGCAGGGGAGGATACACGCTGTTCTAGGAAATATTTCAGACTCTGGTGATCAGTCTTGATGCAGAAATGATTCCCTAAGAGGTAGGGTCGCCACTTTTGTACTGCATGCAAAATAGCCATCATTTCCTTCTCATATGTAGAGGAAGCTAAATTCTTACCGGAAAGGACTTTGTTGGTGAACACAATGGGGTGTTCATATTGAAGGAGAACAGCACCAAGTCCATTGCCACAAGCATCACTCTCAATAGTGAAGGGCTTGGAAAAATCGGGCATAGCTAGAACAGGTGTAGTACACATAGCTTGTTTTAGCTTGTTAAATGCACACTCAGTAACATGTGTCCATGTAGAAGCATCCTTTTTCAGCAGAGCAATTAATGGAGCTGCAATCTTCCCATAATCCTTGACAAACTTGCGGTAGTAGCCAGTCAACCCCAAAAAACCACGAAGGCTCTTGAGTGTCTTAGGAGGCGGCCAATTGCTCATGGCAGCGATTTTGGCAGGATCCACATGAACCCCTTGTGCTGAGATAATCTGCCCGAGATACTCAACTTCCTTTTGGCCAAAAACACATTTAGACTTTTTGGCATGGAGATGATGATCAAAGAAAAGTTGCATTACAAGAGCCAGATGCTGGAGATGTTCAGCCCATGTTTTACTGTAGATGAGGATGTCATCAAAAAATACCAGAATGAATTTCCACAAATAGGGTCAGAATATTTTATTCATCAAGGCCTGGAATGTGGAAGGAGCATTAGTGAGACCAAAGGGCATGACCAAAAACTCATAGTGGCCATCATGTGTGCGGAAAGCTATTTTAGGGATATCATCCTCATGAACCCGAATTTGATGATACCCAGAGCGAAGATCCAACTTGGAGAAAAATTGAGCACCATGAAGCTCATCAAGAAGCTCATCAACAACAGGAATTGGAAACCTATCCTTGATGGTGAGGTGATTAAGTGCTCGGAAGTCAATGCAGAGGCGCCATGACCCATCTTTTTTGCGGACAAGAAGAACTGGTGAAGAAAAGGAACTTGTGCTTGGGAAAATAATACCTTGCTTCAGTAAGTCCCTAACGAGGAGTTCAATCTCTATTTTTTGGTGAAATGGGTAGCGATAGGGCCTGATGTTGGGAGGAATGCTGCCAGGAAGGAGCTGAATACGATGGTCCTCTGGTCGGGAAGGTGGAAGTCCCACTGGTTCAACAAAAACACCTGTATATCGATCCAGAATTTGTTGGAGATCCAAAGGAGTAGTGGGGGCCGCTGATGGTTGCATTTGAATGGAATAGAGCTGAGCGATGACACCATGGGAACTCTTCTTAAGGATTTTTTCCATGCGTTGTGAACTGATGATGCTGAGAGACCCTGGTTGTAATCCTTTCAATGTGTGTTTGTGTCCATCGGGGGAGAACTGCATCCAAAGTTCAGCAAAATCCCATAATATGGGGCCAAGTGTGCGCAGCCATTGAGCGCCCAAAACCACATCACATCCGCCTAAGGTCAAGGAAAACATGTCAGAGCGGAGGTTATAATCTCCCATAGAGATACGCACATTACGACACTTTCCTTTGCAAGGTAAGGTGCCCCCATTGGAAACCATGACTTCAAAGTTGGAGCAAGGATGGATAAAATAATGAGCTTGTTTGGCGATCCGAGGGTCAATGAAATTATGAGTGTTGCCAGAATCAATGAGTATTGTAAGAGGAAACTTCTTGAAGTAACTGCGTACCCGCATTGTTTGGGGGGTAGTGACTCCAACTAAAGCATGGAGGGATATCTCGGGCTGGTCGTCCTGAGATGGAGGGTCAGTAGGCGGCGCCTGAGTGGCAACCGGAGCATCCATTGTATCGGAAGCTTCTTCACCAATTTCAGAGGAAGGTGGAGAATCCACATCCAAGAGATAGAGCTTTTGTTGAACACATCGATGTCCTCGACTGAATTTCTCATCACAATTATAACAAAGCCCTTTTTCTCTGCGTGCCTGCATCTCTGTTTCAGACAAATGCTTGATTGGAGGTGAGCGAGGAGCTGGCGGAATGGGAGGTCGTTGAGAACCCATATTTCGGAAGGGAACAAAAGAGGATTTGGAGCGCTATTGGGCTGCCATCTTGTCTTCTACCAACTTAGCCAACCCCAGGGCTTCCATCATTGTGTTGGGACTAAACATTTTGACCTCAGAGCGAATTGCATCCTTTAGACCACTGATAAAACCACTCCGGTAGAAGTCGTCAGGTAATCCTTCCGTGTGATTAGCTAGTTTCTCAAATTCAGTTTGATACTCTTTCACAGTGCCAATTTGACGAAGTTTAATGAGAGCTCCTATGAAGTCAGCAAAAGCATTAGGACCAAATCGTTGCAAAAGGAGCTGGCAAAAATCAGGCATTTTGGCTCTTTATGAGCCTTGATGTACCAACGATACCATTGAAGAGCTTCCTGTTCCAAATGAAAGGAGGCAAGTGGAACTTGGTGGACATAAAAAGTATTATGAAGACTGAAATACTGTTCTGCACGATAGATCCATCCAGTCGGATCAGTACCATTGAAGCGAGGAAAATCTAGCTTCGGACCGTGAAAATTGCTGGAAGAAGAGAACCCATTGTTTGATGAAGACTCGAACTGTCGTCTGGTGTTCATAGCTGAATGCTCAAGATGGACACCGATAAATTTTTCATCCAATTCCTGGAGTTTGGCTTGGATGGCTGCAAGTGCTTCCTCCATGGTTTTTGCTCCTGTGCGGGTGACAACCATAACCAGGAGGTTTTTTTTTTGTTTTATTTTTTTTAATTTAAGGGGAGGGAGTGGGTAGAAAAACAAAAACAGAAACTGTTTTAGTAGAGGAAAATCTGGATTTGGGAAAAAATCGGAAGGGTAATTTGGGTTTGAGTAAGTTTTGGACACTGTCCAAAGGACAAGGAAGCAAAAAATGGGGATTTTAGGAGCGGGGTGAAAGAATGAGAAAATTTGGTAGAGAGGGACAAAGAAGCAGAATGAGGAAAGGAATACGGTGGCAAAATTTGAAGGCGTTTGGGTGAAAATCGAAGGAGTTATCACAAACCCTAAAAATATACAAATGTGGGATTTCGGGTTTTGGGAAGTGGAATTTGGGATAGGGTCTTTAGGAATGAAATATGCAGAATGAAATTGCAGAGGTGTGAGTGAAGTTTCAGAGAAAATAGAGTTGAAACCAAGGAGATATGACCGAAAAACAGAATTTTATACTTTTTTTTTTCAGAAAGGGATCTGCAATGGCGCAAAGGTGATAGGAAACAGTGGAATCTGCAACGGCGCGAAGGTGACCGAAAACAGTTCTAGACAGAGGAAATCTGCGATTGTGCAACTAAAAATAGATATAGACCCCAGGAATGTGCGGCTTCCTATCGGTTCAAGGGATTCACTCGGCCACCAATGCTGTCTGACGACTTGCATATTGGGGCAGTACCCCTCACTCCACGGCTCAGGTAAAACTAATAACCGCTTGGCCACAAATGACAGCTCTTGGTTTACCTCACAGGCGGGAACTAGTCAATCAGGTAGGGGTCGTTGCCCTTTTCGCTGGCAGGTCCTCTCAATGGGCCAGCTACTTCGGGGTTCCTGTGGTACTCCTCACAATGAGTTTTAGGGCTTATGCCCAAGTAATTCCCACAGTTAAGCAGATAGGGATTATTCCCAGATCTGAACCTGCAACAGAAGCAAAAAAAAAAATTGGGCAGAAATTTCACCCAACGAGCCTAAGAAAGCGCTCTGATACCAGATGTGAGGACCCTGCAGCAAACAAGTAATCAAAATACACGATATAGCAGCAGAACTCAAAATCACTTTTATATTAATCGCAGGCCACTTCGAGGGGGTAACCTCCTTTGAGAAAGCTCAATACAAAATAACTTCACGGTGCCTTCCTTGGACTCAACACACACTTATATACTAAAAATAGGCGCCAATATTATGGGTCAAAACCATGGGCCAATATAAACTATGGGTCAACAAATACTACAGGCGACTTACAAAGCATATGCGCCCAACAACAATAACACAAACTATGGATCAACAAACTATGGGACGACTTACAAAGCATATGCGCCCAACAACAATAACACAAACTATGGATCAACAAACTATGGGACGACTTACAAAGCATATGCGTCCAACAACAATATACTAACACGGTAAGGAGAAGGATTGACATGGGTTCCGAACAATCTTCTAGCCTTTGGTGGGAATTATTTTATGCCATGCAAGCATTTCTAGAACACTGACAAATATGCTCGAAGGCCTTGCATGCATTCTTGTATTCCCTATTGAAACTTACATTGGTTGACAAGCATTTTTATAGTGGCATGTGCATCTTTTGAGCTTTGGTAGGAATATTTTATGACTTGTGAGCATTTCTAGAACACCGAAACATATGTTTGGAGGCTTGCATGCATTCTTTTATTCTATGTGGGAATTTCTAGAACACTGATGGTTGTGTTTGGAGGCCTGTAAGCATTTCTAGATGAATTTCAGTTATTAGTATTAGAACTCGATTTAATTAGAAATCCTTCCCTAGATTGATGTTGTTAGTAAATTAACATAGAGAAATTTAGGAAAATGGTCATGCATAAAATCAATTAAAGGATATTTTTGTGCACGTGATGATTAAAACCAATTGAGACATGCACAAACTATTAAAATATGTTGCTTGATGCAATCACACAATTCACCTCCAAATAACCATGGGAAAACAAAGAAAATCGTATTGACATGGCTAAATCCATTGAATAATCACAAACAATGAAGGACTGCCATTTTATGAATGGTATCCTCTATAGGAATATGCTCTGTGTAACTCAACCTTAACAATATAGGAATGGAAGAAGAAGGCCATGAAAGAAGACCATAATAGGGCAACATATTGCACACTTGATGCCAAGAAACTAGCAAGGACTACATGCATCTCAACAAATAGGTGCAGGATTTTCTAGAACATTGATGTGTATGCTTGGAGGCTGTGCGTGCATTATTTTATGCCATGCAAGCATTTACATTGGATGGTGTGCATTTTTTTTATAGTGTTACATGCATCTTCTGATGTTTGATGGGAATTATTTTATGCCCAACAGGCATTTCTTGAAGACTGGCCTGGATGGTTGGCGGCTTGGGGGCATTCGTTTATGCCCTAATTGACTAGCGGAGGGACAAATGACTAGAGAGATCAACATTATCCTTTGTGATCAATATAACCACCAACCATTCAACATCAAATACAAGATTAAATGACAAATTAACACTTGTAACTAATTGAAATTGTGGTTATTAGTCATTGGAAAATGGTATCCTATATAAATAGAAAATTGAAGTCTGAAATAGGATTCATATGTCAAACACAACCTTTCACCGACAGACAAATGGTAAGGCACAAGTGGGTAATAGCACTATGGTGCAATTAGTGATCATCTACTATCACTGATAGCTAAAAATATGTAATTATTAGCTCACATGCATTAAACACTACTATAACAGATCCATTCATGGTTTCACCAACAATGAACCTTGTCAAGTATGGCCAAGATTTCAACTAGCACTCATTGACTTGGCTATGTATACCACTCTATTAAGAAAACAACAAGAATTTGCTCAACGAAGAGCTTAGTCTTGAAGGGCATCCATGGTTTGTAAGAGAAATACACAAGAAGTTCTTTGAGTCAATAACTACAATTAATTGAATGTTTTAACACATGACCAATAATTGCCACAACACGAGTAGCACAGATAGTTCCCATGGTTCAGATAAAGATAAAACTGAGCACGCCCACGCTCATTGTTCTAATATTCTATAATTAGGTAAGCACACTACAACCAACCATTAACATTCTTATTTGCTGGAATTGATAGATCAATTGTCTTAGCCAAATCCTAGTCAATTGGTATATAAGGAGACTGTAACTAAAGTACTAGTATTAATGACAACCTTAACAACATTTAAATTTCATCCTAACAAATACACATATGGATTCCAATAACCAAACAACGCTTTACCATGTTAATTATGGGAAATAAGACAACAAAAGCCAAATACCAAAAGAGCTACCATCAATGCATCTTTAAAACCATCACAAATCTTTAAGACCTCACACTAGCAAGATGATGAAGTTGAACTCGAAATGGATTTTATAGCAACCCAAAAAGGAAAAAACATACATGGCATACATAGCATTTGAGGAACCCTTGATTGAAAGAACAAGTATCCTTACCTCTAGTTTGCAATCCTCTTCGAGGAAACCTCCCAATGCATCAAACCAATGCTCGTCTCCAACACTGAGGTTGTCTCTCTCCACACCACACCCACCACAACTCCCACCCACAATCCGAAAACACTCCAAAACTACAATAACAACAAGAAGATTCAACCAAAACCTGAATAGATATGCATCACCCGCTCAACCAGTCTAAAAACATTGCACAAAAATCCATGTCATTGAAGCATTTAAGCACCAAAACCCTTGTCGAGGCTGTAGTAACTCCTAGTTGGCAAAATATCCTCGTGACCTCCCACCGAAAAACCAACCAATGGAAAAAAAATTGAATGCTTGGAGGGCCAAATGCCACATCCACAGGAAAATGCCTGCACAACTAAAACCAAACCCTTGTAACAATCCTTCACTCATAGAACCGCCTCTCTACCTCCTGCCAGAAATCATCGCCACTACCAAGTGAAACAAACCCGCTTGACAAATCATAAAAAGTCCCCCAACAAATGAACTTGCAACTTGCCGCAAACCAAACTCCATCACATTAACTACACCAATGGGTGTTTTGTCATTTACAAAATCCATTAAATCAATCAATCACGTCGATTAAGCATGGTTCA
Organism: Pseudotsuga menziesii; assembly: GCA_001517045.1. Lineage (NCBI taxonomy): Eukaryota > Viridiplantae > Streptophyta > Pinopsida > Pinales > Pinaceae > Pseudotsuga > Pseudotsuga menziesii. The sequence continues at coordinate 168,438 of LPNX010056764.1, read as the reverse complement.
ATGTGTAATATTGATGTGATGAGTACCTAGAAAGCATATTTCCAAATAGAAATAGGTTGATCACGCTCTAGACCAAACAACAATTACAAGTGGTGTACATCGCAATCCAAGCTAAATGACAGGCAGGTTGACGCATGCGGACAAATGTCGAGTGAAACATCCATTCCAAATATTGAGGGCAAAAATTGAGGGGTTTTACTAAAGTTACACTTTTGCAAATTGGAAAAATAGCTCCAGCTAACTCATAACATAAAAAAGAAAACCTAATGTGATAAAAGATTTTATATTAATAAAAAAGAAAACCTAATGTGATAAAAGATTTTATATTAATATGTTTAACAATGTAGATTATAAAACCATATATCATAATACTTTTGATTTTTATAACACCTTTATTAATGAAAGATAGAAATAAAAATTAACAAAAATGTTTATTAATTAAAAATATGAAAAAAGATAGATGCAAGTGATGATTTACTTCAAAACTTAATACATATGTTAGTTCAGGCTAGCTAATTCCGTTAATGTGTGTGTTTCCTTTAGCTCATTCCGTTAAGGTGTATGTTTCTTTGGTAAGGAGACTTGAGTTCAATATCTTTAAAAATGACTTAATTAAGAGAAAACACCACAAAATCCAACCATATTAAAAGTTAATGTGACCCAAACCTAATAATCTTAGGAGCTTAAACACCTCTAAACCTAATACATATTAAATGCAAATGATGATTTACCTCAAACCCTCGTACATATTCACTTTATATTTTTATATAACTCATTATAACATTTATATAACCTAAAGCATGTTTTTATTTGCAATTGTATAAAATCATCATTCATGTGATCTTGTTCGAGTCACACTATATTATAGCTAACGAAATGATCTTTTTGAGTTAAAGTCTATGAACTCGAGTTGTATACCATATGAAGTTTGAATAAAGTAAAATATAATAATAAAATCTAGCTATTTTCTCGGTGAATGAGTAAACATAATAACGACACCATAAAAAAACAAAGGTTTTAGAGGTATAATGGCGGACATAAGGAGAGCAAGGGAGCAACGACTAAGAAACTTAATGGCCGACATAAAGAGCAAGGGCCCAACAAAAGCAAAAGTTAAAAGGATGGTGATGACAAAGTTTGAGGTGGGTAGCCGATCCAAATTCCATCCGGTTTCTGCTTTTACCGACGCGGTAGAGCATGTAGACTGTCCTTTATTTCATATTTCGTCGTTGTGCACAAATAAAAGGTAAACGGCGGACTGCGGAGGGCCTACTTCTGGTTTAAAAAAAGGGGGGAGGACGTACTATCTGTACATCTTGTCGTTTCCTTTTATGGTGTCAAGCTGTACACCATAATCTCTTCAGCCCCCACACGTGGTACAGTATATCGTCTTTACACGAGCGAGTACTATTTCATATTTGTGTTTGTGAAGTGACGAAAATATTAATGTGGTCCAGCTGTCCAGAGCTACCAGATGTACACCTTGTCTTTTGTTTTCATATAAGTCAAGTTGTGCACCACTCTGAAAACGCGTGGAAAGTTTCGTATTTGTGGGGTGGAAATTTAGGTTGCCGCAGGGTTTAATGTCTATAAATATCTCAGCTCACCATCGGCATTATTTTCATCGCGATTTTCCGAGTTTCTGCTCTTATCAGGCTCTTCTGTAGCTTCGAAAGGCCTTCCCATCAATCCCATTTCTATTTTCCAAATCGGCAATGGCCTCCACCTCCACCTCCTCCGCCGCTGCCTCCACCTCCACCGCTGCTCATTCGGGCTACGATGTGTTTATTAACCATCGTGGTCCGGATACCAAAAATAGTTTCGCTACCGATCTATACAAACGCCTTCTTTCCCATGCAGGAATCAGAGTCTTTCTGGATCTGCCTGAATTGCAACTGGGAGACCGTTCAGATGTTAATATTGAAGCCGCTATTCGATCGGCCTCAGTCCATGTGGCCATCTTATCTGAACGATATGTCGAATCAAATTGGTGTCTAAATGAACTCGTCCAAATGTTGGAGACAAAAGCTCGTATAATTCCAGTATTTTTCAATGTGAAACCCTCTGACTTTCGGTGGACGCAGTTGGAAAAGGGAAGGTATGCTGAAGCCGTGGGAACTCATAAATCGACTCTCGGATCCGACCCATCTACTATCGAAAATTGGAGACAGGCTCTTTCATATGTTTCTCACACAACCGGTCTCCTGCACGTCGACAAGAGGTGAGAAGCCCAACTCCCTTCTCGGCGTTTTTTTTTATGTTTCATGAAATATAGAGACTTCTTTTTCTTATTAGTTCTATTTATTTTCTTGTGAGTAACCAGCGATGAGGGGGAGCAGCTACGTAACTTAGTTGAACAGGTGTTAAAATGGGTGAAAACACCAGCCTTAGTCCTTGACGTTGCTGAACATCCGACAGGGTTGGATGATAAGATAAAACATTTCGAAAATACAGTCTTAGAGCAGCTACAGCACACCAAAATACCTCCTATCTTGGGAATCGTGGGAATAGGTGGTGTAGGAAAGACCACGTTGGCACAAGCATTATTCAATAGGAAAAATCCAAATTATACTAAATCCTGTTTTTTATCTAATGTAAAGGAGAGTAAAGGTTGTTTAGTTTCGTTGCAAAAGAAACTTCTCGAGTGCTTGAATGCATCAAGTGACAAAATAAAACAGGTTGATTGTGTTAGTAAAGGTATCCCGATACTCCGTACGCATCTCTCATCTTTTAGCGCCTTAGTAGTTATAGATGATGTAGATCATAGAGATCAGGTTCATGCACTTTTGCCACATCCAAATGGTCTCCACTCCGATAGCTTAGTACTCATTACATCTCGTAACAGAGATGTGCTCATAAGCGCAGGATTGGAAGATTCGTCCATATATAACCTAACTGGCCTTACTACACAACATTCTCTTGAGCTCTTCTGTTTGCATTCGTTCAACCAGCGACATCCACTACCAGAATTTGAATCTTTGGTTGACGAGTTCGTAAAAGCCTGTGGTGGATTGCCTCTATCGCTAAAGGTGATTGGGGCACTTCTTAAAGGTAAAAACTCTGCATCTTACTGGAGAGATCAATTGGTTAAACTTCAGCGCATGCTTCCCGAGGAGATACAACAAAGTCTTCAAATCAGTTATGAGGCCCTAGATAGGGAGGAAAAGGAGATATTCTTAGATATTGCCTGTTTTTTCATAGGAGAAGACAGGGATACGGCGATAAGAATATGGGATGGTGGTGTGTGCGGGTTTCAAAATCTACAGAGCAGATGCCTTGTAGAGGTGGATGATCAAAATAAAATAAAAATGCACGATCACCTTCGAGACCTCGGAAGAGATCTCGCGAAAGCTCCAGGATTGCCGCGTCGTCTTTGGCGTTGGACAGATGACGACATTGATGATTTCCTGCAGTTATCGGACTCGGTAAGTATTAAAATCATTCAATCCAGTTAATTATTCAACTATTTTCTGTTCTTTTAGTTCTTCATTCATTTTACAAGGGTGAATAGGAAATATTGACATGTTTCAAGGATGCACAGAGAGTACCCGTGCGCGGAATTAGAATGATTCTCCACGATATTTATCCTTATGAATTGGACGCTATTGGACACTATCGTTCTGTTGCAATGGAAGGTGTTCGTACGAGGATGTTGCAATTTCTTGATACTGTAAAGGCTGATTGTATGACCACGTTGCAACTTCTTGACACTGAAGATGTTTTCGTGGAACGCATTTTGACGAAGGTGCAGTCTCCAAAACTTCTCTGGCTGCGCTGGAACTATTGTCCTCACTCTTCACTGCCTTCCTCTATTTCATTGAAGAATTTAAGAGTTCTACATGTTACAGGGGGGCTATTAAAAACAATTTGGGAAAATGAATCGCAGCAGGTAAATTAGGATGTGTTGAATTAAGTTTTGTGTTTATTGGCTATTGATATTCTACCACAGGGTAGGGTTGTCTTTTGATGAGCATGATATTAATCCATTTATATTTGTCTTTTCACGTACGCATGAACTATTTTCAGGCATCTTTACAGTTGCGGGAGTTAAACATTAAGGCTGGTACCCTCTCGAACATTCCAAAGTCTTTAGGGAAGCTGAAGTATCTGGAACAGATTTCGATACGTTCTTTAAGCTATCCCAGTTTCCACCATCTCACAAAATTACCAGAAGAATTTTGTCTTCTGCAGTCGTTAAAGGTCTTGGTGTTAGAAGGTTGTACACGAATGAAGTCACTGCCGGACTGCTTTGGTAATTTAACCCACCTCCAACACATCGATCTGTTGAGGTGCTACGCTTTGGAGAGGCTGCCAGATTCCTTTGGTAATTTAACCCACCTCCAACGGATCCAGCTAAAAGGCTGCAGCAGATTGGAGAGGCTGCCAGATTCCTTTTGTAAATTAATTAAACTCAAATATCTAGATTTGCAGCGTTGCACTAATCTAACCATGTCAAGCGAAACACTAGGAAATATAAGAACTCTTGAGTACATAAATCTAGATTTCTGTAGCAAAATTGAAGTACTCCCTCAGCAAGTGGCACATCAGAGGTCGCTTGAGCAGTTGCAATTGCGCGGTACAAATGTAAAAGAATTGCCAAGTGCAATTGGAGAGCTAAGCTATTTGGAAGTTCTGAATGTAGGAAGCCCTTTGCTGGACACGCTCCCGCCTTCACTATGTCACTTGAGTAACTTGAAGGAATTGAGTCTATCTGGATGTAAGCAATTGAAATGTTTGCCGCCTTCGTTGGGTGACTTAAGGAGCCTGAAGAGATTGTGTCTCATTGACTGCAAGGAATTGAATTGTTTGCCGTCTTCTATTGGACAGTTGAGTCAGTTGACTGAATTGATTGTACAGCAATGCCAGTTGTTAGGCGAACTGCCTTTTTTTAAAAAGGAGGTGACAAGAGAAAGCGGAAAATTGATTGATTTGGAGTCTTCAATGCTTCCGCGACTCCCGAAGTTAGAGGTCTCTCAAACAGGGATATCAGATGCATCATTTGCTGAAGGTGTTTGCTTCAACCTTCGATATCTTGATATCAAGTGGTGTGATAATTTGGTGGAGATTGGAACATTGCCAAAGACACTCACATACTTATCATTTAGTGGTTGTCATAATTCGAGGAAAGTAGATGAGATTATTTATGGTCTTGCAAAACTTGAAAAGCTGGACTTGAGTCATTGCATAGAATTGGAGGAGTTGCCAGGTATGGAAACATTGGTATCTTTGAGCTCCTTGAATGCAAGTGGATGTTCGAAGTTGAAAAGCATACGGGGAGTGGAACAGCTGGCAAAGCTGAACATTCTAAATATTAGTGGGTGTTCCATGTTAGGAGAGGTGGACTGCATCCAACATTGCGTATTGTTGCATGATCTTGATTTAAGTGGATGTGTAAAGTTTAAAAGCATACAGGGAGTGGAACAGCTGGCAAAGCTAACACGTCTAAATGTTGGTGGGTGTTCCGAGTTAGAAGAGGTGGAATGCATCCAACATTGTGTTTCGTTGGAGAGTCTTTGGTTAACTGAATGTGTAAAATTAAAGAACATACGAGGATTGGAGCAGCTGACAAAGTTGAGACATCTGGGTATCCGTGGGTGTTCAGAGTTAGAAGAGGTGGAAGGCATCCAATATTGTTCGTCGTTAAATTTTTTCTCTGCGTTAAATTGTCCGAGACTGCGGTGGAGGGCCGGAGTAGCGGAGCAACTTCGCCAACGAATTCCTGATTTCCACATGTAAGAAATATAGCAGAAGAAGCAGGCTTTTCAACCAACGCTGGTCACAACCCTGCCGCATAGTCTATAGTTTAATGGTTGCTTTAATTAATAGATGATTATTTAGTGAGGTTATCTCTTACTTGATTTTTTTATTGTATATAATTTTGAAAGCATTTTAATCGCTGGTTGTATAGGCACAGCTTAGCTTATGTAAATTTTTTCTTTATTTTGTAATTTTATTAATTAATAAAAGGAATAGTTGAAAAATAATTAATCTAAATTAAAAAATAATAAATAAATTGAAATTATGAAAAATGTTTATTATTATATAAATGTATGATAGATATTTATAAAAATTATATTTTATATTAAATTATTTTGAATATGTAATATTTAATTTTTTAATTCAAATTTGTAATATTATTGTGAGTGATATTATAAAGTTAAGATGACATAGTTATAGTACATTATTTTTAAATAATTATTATTTGTGTCTATTCATTTATAAATTAAAGATTTTGTATATATATAGTTAAGTTTATTTTAAAAAATAGTAAATATAATTTTTTTATATAATTAATAATTGTAAATATAATAGACATTTTGATATTATATAAGATTATGCAATTTAATAATATTAACATTATTTAAAAATATAGATTTTTTTTATATCCTATAAGATTACACAATTTGATGATGAGGGGAAGTTAACCATCATCATCATCATCAATATTAACATTATTAAAAAACATTATTGATTAAAAAGTTCCATGGTTTAAACTTTCATAATTTTTTTAAATTATACTAGCTTCACAAAGAGATATTATCTTTTTAATTTGTAGTTTTATAAACCAATATTTGCATGACTTAAATAAGTAAAAAATATTAGTAAAGAATACAAAATGCTATGCAATTAAATCTTTATATTTTTATTAATTTTTATATTTTTAAAATTTAAATTAAAATAAAAATTTGTATAATTATTTTATAATTTTTAATTTTAATAAATTAAAAAAATACTAAATAAAACTATGCAATATTCTACTACACTAACCCTTTTTAACAATTTTTATAAATTTGATTTCCAAAAAATAATCCAAAGACTTTAAAAAAAAACCATATACGGTTTCTAAAAAATAAATATTTTATTATAATATTTCTATATAAACACTATTAATAAATATTTTATTATAATATTTTAATATAAACAATATTATTAATAGAATTTGAAGTTTTTGAATTTTAATGGTACTTGATGTTTTGTTTTAATTTAAGGATTAATAAAATTTTCAACTTCATAATTATAAGTGGGATAAATAGATGGATATATGAAATTGGTTTTCAAATTTGTAATAATACAAAACTGCATTCAATGTGAACTTTAAAAATTATAAATGAGATAAATAGATGGACATATGAAATCGGTTTTCAAAATTGTAATAATGCAAAAGTGCATTCAATGTGAACTTTAAAAATGCGCATGCACTTTAAGAATGCACACTTATTCCTATTAAAATAACTTGAGCACTTTAAGAATGTTCATGCACTTTAAGAATGCACACATATTCCTATTAAAATAACTTCATCACTTGTCAATGTAGTCAATTTTCAATTGGAAAAGCGAAATCCATATTATTTGTACTCGTAAAAAAATGTGTAGGCATTAAAAACATGTATGTTTTTTAAGGGTTGAAAAATGTAATGGAAATAGGGGTGATGCTTTTGTTTTGTTTTATTTATTTGGAGAGAAGGCCAACTGCATAGCCAGAAATTGGACACGTGAAGATTTATTTGGAGGGCCAATTGCATAGGTTGATAATCAGAAACTAGACATGTTTCTCTTGGATCATGCCGAAAGTTTTGCTTTTGTAGCTCAATTGTTATGTCCCCTACAAGGGGATATATATGAATCGGTCAGGCCGATTATTGAGACTAATTTGTAGCAACTTTAATAAAACATATAATTTTTACTATAGTTTGTATCAATTTTTTTGAGGGGAATTATTTAAATCTTGATTTATCTTACTTCTTATTGGCTTATACAGGTGACGTAGGCCTTGGACTTTGTGCCCCAAGACCCGGCGGGGAGCTTGCGTAAGCAGCCTATAGCAATTTGCAAGATAAAGTTACAGATGGCACCGGATGGTAATCATCGACTGCACAGTCAACCATCGAGTGCAACAATCCCCAGGCACATTTAGTATTCCATCATGATAACAAACAAATATAGCCCTTTTGTTGTATTTTATGCTATGGTTTTAAACAAAAATTAACGGCTTTTATAAAGTTTTTTTCATCCACTATCTTATCGTAGAATTACCTTTTCATTTTAGGGTTGACACTCCACTCAGTGACACCCTGAAAAACCAGCAATTTGCAGTGACACTGACAATCGCTGCAGTCTACGGCACTCTGCATTCTGCAATCAATGACTTGCATGAATGAGGAAAGTGGTTACCTAGTTTAGTGTAACGTGGCAAGCTACATGGGCTTAAACAAAGTCTTTCTCTCAATCATGGGAGAACAGTCTATCTCCACCACCTCCCCCTTCTCAGTTGGGCACAATCCTCCTTCTTCTCAGTTGAAGCAACAATTGAAGCCAGAAAATGTCAGGAATCAAATTGCCCAGGAGCTCAATGCAATCATGTGAGCTTCATTGTTGCAGCTGATGATGCACAGAGCAGCATTAGCAACCATCTTTCTAACATCTGGGATGTTGCGGCTGATGATGCACATAGACGCATTAGCAACCATAAGGATCATAGTTATGACAATTTCTGGTAGACCCATTGTTTTCATAAGGGCTGAATCTGTTCCACCTGAGCTTGGGCATTTCAACATGCAACACACCACGGTGAAAGCTGCCGGTGATAGAGCCAACTTTCACGTTCTGGGGAATTTTGAAAGGCCTTCTGAAGCTTCGGCCCGCACTATCCTCCATTAGGTGCCACGTCCATGTCACAATACCCAGGCCTTCTAAACATGCTTGGCCACCTATCAGCAGAGACCGAGTGTTATCCATTTCCAGACTTATGTTTTCTCTCCTGAAACCTTCTACAATACAATGTAGATAAACTCAGATCGTATGAGTAGGCGTACTGTAATCTTGTAAACAGAAATTATTGGCATTGATGCAATAGTTAAATTACAAACTCAAATGGTATAAAACTGTAATTCAGTATAAGGATTTTGACCATAGTAGTATAATTTCAAGACAGGTTCATTCCGCTTGAATTGTTCAGAACTGTTAGGTTGATTTAGGTTGAAATGTTCAGAACTGTTAGGCTTATTTAGGTTGAATTGTTCAGAATTTTTTTTATACGCTCAGATCATATGAGTAGGCGTACTGTAATCTTGTAAACAAAAATCATTGGCATTGATGCAAATTATAGTTAAATTACAAACTCAATAAGTATAAAACTGTAATTCAGTATAAGGATTTTGACCATAGTAGTATAATTTCAAGACAGGTTCATTCAGCTTGAATTGTTCAGAACTGTTAGGCTTATTTAGGTTGAATTGTTCAGAACTTTTTTATACACTCAGATCATATGAATAGGCGTACTGTAATCTTGTAAACAGAATTTATTGGCATTGATGCAAATTATAGTTAAATTACAAACTCAATTGGTATAAAACTGTAATTCAGTATAAGGATTTTGACCATTGTAGTAGAATTTCAAGACAGGTTCATTCTGGTTGATCCCGTGCACACCTTTCAGCTATGTGGATGACTCTCGTGGGGAATTTATCCTATCACGATTTACAAATTAAAGTTTAATCTAACAACTATGTTGAAAATTTAACTTTAATATCTTGGATGGTTAAACTCACAACACCACACATACCACTATGTGTGACATACTTCTGAGCCACTGTCACCTTTGTTGCATCCTCTTGATATTATGACAAAGATGAAACTCAATGTAACACATGAGTCAACAGGGTATATGGATGATTAAGACATAATTATCCCGCATACAACTGGATCAGTGAAAAACTAATACAACAATAAATTGGTGTTCTCCATCCATAGACAAAATTCTATATTTAAAAAGTATGGGACGATGATGTCGTACATTATCTCTCAAGCTCTTATTGTTGTAGAATTTCTGTATTGATCAGTTTATTTCCAGCAATTCCATATGTTAAAATTCATGATTCATTATTCTCTGCAAGTTATTAAACTTGAAAGTTGGTTAAGAAGTTTTTGCATAATCTATTGATATAATCTTTGAGCTGGCTGGCATCCTAGGCATCTTCATATATTGAAAACTGATATGAAAACGGTTGATATCTTTCAAAGTGCTTTCAGACAAACCATCTGATGTTGCCTTAGTATATTGACAGACTTCGTCTTTTAAAATCGTAAGTTTTGTTTGGATTTTTTATGAAAATTGCAAATGTATGTTTAGAACTGTATAATTTTTAGTCAACTCCATAAAAATAACTGGAAAGATCTAAAACTTGGAAAGTTTTACCAACTTCCTTGTAACAGTTAATCAACTCCTTTGTTTGTTTTATGAAACCCGATCCAGGTTTAAACCTTGGATTCTTTATCCTAAGTTTTAAACTAGCATACACACAAAACATTGGCCTTATCAAATCCATAACAATTGAATTTCAAATTACAAGTTTTTAGAACACAATTTCAGATTAGGTTTAGATAGGTTCAGTCTGTAAATTTAATTTGATTTGGTAAATTAGTATTTTTCATTATTGCACTATATCTAAGTTTAATAATAGTTCGTTGTAAAATTGATCTGCAATAAAAATGCAAGAAAAGAAGCATAATCTCTTATTTTTGGTCAGTGTCACTAAAAGATAACGGCCAAATCTACCACCCAAAGAAATCAAGTGAACCCCATTACTCCTAAAGTTAGTCTGATTTTTACAGTAATTAAAATAGAGATAGAAATACTTAAGATGTTCTAAATTACTTCAAATTTTTGTTATTATTTTTCTTTTTTTAACCTGTTTAATGCAAACCGAAAGTAGTTTTATTTTTCTCATTGAAAAAATAAATTTGACTTTAGGCCTAGCCACAGGTTGCAGGAGGCGCCGCTCGAGTGCTGGAAACTGCATTAACTCCAGTGAAGCATGGTGCTTGAACCCATTTGCTCTGCCGCTGTTATTGAATTTTCTCATATGGTAGGACCAAAATGGTGCGAGCTGTGATATTGTTGAGTTGTCACTGAATCCTCACTGCTGTTAAATTTCTTTCCAATTTTTTTAGAACGTACACAAGTCATAAACGTCGTGAATCTAAAAATTTATTTGGAAATATACTACTAGAGTGAAAATACTGTACTGTTCTTCCTATTTTCAAATCACTTGGACTCTGTAATTTCTAATTTCTGATCTACAAATTCTTTATAGTAAGAAAATTTATCGAGCTAATTTTTTAATTAAAATATAATATTAATAACTAAAATATATATCTATATTAACATTGACCAACATTAATCAACGGTTATGGTAATTAAGATATTTTTTTATGAATGAAATTGTTTTTAGTTTTTTTCCTGTTTTTTTGGAAATAATAACTATTTTGCTGCGGGTCATTTAATGTGGTTGCAGTACGTATGTTCTCACTTGGATCTCAAGGAGCTTAAGATTTAACCAGGGACATGCTTGCGGTCACCTCGTTAAATGGCCTGCACTCATTAAATGGCCTGCAGCAAGTTGCTTATTGTTTAAACTAGATTTACGCACGTTTAATTTTTTTACAACCTCTTCCATCTTGAATGTAAAGTACATTCTGTTATTTGAATGCGATTAGGATAGAAGACAACTAAAACTACATTATGTTATTTGAATGTGATTAGGATAGAAGACAACTAAAACTTTTTTTACAGTAAAAAATGTTCTTGGAAATTGTAGTAATTTTGCAATTTTAATATTCTTCATTGCCTTGCTTTTCTTGAATTTAATAGTCTATTTTAAAACTATTATCAACAAAAATTGACAACATTCCAACTTTGAATGTAACCAAGATTATAGTTTAAAGATGGTGATATAAAAAGTTTTAGATTTTTTTTAATTAATAACTAATTTCCACCTTATGTTTTGATTAAGCTGATTAAACTTTTTATAATCATGGGAAACAATAATGTAGGGTTGATTAAACTTTTTATAATCATGAAACACATTAATGTAGGGTTGATCGAGTTTTTTTTGCAATGACTTTTTTTCAAAAGGAAAAAAGCCTGTCCTTGTTATTCTTATTAAGAATCAAAGGGCATCAGTCCAGCCACCCCACTAGTGGGTTACATTTCATATATGTACAGCTCATATGGTCTGAGAACACCTCGAGTTGTTGCCAGGGGGAAAGGCAATACTAATAAAAGAAAGTTCCCATCAGAAATACTGCCTCATCATAATGGAATCAGTCCCTTCAGCCACATATACCAAATACCAAAGGGATATGATCAGCGATCTAAAAGAGGTCGCTTAATGAGCAGCTTGTCAACAGTCAAAATGAGGAGTAAACTCCTTTGTCCAAGCTCAAAAGAGCTGAAAAGAGTCTTGTGAAAAGACTCAGAGACTTTGGATCGAGTTCACATGGACCTAAGTAGCTTGGCTTTAATCCACATCCCATGGCTTTGTGGCTTATTGAAGAGCTGTCAAGTATGGAAACATTGGTATCAGTGGTGTAGATGTGTTTAAGGCGCGACCTTGCTTTGAAGACAAGGCTGTCGAATTGGGGTTTACACTACGGTTTCTTGGACCTTTCTTCTTTTAATTGCTAAGGGGAGGCTTGCTCTCATGCATAATCCTTCCTTCTTCTCTTATGCAACTCTCAACGCCCAATGTTGGTTTGCACTGACGGCTTGTGTGGCCTGGTTGGTTTGTGCTTCATTTTACTACAATTTACTTCTATCCACATGCATTGGGCACAATTTCATAGTGATCTCTTGTTGTGTTCTTGCGTTATACTCTATTACATCATATAATCCTAATAGATATAATAACATGAAGTATTATACCGAGAATTCTAGAGAAACTCTGCATTGCAGCATTCATGCACTGATTGTTTCAAATCGAATGCACCAGAAATCAAAAGTTTCAAGATCTTCAAGTCCAAAATCTTTACTGTCTTTTCTTATTTGATACACATTGATGACGGATTATCAGGAAATTCTCTAATATCTTTATCGTGTGTCGTGTCCGTGGACAGAACTCTAGCAAGCAAGTAGACTTTCAATTATGACGGAGAAAATGCATTCAACATCGTTGCTTACATTGGAGTAGATATTGAAGAATTTCGGTAAAAAAACTGAAAACTTTCAATTATACATGCAGGAGGAATTGCAATTTTAACTAAAATGCCTAACTAAATTACGCTAATAATATAAAAATATACAAATTTATAAAATATTTAACCTTCTTTATTTGATATTTTAATATTACACATGTTTCTAACATAAAAGTTTAAGAGTTTATATGTGTATTTTCTCTTTTTGACGTTGGCCCTACTTACTCGAGTAACACATCACAATGCTCTCTGTCAAAGACTTTGGGAGAAGTAGAATTCATGTTATAATGGCTAGTGAACCAGATTGCCACAAACATAGTGAAGTTCAAACATGTGTAAAATGATGATTAAATGAATATACAAAGTGGGGTATTGAAAAAGGCATAGAATCGTGTATATTTTATTATAATACATTAGAAACAAAATTTAGGCACATCAATTAGAATCTGCCTTCATGAATTGCATGTGGATAAAGATCCTCAGAACTGCAACACTTATGACTTGCAAGAAACAGGCCACAAAGAGAAGGAATTGCTTGCATCATCTCTTAATCATAAATTATTATCATATAGGGTGAGTGCACAAAGATGAGGGTCTCTTTTGGCGCGTTAGATGCAATAGAAAACTGAAAAAATAGACATCCATCAACTTGTATGGATATTTTGAGACACTTACACAATGAATCTTGCGATGAGTAAAACACAAGAAATGTAGGAAATTGAATGACCTTTCCAAATATTTAATTTTTTTCTATTGAAAATGTTGTTAACTATCTAAAGTTAGATATTTTTTAACGAGCACTTTTTATTTTTTGGACAAATTATAAGGTATATGTTTTTGTGGGTGCAGCGTCTGAGTGACTAAATGATGGAATAAACTTACGAAAATTGGTATACATATAGAGAACATATAGTACTAGTGCACGACTATTTTTCCAATAATAAATATAATATTTTTAATTTTTTTATTTATTATCTAAGAGATCAAACCTCGAAAATGGTACGTCAATTGTGGGTGCAGTGTTTGAATGTCTTAATGTAATTATTTGGAAATGGGTTTTTTATAGCATGTAGAGCTCAATGTTCTTTAGTGCACCATACAAATTGTTTTTTAAATGGTTGAAAAACGAAAGAGATATGAACAAAACACTAACAGTGTGTTTTTTGAGTTGAGGAGTGATGATAGAAGATAAATAAGAGAAAAATAGAAAAAATAATGTATTCTTGTTAAAATTTACATATTTGGAATCTGCAAAAAAAACCATATCTGTTTCTAAAATCTCATAAAAAATGGAGGTGTGTAGCATAATCAGATGAATGGCTAAACACGAGCACATTGAAAATTTGGATATAATGTTGAATTAGCCATGGTTTATCATACTCTAAGGAATAGGCATGTTGAATCCGGAGCAAACTATGAAGCAAACACATAGGCATAAGAATTCCATGCAAGCATGGGTCGAGGCTTGGACTTATCATTTGGAGGGAACACATTTTTGAATTTAAACAAAACAGAAGCACGTTTTGACTTCATTCTACCATTGCATCTAAAAGGTCCCTCAACTTCTTGCATGCACCCTATACCATGTCAAATGATCTCCATTTGTCCCAGAATAAATAACAAAATACAATAGCACGATGAATAATTTAGCTCTTGTTTTAGCATTTCTCTAATATTATAAGTGCCCACCCTTCACCCTTCTTTATTGTTTCATGAATAGTAGAGAAATATATTGTAATATGAAATGAATGTTAACATCGTGAATAATCAATTGAAATTTTCTATGAATCAATTTCTTTTTGTTTGTTTTTTATTTATTTTAAATTCATACAAATGTTGATATTTTGATTAGTTAAGAAAGTGGGCTATATAGCTTCTGCCAATTACAAAGGAGATTTTAATATCTCAGGACTTGTACCAGTCTTAGTCTAATCTTTTAAGACAATCCATGCCCGTGAGGGTTTCACCAATATGTGGTAGATGTAGTGGAAATTAACTCTATTAAAGGTTCTTTGATAAACTATTTATATTTGCATATCTCAAATGTTTGCAATACCTTTCTGTAATCTTTAAATATGATAGTATTCTTATAATATTGAATATGACATTATTCTTACCAGACAGAACGATATTTTTTGTGCAACCGTGTTGTATGAAGGTTTTTATAAGTTGAATTTTTTCCAAATTGCATACCATTATCAAATTTGAACATGAAAACGAACTAGGTGATTGTCACTTCGGTTTTATAAAAAAAAATATTCTAATAGTACTACCTATATGTTTACATCGAATAGGACAATTCTGAGACCATGGCATAAATTCCATAAAGTTATTTGGTATTTAATGCAATGAATTGAATTGATTTGATGACACAAAATAAACAGAGCAGACGTGACCGATAAAATTTCCGTAGATATTACAAAACAATCCACTTCTTTGCTTTCGCGAAATTTCCAATCAAGAATCTGGATCATCTGTTTTGACATTGACGTCTACTTCAATGTTCTTAAATATCACTTACAACAACACCACAATTTTACTGAGCGAAGATAAACTCAAATCTCATACAGGAAAACCATTATATCTTTACGGATAGATTATGCAATTGGAAAATTATTGGGAAGTGGTTATATTTATAAGTATTGCCATTAAATAAATGCAATACCTAGAGTTACTAAGATTTATTATTGATTTTTTTAAATATATTTATTGTCTCTATTTTATGCGAAATTTTTTAAAAAAATGTAGATTTATTTTGATGTTAAACTTAATATATTAATTAAATTATTTAAATTTTTATGTACATTAAGTGTGTTTATTTTATTTTTTATATTTGGGACAATTTAATATTTTATATATTTTATTTATAATTTATAGGTGATCCAAAATTCTTAATGGACCTATGGAATGGAATTTATCTCATATTTTGAATATGGCACTT
>LPNX010056764.1:142058-152228 GCA_001517045.1 Pseudotsuga menziesii | reverse complement strand
GAGTTTTAAGTAGGCTATAACAAAATTTAATCTATTTTTATTGAGTTTTAGTTTTTTGCATATGCAATTGCAAACCACTAGCTATCACGAATGCAATGTCGGGGACATTGCCACCTCGTGGCTCTTGTAATAATATATTTTCCATGCCTACTATTATTGATGAATTCAATGACCAACAAAAGAAACCATTAATAAAAGAGAAACACAATTTGTAATAAAAAAAATTGGAAGAATGAAGCAAAGCTGAAGGTGAATTCAATGACAACGACAACAACAAAAACCATAAATAAAAGAGAAACACAATAAGTAATCAATAAAAAGAGAAACACAATAAGTAATCAAGAAAAAAAATATAAGGAAACAAACCTGAAGGTCTAAACATTGTTGCCATGCTGGAGGCAGTGGAGACTCAACGTGAAACTTAATACCAATACTTTTCTTTCTCTTGCTTTCAGCATTACCTAAAAGTTGCTTTTGCACTCCCACATTGTATTTAGTTGGATGTATATTTTACTCCCATTGACGTACTTTTTGTGGTCACATTGTATTCAACTCGATGTATCTTTTAATCCCATTTACGCACTTTTTGTGGTCATTTGTTGGACATCAATAAAATTATCTTTTATCTTATCTTACTAAGTTGTTTCTATGAAATAAGTGGTTCAGGAATGCGTAATCGAGGAAATGAAGATTTTGAATACCCATACATAAATAGATGTTAATGCATAACAACATTACTTGTCAAACAGGTCCCCACCGAATAGTGAAAAGAAAGGTAACTGTCAGACTACACTTGGGGCATTTCATAGTTAACCAAAATATTGATCTTGAAGACATCCAATTTATTTTTAAATTTGGGCTTGAAAATATTGAAACACAGATCTCTCATTAACTTCCACTAAGGACAAATGCGTGGTTTCACAGTACATCTGATTGAATATTGAAAATTTAGGCTATGCAAAAAAGAACTCATTAAAGAAAATTCATCAACTTAAAAGTATTGATATTGAAGACATCCAATTTATTTTTAAATGCGGGCCAAAAAATATTGAAACATGGATCTCTCATTAACTTCCACTAAGGACAAATGTGTGATTTCACAAAACATCTTATTGAATATTGAAAATTTAACCTATGCAAAAAAGAACTGATGAAGGAAAATTCATTAACTTAAAAGTAACACAGTGAATAGGTAAAATCCAAATAATATGATATCCTTGGGCAGTGCAATGAGCATCTATATCCACAACAAACACAGAGTTGAATCATAGGCAAAGACCAGAATTGACAGAAAAGGAAATACAACCAACAATACAAGTTCCTTTGTTGTTCAATTCCATTCTACGAAGATGGAAACGATTAAGGACAGGTCAAGATTAAATAGAAACATGTTTTCCTCGAGGTCAATGATGTTCCCAGAAATATTGAGATAAGGTCGATAGATTTCTAATTTTCTATGGCTAACAGAAGTTTACTATATAAAAGGATAATCAAGCATGGATAGTAGAAATCACAAAGATATACCAATCTCAAGTAGAGAATTTATTTAAAAATAAGCCATATAAAAGTTCTTCCTCCCAGCAACGTTAAAGTATCTATGCAACAAGATAATTATGCCTCTATGATAACAATCGTGATTAAGGTGGGTCACTCATGAAAACAAACATCAATTGGTATCCTAAACAATTGGGTGTTATTTTTATAAGGCTACATCAATTTATAATTTATAATTTATAATTTGCATTCTTGTAGAATGCAAAGATGGAGGAAATCAACCATGATTATAATTAGTCTCTAAATAAGGAGATTATCTTGGAGATGTACCATTTCATGTCTTATTATAATATAATAATTCTGAATTTCATATGTCCCAAAGTAAAAGAAATCGTTCTCTCCAAGGAAAAGAAATAAACCTCACATCTTATAGCCATACAAGAAATAAACCTCACATCTTATAGCCATACATACATACTGCAAAGATGGATGAAATACTCAAGAGTCAATATGTATTTTATAGGTATAGAATGTGGATGTTTGCATATTGCCTTGAGGTCCATGAAACTCCACATTGGACTTGTGCATTCCATCATTCAACATGTCCACTTTATAGTCACTCATCATCTTACAAGAACAACCACGACCCATACATGCTGCAAAGATGGATGAAATACTCAAGAGTCAATATGTATTTTATAGGTCTATAATGGGGATGTTTACATATTGTCTTGAGGTCCATGAAACTTCACATTGAAATTGTGCTTTCCATCGTTCAACATGTCCACTTTATAGTCACTCGTCATTCTACAAGAACAACCACGACAGGATAATCCCAACATACAAAAGTAGGAATATATGTAAAGGTTCTCTCTCTAACAAATGGTGAACCACATTTTAAAATATCTGAAGGTTCAATAAAAAACAGTGCAATAAAAAAGAAAAAGAAGCTTGAGAAAAAAACAAATTATATAATTGCTTCAAAGGGTACTTGGTCAACCCTATAGCAAACTAAACATATAGCAATTCAAACCAGCAATAAATCCACTATTAAATATATGTAAAATAATTTAGGTTTTGTTTTAAGATCATTAAAGGGATTGTATAAATTAACGCACCAGAAATTAAATACTACAATTAACAATTCCAACTCATAAGTCTTTATGAGGGTAACTATATAACTCCATGCATTAGTAGACCAAACAATGATACATGCTCTCCTTGTCAAGGAGCCATTACCTATAATTACAAGATTCTTCTGAAGAACATGCACGAAAACTCTCACAAATTGAGGTAGCGAGTAACTCGATTACCAAGGAGATAACAAAGAGAGATTCATCACATTTTTAACAAAAAGGATCTCCTATTGAAAAAAGGAAAAAAGTTATTTATATGAAATATTAATAAAAATATATTACACTTAACTCTTAAGTAATATGTCCATAATTAGGTTTTGTTTAGGCGTGACATTCATTGGTAGATATAAGTACCTTGACCAAGAATTGTGAAAACTCTCTTCCTACTACCCAATACCATTTTCACTCTTCGATGTGTGGTTCGAATGCAACTTGGCTTGTCTCAATTCTAGGACGTGTGGTTTGAAGAGTTGTTTAGTATGGAAACATTGGTATCTCTTTATTATTATATTGATGGGATATAATTTTGTTTCAATCTCAAATTGAATAATCAAAATAATAAAACATTGATCCCTATTGACCATACATTTTAGCATTTGATAATATATACCTATAAGCGTGCACAAAAGGTTTCGCAACCTTCTAAGGGGCTATGCGTGCAATGATATGCCCTAGATCGATTATCGATTAAATGGCCAACTCAAAAATGGTGGTGGAAATAATGATGTGGTACATAAAACAAAATGCAAAGGCATACATCCAAACATGTATGCATCCACCACACAGCCTGCAAACATGGGGCATCGTATTTGCTGTAAGTAAGTATATGATCACACTATTTTCAAAACCCTAATGCACAACAATCAAAGCTGGTGTGACAATAGCATGTAATGGAACTCAAGTGGACAATATATGTGACTTCATCCAATGCATTTAGAAGTAAGGATTATCATGAGCAAGTCTTTCCGTAGAAGGTGTAAACTGCAAAGTTAAGACTAAAGCTACTATTGTGGCCAACCGAAACAACAATGATTCGCAACTAACCGAGAACCATAATTCCAAAAAGAAACCTTTTATTCTTAAAAACCAGATCCATGTGGAAGTAAACTAGTAATGTATACATTTTTTATGTATTTAAAGGTTGATATTCCATGTCCAAATCATCACCCTTCCCACTTAAATTCAATGCTTGGGGAGAGTTGCAATGACCTCTTCATGCGACATCTACATATGCACACTTGCATGCCCATATTGCATGCATCCCAGGTGGCATGAGAAACCCTCCACATGGCTTCTAGAACACCCTACAAATTTCCATTTCTTTTTTTTTTCTTGTCTTATTTTAACCTGGGTTCAAGCAAGGGTGTTGTTGTCATCAGATCTGCTCCAACAAAAGTTATAAGTTTCTGGCAGCACATAGAATGGTTTCATCTAAGGTGGCCTTCAATTGATCCCATAGTTTTATGCATTTGTGGAGGAGAGGAAAAAGGTTCATTGTCTTAACATAAGTTATAAGTTTCTAGCAGCACACATAATGGTTTCATCTAAGGTGGCCCTCAATTGATCCCACAGTTTTATGCATTTGTGGAGGAGAGGCAAAAGGTTCATTGTCTTAACATACTTCTCTCAAAGCTCTAAATCAACCAATCAATAATTTTCTGCAATTTTGTTAATCGAATAGAGCTCTTGGCAAAAAAATTCATAGAGCTTGGATATTCATGTTTTTACATCCATGCAAAGATGTTGCAATCTCACAAGAACAGAGTCTTCCATGACTTCCGTAATGGTGCTAGTAGAAATATGGTTTCTTCAGATCTGTTTACAAGAGGAATTGATATTCAAGCAGTTAATGTTTTTATAAATTTTGATTTTCCTAACAATTCAGAAACTTATTTGCACAGAGTAGGGTAATCTGGAAGATTTGGTCATCTAGGATTTGCTGTAAATTTGATTACATACGAGGATCGGTTTAATTTGTACAAGATTGAGCAGGAACTTGGTACTGAAATAAATCCAATCCCTCCTCAAATAGATCAAGCCATTTACTGCAGATTGACAACATTTATTTTATCCCTGGATGAAGAAATTCAAGAAGAATTGCTTCAAGCGACACCATTTACATACCGTTTTAGAGTACCTAAAAATGGAACTCTGAAAATTAATGATATTTTCATGAAATAATTTGGAAGGGTGTCCCTAAGGTTTTGCGCCGTATTGATACTGCCCTGAAGTCAATTGGGATCAAGGAAAGAGTGCCATATAATGCACCTTTTATACAGTTTTCTTCATGGATGGGAGGTGATCGAGACGGAAATCCTAGGGTAACTCCAGAAGTAACAAGAGATGTATGCTTACTTGCAAGAACAAGGGCAGCAAATTTATATTATTCCCAGATAGAGGATCTTATGTTTGAGTTGTCCATGTGGGATCAATGAAAGAGTGCCATATAATGCACCTCTTATACAGTTTTCTTCATGGATGGGAGGTGATCGAGATGGAAATCCTAGGGTAACTCCAGAAGTAACAAGAGATGTATTCTTACTTGTAAGAATGATGGCAACAAATTTATATTATTCCCAGATAGAGGATCTTATGTTTGAGTTGTCCATGTGGCGTTGTAGTGATGAGCTGAGAGAATGAGCACTGCAATTCCAGAGTGCGTCAAAGAAATATGCAAAACATTATGTAGAGTTTTCGAAACAGATTCCCCAAATGAACCTTTTAGGGTGATATTAGGAGATGTATGAGACAAATTGTACAATACTCGTGAACGTACTCGCCAATTGCTTTCTAATGGGATTTCTGACATACCAGAAGAAGTAACCAAGTTCTAAATTGATCGAATTACAAAAAGCGCCGCTATCTTTGATTTTGTGAAATTGCGGTGGATGAATGGGCAACATTTGAGGGCCCTTCCAACTGATAAGTTGACAAAGAAATTAGGAGAACATTGGAAAAATGCTGGCATTCTCTCTAAATCTGAAGGTCCATTTGTAAATGAAGTGGCCGAGGTATTAAAGGATGGAATTGACTTGGTATCAGATTCAGATCAGGCACTGGCCAATTTATTTTCATATCCACTACAATATTCTTTATTAAGTCCCTAATGAAATGTCGTTTTAAATGACAATCTTTCTGAAGTTGTAGAAGCATTATTGTTTGCTTATGATAACGGGGAGCTACAAAATGCCCTTGAGAATTGTTCTTCTAGATGGCAAAATTGGGTAAAACATCTTTGGGAAAGCATAAATGGCTGTGGGGAAGATGATATCTGCTTATTTGTCCAACAAAGAAGATCGAGATGACAGAACCATTCATTTGCTATTCAGTGCCAATCGTTGGGAAAAAAAATTCTAGAAAACTGCAATGTTGGGCAGGAGCATTTTAAAGCTAAAGGTTGGAACCTCTTTAATTGTTGATCATTATTCCTACTCTGGTGTGGCATTTTCTGCTACAAAAGGACTCAACCTTAACTGGTGTAAGGCACCTGAAGTTGGGTTACCAACTCCAGATCTTGTTCTATACTTGGACAAAACTCCAAAGATAGCAGCAAAATGTGGAGACTATGAAGGAAAGCGATATGGACAGTTGGACTTTCAGAAGAAAGTAGCTAACTAGTATAAGGCCTTGCATGATCCAACTTGGTAGATTGTGGATGCATCAATGCCAATAGATGATATACACGAAATATTGAAGGGGTCATTGTCTATGATTATGAACTAAAGATTGTCTGGAGTATATTTAGGTACAGATGATGACTCTTCCTCAAAGAGCACATCAATACTCATCTATGAATGCAAGTGGCATTTCATTTAAGTGTTTTAGTCATAGTAGAGGTATAACCCTATTAAATAGAGACATGGGTCATTTTCTTGTTTGATTAGCCAAACTTGGCAAAAACTCATTAGACTAGATCCAAAAAATGCTAAAGAGGTTAGCTTTGCTATCTTATATATATATATTTCATTGTAAAAAATATTAAGGAGGTAGAAGTGAGGAAAGGGAGGTACCGGCAGAGAGGGCTGAGGCAGGGTTTGAACATTTTGATACTGGAGTGGCAGGAGCATGTATGCACTCTGTTTTTGTTAGCTGCTTTGAAATGATTATGTTCATATGAACCAATTTTCTGTTTTAATAATTGAATTTCATGTGTTGTGATTTTGTCTGGTGTATGGTCATCTTAATCCATTGCTAGATTCTCACGATTAATGTGAAGTTATCCTTAAGTACTATATGCAGAACTTGGTTCATGTTTTTCATAAATTCATACTCGTAGCTTTGTCTTATCAGTCTTGATTGTGATATACATACTGTTGTTCAGTATTTGCTTTCAAATTTAGCTTGATTTCTGTAGTAAGTCTTACCTACCGCCAAATTCCATAAATTCATTTTCCAGTTATCCATTAAACCAATTTAAGATTTCTCTAAGCTTGACCCTAGCAGTCGAGGTTCAACTAGTGATAACAGGTATAGTTCCCTTTTTTTTCCAAGCAGAAGGATGGGATATGTGTACTGATGCCCTGTGGGTTCCTCGTCCAGCGCCTCATGGAGGGAACCAGCACCTTCTCGTTGAATGTTGTGGAGAAAGCGATGCTTGCTACCACAAATACATGCATAGAAGCAGATGGGATTTTGAAGGATCATGTGCTCTGATCCATGGTATTGGCTCGCTCTATAGAGAAAGTTACTTTTTGAGAGTAGACTATCTAGAACACGATGCAAGCATACCATATGGGACACAATATCACTACCATCTTGGCCTCTTCTATGCTGCTTACAGTGGCGATTTTCCATGGGCTCTACTTTGTAGTGTCGTTAATGACGAGTTTGTCATCCACCTGTATTTAGACAAAAAAATCCATGCAATTAACTAAAGAAACATCTCTACGAGCACTTTTATGGTCAACAAAAATAAATCTATACTAAAGCAGACTGATGTAACCCTCAGAATTGACATGCTCATAAAGGTATCAAATAACAATCCCAATGCCCTAAATTCATTTAAATAACATTTATAGTGCTATTGTAACACTTTGTTGCTTGAAATTCAACATAGACATATTCCTAGAGTTGGCGGTTGTTTTTAATCAAAACTAAATACACTTAATTTTTCTTTCGTTAAAACTAGTTTGTTTGTGTAAATGAGAGTGTATTTCACATAATTATAAAATGTATCAATATCATTTTCATTTTTTTTTCACCACAAAAAATTGGGCAGAATATCATTTTCATTTGTGCTAAATAATTGTCTGTTTATATATATCGGAGTGTCTTACATGAATACAAATCATAAAAATGTATTATTATTCCGTAACTAACTTCACACCTGTGTACCGGTGAATATAGTAATTTGTGTTTTCTTTTTCATATTGTTTTTAGAATTTTCAACTTACTTTGCATCATCAATGAGTGATTTGTGTTTTCTTTTTCATATTGTTTTTAGAATCTTCAACTTACTTTGCATCATCAATGAATTTATCTTCAACTTACTTACTTTGCATATGAGAGTTGCATCATTTATATTTATCTTCCCAAAGAAGGTAACCTGTAGGCAAGCCATTGAAGTCGTTAGATTTGGCGACAGAGAGAGAAATGGGAAAAGGTATTTTGTAGATGATGATGTTTGTGTGTTTTATGAGCCTAGTGTTGATGCCTGGAAAAATCCCAGGTACCGACAGTATGGATTCTCCTCAACAACCGTTCCCAATTAGATCGCTTATCGTTTCATATGGGGAATCCGTCTGGTTAGCGGCCTGACTACCGTAGAATTAAAGAATTTTTAGATCTATTTTACAGGTTGCGTCCCGATCCACCGTTTATATGATTTTATATTTTATGAATGAAATGAAAGTGCCTATATAAATTCAAGTGATTGATAGGTAAGAGCCTCATTGGAGATGCGCAAGTCTTCCCTACGTCTTACCTCTCCTGCCCCACAATCACTCTACGAAAGCAAAGTACAACTAAACTAATTTTAACTATCTTTAGGGAGCAAAGTTTATATTGAAATGAGTAAATATACTATATTGTTTGCACACTGGATCCTACAGATGGCCATTAGATACTTCATACATAAATACAACAAAAAAATAACACAAAGATAGCACTGCAAAGTTAAAACATTTATTAGTCATTTTACTTGCACAAGATTCGAAATAGAATAATGAAACCATTCATAAACTTGCAAAAATAATTAAACAGGTTAGAATGACGTAACAATTATGCAACAAGCCAAAAGAGAAGTAGTTCACATTTAGCAATCCACATAACCATCTTAAATCTCATATAGTCCTTCCTCCAACTAAAATTTGGTCTTCTTTATTATAAACAGAAATAGTTCTCCTTACAAAAAGTTTCAGCATAAGTGTGCCAGAAAAAGTCCTCTTTCTATTCTACTCTACCTCTACTTATACAAATTTCACATGACTTTTCAATTACCCTAGCCCCTTGGGCTTCCTTAACTCTTCGATTACAAAATTTTGTCCTTTAGTGTGCTCACTAAGAAAAATGGAATAAATACAAAATATTACATAATGTTGCCACACAAAGACAAAAAAAACTTCTATGTGGACCCAACAAGTTTCTTAATAAAAACAATCCCACGCATAAGCCTCCTCACTAATGACTCGTTAGTGAACTAGCTCCAACAAACGTGCATCTACTTCATGTTTGGATAGCTGTGATTCTATCTCCTTTACTTTTGATGAGTTCTACATTAGTAACTCCTCAAAGAGATGCTTATGTATTGAAGCTTGTATGACCCAGACTCCAATGACTTCTTCACTAATTCTTTTGATCTTAGCTATGCTTTCTTCTCCTGTCTAGAGCCTGTCCTGAAGGTTCTTTAAATGTTGATCTCTATCTGGGAAATCCTGGACTCAAGCATCTACCAAAACCTGGCATTTATTGTGAGTTGAACACATTTTTTTGTAGAACTCATCACACTTTTCTATAGTTTTATCCATGGTTGTGTTCAACCTTACTGCTGAATTTTTGTTGAAATTCAATAATGCCAATTCCATCTCTAAACCTCCTGAAGTCTTTTGAGGCATGTTCTTCAGAAAGGCTGAATTGGCTCCAATCCAAGTTAGCTGGCTCTACACAAGCTCTGCTACTTTTGATAACATTTTTATGAACTCTGAAGAGCTGTGTGAAATTTCCTTTAATCTAGCCTCTATCTGTTTAATTCTATATATTTCTTCTACCAGTTTTAATTGATTTTGATTTACCTCCCTTTGCAGCAAAGATGCTTGATTACAGAAGGGAGTAATATCAAGTTGTTTTCATTAGCCACTTTGAGATGTTTATCTAGCAAACTATTATGAATTTCTAGTTTTTCATCTCTCTTATCAGCTGCGGCTCTCTGCTTCTCTAATTCTGAAACCTTGCACTCAAGATCTCTTTTTTCTCCTTCAGTGATGGCAGCTAACAGTATTAATGCATATTTATCTGATTTCAACATTTGATATACTTCTTTAAGTTTCTCCAACTCTGTGAGAATATCATCGTGCTTCCTTTTTAAACTTTGTCCCTCTCCCCT
>LPNX010056764.1:126805-141982 GCA_001517045.1 Pseudotsuga menziesii | reverse complement strand
TTCTTTCCTTAGAGTTTCCTTCATTTGGGACATCTTTTTCTTATACTGATCAACATCTTCCACCAATTTGCCAACGTTATCCACATTAGAGATGTTGCTACACCTNTTCTTTCCTTAGAGTTTCCTTCATTTGGGACATCTTTTTCTTATACTGATCAACATCTTCCACCAATTTGCCAACGTTATCCACATTAGAGATGTTGCTACCCCTGCCACTGCTAGGAGTTTAGGATCTATATTCGTCCCCTGCAAAACTGTCTTTTTCGTTACCATGATTTCTATAGGCTGAGCACCTGTGTTCAATCTTTTCTCTGATCTCATCACGATTCTCTTCTTGCTCTTATCAAAGAAAATTGTATCAAGGTTTGCTACAGCGTGTTCATAGCATGGAATAAAAGGTATTAATTCAAGCTCTATCAAGGGAGCTGAATTTCCTGTCGTCTTGCTACTTGACAGGAAGAGAAAATCCACTGGACTATTATGGCCCTGATCTTGCTCAAGATCTTCCCAATCTCGGTCTTCCTGTTCCTTCCTTTTGAGTTCTTCAGCTACCTTTTTTGCTTCCTCTCTTGCTTGATCAACCAATTCCTTATGCATTCTCTCACTCTCCTCCCTTTTCCTCTGTGCTTCCTCTTTCTGTCTCTGCTCTTCTTCTTATTTCTGTCTCTACTCTTCTTCTGCTATTCATTGCTCTGCTACCTATAACAATATATGGGATTCCTCTTCCCTTTTATTTGCTGCTTCTTGTGTCTGCCTTTGCTGTTCCATAGTGCCACTACTACTTCCTTTGCCTCCCATAGTTGTTATTTTCTTCTTGAATCTTCTGCTTAAGGTGTCCATGTTGCATGTGTTGCGGTATATCTCTTCATCTTCATCCCAGTAATTTGTGTATTCAAAATGCACTCCCACTGACACACAATGCTTTGAAATATTGTCCACTGAGTCATTTCTGTGAAAGTTTTTCTCTCCAAAACGAAAGTTTTCTAATTCTTTCACAAACTCTGGTGCACTTTTTACCTTGGTAAATTTATAACTACCTATGCAGAAAGGTAGTGGTGGGTATACAATTTTTTTCATGTCAAATAAGAAATTTCCTATCCCGTCTATGTAGAATTGTCTTACCACCTCTTTATGAATAACATAGTTAGTGGCATACTTTGGTGGTAAGGAAGGGGCTTTAGATCCTCCATACATACTTAAGTACAGACCTTCCTCCAATAAGTAATAATCCCCATTATCATTCATTGTCTCCAATTCTCTTTCAGACATGCAATTGTAGTCTGTAAGAAAAATTTCCTTGTAAAGTGTTATTAAGAAATCCTCACAAATGCTCTTGCAGAAACTATGATACTTGTGTGCCCGCAAGATCTGATATGCATAATATATAGGGGTCTTGGTGGGATCCCATTTGCAATTTAGTGCTAGGAAAGGGTGGGTGCACAAGATACAATCAATTAGGAAAGAACTCGTATAAAACTCGGACTTCTTTTGAGTCATACCCCCAAGTGCTGCACTTATGCATGAAGATAGACTATTTGCTATGATGTTGTCCAAGTTGAAAATGGTACCTCTTGTAGCTACAAAATAAATCAATGGCACCCAGCTTATCTTATAAAGCCTTCCATTCGCCTGACCAAAAAGCTGGTTTAACAGCAAGGCTAAAACCTGGTATGGGGTACGTAAGTTAGCAGCTTCATATTCTCCTGAAGGCTTCATGCCGAACTGCTTCCCAGGTATTATCATTTTCTTCACACAATCGGAAATATCTAAGTCCATCTCCTTTATCCACTTGTCTGTCATGTAGATCTGGGGTGTAGGTAGCTTACATGCTTTAGCTACATATGTCGAGCTGTAAGCAGCAAAACCTTGTCCTTTAGTGTTTGAAAAAATCATCTTATTTGTATCTGTCCTTGGAAGAATCCATCCGATTACCTCGGCACATGGGAATATTTCGAGACGCATAGACACTTTCAAGATAGCTGATTTCATGATATTTTAGCTGGACATTAAATCAACAATTTCAGCTGGACATTCAAATACATATGTTGTTTCGAGTTGATTTTTAAGCATTCTTTATTGTCCGTAACGAATTGCCTCAATTCTCAGATTTTTGTCCTTATTTCATTCTTCAACATAATAGGGTATTTATTTTAACTCGCTTTTAGGATTTATATCTTGTAGTCTCATAGTTCCACTATACAAGCTACCCCTTAACATTTTGAACCTAAATTGTTCATGCAACCTATATGGTCGCTTTTGAATACAATACTAATTTGCTGTTATGTTTATTTATAAAATAGACAAGTTTGTTCTCTTCTTTCTTGGCACAACTTGTCATTCTTCTGTACAGAACAATTATTGTCATACTACACTTTGGTCTTCTATATTGTTGCTTTCTTACTGTTATCAAGTTAGAACTTGAAAAACAATATTTACTCCATAAATGTTATTTTAACATACATAGTTGGTTCCCAATATGCAATCACCTAACATTTGCTTCATATCTTTTGTTTTATATCCATATACTTTCCACTTAATGCATATACAAAATGTGTCCCTAGCACCAATGAAAGCTTATAAGACTTTAACAAGTTTACGCTTTTCTTGTAGGCATTATGCCGAACCATGACAATGAACAAGCCAATGCATGAAGAAGAGTTGTATATGCACATAATGGAGATAAAAACATCAAGAAGCAACGTCTTCTTTATAGAGTTGCTTGTCAACTTGTGGATATGTATTCTTTGTTTTGTCTTGGCCAACCTCTGTGCGTGTAACGAATGAGTAAAATCTATGTCACCAATCACTAAGAGGATCGACACTCCTTTGTATAAGTTCCGCAAAGTTGAAATTGGATACAAACCAATTGATCGATTCTTTGATCAATCAACTATTGCAGAGAGTACATTCAATTCAATAAACAGATATTGGACAATTCAAATTAAAGGAGAAAAGATGGATCGACGATAGGGAAACAGATCATGAAGTCAACTTGCATGAGAAATAACTGATCCATAAAGTAAAATAAAGTTCCACACTTGATCACAGATCAATGGTCAGGAACCATTCCGCAAGAGATCGATGGTTCTCTGGAATATGTACTTTTTGCATCGTTGATTTCTTGTGGACTCTTCCCTGGACATTGATATGAGATCTGATGCCAATTGTGGATTACGAACGCGTGTTTTAACCGTCTTTCCTGATCGTTGATCTTGTGGATTGCTGATGTGCCCACCTTTTTCGAAATCATTTTCCGCAAATCTCTTTCCACAAATTTTCTTACGAGTCGTTGATCTTTTGCGGAGTATTTCCTAAATGTTGATATTGGGATTGCAGATTGCGAAATACGGAACCACACTTTCCCATTTTTGGACCTTCGCAATTTTCGCCCCCAACTTTGTTTCTGCAATTTCTCTGGACTGTCAATTTCTTGTGGGATCACTCCTTATCGTCGATCACATGTGGAACTCGCTACACCTTTGATGATTGTTCTGCAATCATAGATCTGATACGATCTTTCTTCTAACCGTCTTTCTTAGATCAGATTCAGCTTCTGCAATTATCTTTCTGCAACTCCTGTGAACTGTCGATCGCTTTGCGGAACCCTTTCCTAACCATCGATTTTCTGATTACGGATTGCAGATTAAGTACTGCAGGTTTTCCAAATCTCTTCAAAATGAGCTTCCGCTAATCTCTTTCCACAACTTTTCTTCTGCCCCGTCGATCTCTTGCAGAGTCTTTCCTGACTATTGATCTTGCGAATTCCAAATTGCTGATTGCAGAAAAGATTCAATATTTTTACCCTCACGGTGTTCTTTTGCACCTCCTGGTGCAAATGCTAGTGTATAAAAATTATATATGATCTTGAATTAAAGCTATTTACCTATATATTAGATGATAATTTTATTTTAATAACTTAATAAATTTGAGCAAGGGGAAAATATTTGATTTATCAGTGGCCGAAAACCACTTTAATAAAGAAACTTGTATATGTATTTATGTATATTGCCTTTTATATATATTTAAGTAGATGAATGTATAGAAAAATAGATATAAGATATCCATATTGTTTATACTGTCACAGAGTTATATAATGGTATAAGAAAACTTTATATGTCCCTAATTCAAAAGTAATGAAAGGAATATGGGTATCCCTTAAACCCGTTAGGATTTTATTCCTTATAAGTGGTTACTTATTAAAAGAAAAAGGTGAATTGAAATTACAAGAAAAGACCGAGTGGGATGGGAGTTACTTCACAAAAACGGTGGTATGCACAGTTCGGTGGGTGAGAAAGGAAAATATGCAAGATACATAAAAGAGGGCAATTTTGGAAAAAGAGAGCGGCGACAAGAAAAGAGAAAGTGGGTGCTATATGTTTAATTACCCTAGCCTCTTAACCTCTATTCTATATTCCTATCCTTATCCCATTGCTATCAGCTCTTATTTATTCTTCATCCATTGCATCATCGCTTCTCCCTCGTTACCTATCCACTACAATGAATAAGAATTCCATTATCCTCTCCCACTCTTTTCAGCACATAAAGGTTGTATATAATGTACATATATTGTGATAGGAATTTGATGTAAACTTACAAGGTCATTTGGCTAAATAATTGAAACATTTTGTATATATTTTTAGTATACATTTTGTATTTATTGTTAACGATAGTGCTATTAAACTTTTAGAAGAATATGATCAACTCAAGTGGTCCAAGAATAGTGGAGCAAGGGTATACACTATCAAGTTGGGTTATGCTGCAAGCATTGAAGAATGCCTTCTTTCATATAGAATCTATTTGGGGAGAGTGGTCTAGAAATCAACATTTCCTTTAAAAATAAAGATTATTTTATGGTTATAAATAGCCAAGAAGCTCTTAACCTAGGATAATAGACATAAAAGAAACTAGACATGCTAAGAGATGCATACTTTGCAAGCACGATTTAGATATTGTAGATCACTTGTTCATGGCCTTTTAATTTGAGTTATCTGTTTGGAAGGAGGTAGCTCTTGTCTAAGTAGGATGAGATAAGAGTAACTTGGTGAACAGTCTCTTCGCATAGAAGGGCTCAAAATTTATGCAAAAAACTTACATATTTGACATAAAACACTTTCTTGTACATTCTGAAGGTGCTCTTAGAGAGGAATGTAACGAAAAAATGTGGCACTTCTTTGCAAAGAAGAGCCTTCTCTTCAGTAGACATATTTGAAAGTTTGTTGAAGGGTAGATTTGGTATGAAGTTATGATGCAAATCTGAAGTAGTTAT
Source organism: Pseudotsuga menziesii (assembly GCA_001517045.1). Classification (NCBI taxonomy): domain Eukaryota; kingdom Viridiplantae; phylum Streptophyta; class Pinopsida; order Pinales; family Pinaceae; genus Pseudotsuga; species Pseudotsuga menziesii. The sequence goes on along the minus strand of LPNX010056764.1, from coordinate 136,716 downwards.
TGAGGATTGTTTTGGCACATTTCACAAAGAAAATAACTTTGCTTATGCATGGAATAAAAAAATTATTCCCATGAAGCAATGAATATATGAAGACCTGAAATTTTTAAGTGTACAACATTATCTTAATTAAAGGGCCATGTAGAGACCTTGCAGTTTTTAAGCTTGGATGTGGGAGCAGTACTAATACTAGAGCATAACTTTTAGCACTCTGGGCATCATTACGGGTCACCAAATATATTGGGCTGCCTTACGTACATATCTTTGGCGACTCCTCAGTGATTATAAATTCAAAAAAGTGGGAATCCACCCTTCACATGGTGAACCTTGAGGCTTGGTGCTACAACACCAGATTACTCATATCCTCATTTGCCTAGGTGGATTTTAGTCATGTCTATAGGGAACATAACAAGAGGGCAGACATCTTCTCCATGGAGGGTTTGTGTATGGCTCCGGGTCACCTGTTACTTACTGAATATTATGATGATGAGTTTATTGGGGAAGTCTCAATCCAACTTTCTTAGAATTTGCTCATTCTATTTCATATATTTATCTCATGGATTTTTTTGATATATTTCTGGTTATGCTGAGCAGCAGTTATAGGAATTTTGAGAGTCGCTTGCCTACTTTGGATAAGGTGTCTGGGCTCTTGTTATGTTCATTATGCACATTTCTCTGCCTTATGTATATACTACTCACTTATGAGAGGACCTTTTCATGTATTGATACCCAGGTGCTGATAGTATTTTTTCACATCTTGGGCATAGTTATATTTCGGATTTGAACTGCACTGTAATGTAGTATTTACTGTTTTGTCTGACCCATTGGGGTAAGGACAGTTGTTTGACAAGGGTATACACTATCAAGTTGGGTTATGCTACACGCATTGAAGAATGCCTTCTTTCATATAGAGTCTATTTGGGGAGAGCGGTCTAGAAATCAACATTTCCTTTAAAAATAAAGATTATTTTATGGTTATAAATAGCCAAGAAGCTCTTAACTTAGGATAATAGACGCACCGACACTAGATTAGAGCTTCTAGCTCTTTGGGCACTGCTTTCAGTTGCCATTCATTTGGGGATCCCTCTCTTATCTGTATTTGGGGATTCACAGGTTATCATCTCTTGGGTGAGCAGAACTGCTTCATTGAACACCCCACTTCTGAGTCATTGGTGTGATGACATTATTTCTTTGCTGCATCATGTCCCTTCAGTGACCGTCAATCATATCTATCACGAGCATAACCAGCAGGATAACAGTCTCTCCAAACATGCTCTTTCGTTGGCCCCGGGGCATGGGGAATTTTCTGAATCTTTAGATGGTATGATCATTGATCATGGGATATTTCAGTTATTTTAGCTTGTGTCTGGATTTTCCCTTTCACTCTCTTTATGAGGCACAAGCATTCAGTTTGAATGAATGGTTCTTTTGCTGACATGGATGTTCCTATCAGCCTTCTTGTTATGCTCCTGATTCATATGTTTTTTGGTCTCTCACGAATTATTTCAGATATATTTTCTGACCTGTTACTACAGGAATGATGAGAAAAGTCTTCCCTTAGTAGACTTTATGCTTTTCTGTCCCCATTTTGGTTCGATGACTGGAATTCTCTGACTTTACAGCTATCAGAGAGATCCCCAAATGTATCTGCATTTGCGGAATTCTTGTGCATTCTCAAGGTGCTCTTAGAGAGGAATGTAACGAAAAAATGTGGCACTTCTTTGCAAAGAAGAGGCTTCTCTTTAGTAGACATATTTGAAAGTTTGTTGAAGGGTAGATTTGGTATGAAGTTATGATGCAAATCTGAAGTAGTTATTGAGGATTGTTTTGGCACATTTCACAAAGAAAATAACTTTGCTTATGCATGGAATTAAAAAAAAATTCCCATGAAGCAATGAATATATGAAAACCTGAAATGTTTAAGTGTACAAAATTATCTTAATTAAAGGGCCATGTAGAGACCTTGCAGTTTTTAAGCTTGGATGTGGGAGCAGTACTAATACTAGAGCAAAAATTGTAGCACTCTGGGCATCATTATGGGTCGCCAAATATATTGGGCTGCCTTACCTACATATCTTTGGCGACTTCTCGGTGATTATAAATTGGGAAAAGTGGGAATCCACCCTCCACATGGTGAACCTTGAGGCTTGGTGCTACAACACCAGATTACTCATACCCTCATTTGCCTGGGTGGATTTTAGTCATGTCTATAGGGAACATAACAAGAGGGCAGACATCTTCTCCATGGAGGGTTTGTGCATGGCTCCTGGTCACCTCTTACTTACTGCATCTTATGATGATGAGTTTATTGGGGAAGTCTCAATCCAAATTTCTTAGAATTTGCTCATTCTATTTCAGATATTTATCTCATGGATTTTTTGAGATATTTCTGGTTATGCTGAGCAGCAGTTATAGGAATTTTGAGAGTCGCTTGCCTACTTTGGATAAGGTGTCTGGGATTTTGTTATTTTCTTTGTGCACATTTCTCTGACTTATGTATATACTGCTCACTTATGAGAGGACCTTTTCATGTATTGATACCCAGGTGCTGATAGTATTTTTTTCACATCTTGGGCATAGTTATATTTCTGATTTGAACTGGATTGTAATGTAGTATTTACTATTCTATCTAACCCATTGGGGTATGGACAGTTGTTTGATGATGTACAAGGTTACCTTTGTTTCATTAGAATATCAAGCAACTGTTTTCCCCGACTGCAAAAAAAATGTGGAACCTCAACTAAACTTAGGACCAAGAATATTAACTTCTGTTTTAGATACTCTAACGTGAGGAAGACAATGTGATATTACCTTTTTCCTTCATTTTATCTTAGTTTAGGGTTGGGAAGAGAGAAATCTCTTTATCTTTACCGAATGTAGTATTCTCATCTTTCTACCACAATGACAAGGAAATAAGTCTAGAATCCACTTAAAGTCTTAAAAGTGATTTACAAGTAGTAGATCAATGAACAGATTTTAGTATTATGCCAATTTAGTATTATGATTATTGTCTTATATTACAAGTATTAGATCAAGAAGGATATCAAGAGTAGTTTGATATATTTGAACTAATTATATAATTTTGATTCCATCTTTTGAATAACACATGATAGTCAATCTTTTGAATAACACATAATTATACAATGATGACACACAAGAAAAAAAAATACCTACATTGAGAGAGAGAAGATAGTCAAGCCCTTTGTTGACTTGTGCATCACATCGTTAGTTTGAATCTCCTCCCTATACAGTGATGGAAAAAAATGCAAAGCTAGATATGGAATATTAGAGCACAAATAGAGTGTGTTGCATCAGAAAAGTAGAAGGAGGGGTGTATTGAAGTGACGAGAATGGGACTCAATAAAACACACAATGAGGGTCGTAATGAGACAATGGGTTGACCAGAAGGGATATGTCGAGAAGGGCCAAAGTATCCAATAAATTCCTTGTTGGATCGTACCTCTAATACACTTTAAGCATTTACAACCTAACTTTGCATAGTTCCATTGCATGCTTTTCTTCTCACATTATATTAAAAAAAGATAAAAAACTACCATCTTTCTGTCACTGTTGTACATTCTACTCTTCTGCCTGCTACAGTTTCATTGTATGTATGGAATGGTTGTATGTCACTCCTACAATAGTATATATATATATATATATATGTATATATACACAAAAAAATTGTCATATACTTACACATTTGTTTCTTCTTACTCTCAGTGTTTTCCCCGCATAATGGAGGCACCCTTGACAGAAAATGCGATATCTTCTTTGCTGTCTGGTTTTGTACATCTTCAACCACTTTTGCAGGTTTTTTCGCTCCAGCCATTTGGACCAACAAATGCAACTACTCCACGTTTTCGAATTACTATCTCTGATGGTAACAACACGCATCAAACTTTGCTCCCAACTACCTTCAACTCCCTCATATCAAATGGAGAACTCCAAGAAGGCTTTGTCATCAAGATCGCCAAGTGCACCTGCACCGTCGTCCATAATAAAATGTATTGTTTTCTGCCCATTATTTTAAGCCCTCTCTTATGTAGCTTAGCCTATACATTTTTACCTACCACCAACATCATCAATTTTATAACACCTTTACTAATTCTTGTCTTTTCTTCTCCTACAAGACTATTACAATACTCGATCTTGAACTGGTCCACCGCAAGCTTGCCCTTATTGGGAGCCTTGTTCCTCTTTTACTACCGACTAGCTTTGGCATTCCAATTGGTTCATCAACTAGCCAATCGAGCCACCTCATAGAAGAAAGCAATGTTCACTCATCCCAAGCATCAGATACACCAATATCCATGCCAACTACTGTAATTCCATTCAAAGCATTCAATCCCAACTACAAAAAATGGTCCATCCAAGGTCACGTGCTTGCCAAGACACCCATCCATGAATACACCAACCAACGCGGCCTAGGGAAACTATTTGGATTTGACCTTATTGATTGTTCTGGAGAAGAGATCCATGTCTCTGCCTTTAACAACTTTGTTGACACCTTCTATTCCCTTGTTGAAATAGGGACAGTGTACACTATCTCGAATGGCACAATCAAAACAGGAAATCCTTCATATAACCATTTGAACAACCATCTTGAGATTGTCCTTTCATCTACGTCGACCATCCACCCTTGCCTCGATGCATTTCCCTCCATTCCTTTACATTCCTTCCACTTTAAAAAATCAATGACCTCCAAATTTTACCTTCAAATTCCATGGTTGACCTGATTGGCCTTGTTAGCTCTGTCTTGCCTGCATCTACAATTCGAAAAAAAGACGGTTCTAAAACAAGTAGGAGAACTGTTTTCCTCAGAGACACATCTTGTTTTAGCATTGATGTAACACTTTGGGGTCATCATTGTCACACTGAGGGTTCACATGTCGCTTCACTATACTCCTCTGACCCACCACCTGTCCTTGCAATAAAGGGTGGCCGTCTTACGGATTACAATGGTAAAACAATTGGAAGTGTTCCTAGTAGTACCATCCTTATCAATACAGATATTGAGGCAACCCATCACCTTCAAAAATGGTACACTGATCATGGATTTTGCGCTACGTCGCCATCCTTGAGCCGCAAATACATAGGCTCTATGTCTCGAACATACCCATCTAAAACAATCTTTGACTTGCAAAGCATGCAACCCTCTGATAAGAACCTGTGGCTCTTTGTGTGTGCTTCCATTGTTAACATTAACATGGATGACTTCCACTTCCTTGCATGCCCTTTCTTTGTTGATGGCGTTCAATGCATGAAGAAATTTGCACACAGAGCTTTCAACACTTGGCATTGCAGCAAATGTGAGGGTGAATTCACAGAATGTGACTACAGATACATTTTAAAGCTTTCCTTGCAAGACCACACCGGCCATATCAACGGGGCCACAGCTTTTGATGATGCAGCCAACAAACTACTTGGTGTCTCTGCAAAGGATTTATGCCTGCTCGCCACTGAGCCCTCCGCCATAAAGGATCTCTCTCTGCACGTAACTTTGCATTGATACCTGTTCACCTTGTCCATTAAGATGGAGACTTTCAACTCCAGTACACGCTTGAAGATAACCATTGTCAATTCTGAAGAGCTTCCTTATGCTGCTGCATCAACCAAGCTCCTTGAAGAAATATCTGCACTCAATACTCAAAGCCATCTTGTTGCACACCATCTCTAACCTCCCCTTCATATACTCCACCCTCGGCTATTCCAACCACTGCTTTTACTCACCCTACCACATCTTACTTTTCCCTCACTCCTTGCTTCAACACATCGTACCCTACAATACACCATCCCATCTTTCCAAATGCATTCCACCTCATCTCAACCCAATTATGTTTCTTCCACTTCATCATGATCACTATATCCCCCCCGTCTTTCCTTCCTTCATTGCTTGTATATAGACTTTTCCCTTAACATTATGTATATAGACAAAGATCTGCAATGTAATTAGCTACTATAAATTTTGTGCTCACATGAAATATTTGTTATCGTATACATTACGTGTTTATTTTTAAAGCATGCCATACATATGTGTCCATGCAACATTTCACGTTTTCTTACATGTATACAATGTTTATTATGTCATATATGTGGATTTCTTTTTTCTACTATGCTGCTCCTTGGTTGCTTTTCACATACATACATGCTCCACATACATCACAAAAAATGCTTTATACCTTATTTCTTGCAAAAACTTTCACAATGCATTATTTTCTATATGTAGACATACCTTCTTATTTGTACTTTGCATATCTTGCTTTTAATGTACATGCCTCAACTTTTTCTTACAATTACACATTTATAACATTTGAAATTCCCATCAATGTCTCCTCCAGGTTCAAGGCAAATTCCTCTTCAACAACCCATGTTGCCCAATACTGCACGTGACCAAATAAATGCACATAGAAGGCTTCTTTATAGCCAACAAAGGACCTCCAAAATGCACAGAGACGTCTTATTTATCAATCTAGGCATGGAAACATCAATGCTTCAATCAACCCTACCCCAATGCACACATCCACTACACCCCCACCTCCAACCACCCCCTTGCCAGATGGTCACGCTTGCTTTCTTAACCGACTTTCTCGCCTCCTCCCACTTCATGTTTGCTCCATATGCAGGGAATCATATCCAAAAATGAAAACAAAGTTCTCAGGTGGAATCTATACATGCTCTTGATGTAATAATGAGCGACATGGCTATCGCTTCTCCACAGATAACAACATGGATCCTGGAAACCAACCAATTGAACTTGCACGCCTAACTCAAATAGAAGAAATGCTAATTGCCTGAGTCAATCCAAAACTTCAAGTTACACATGCACGTGGTGGCCAATACAAATACTCCGGCCATACTATTAGCTTCCCACAAGATATCTCCACAATAGCCACCTCTCTTCCACGTCTCTTAGCAGACTTGGACATCCTTGTAATTCGCAAATTCAATGCTGCAAACAAGGCGTTCAAATGTTTTAGCTGCATTGGAATTCAAAATCTCCAACGACCCGTATTACATGGATGTCCACCTTAACCTCCAAGCATTACATGCTTTGCCACTTGAACCCACAGATGTGTCCTCCCTTCTTCACCATGCCACAACCCCTGGGCCTGACCTCCAACTACCCTCACCCACTACTGATGATGCAACACCTTCAATGCCAATTCCAAAAAGCATTGAAACCTCGTCCTTTGTTTTTGCACTCCCAGATTCTCGCACTGAGACTGAAGAAATTAGGCGATTTGCATCTACAACCCCTACCACACCTTCAACATCAATTGATTGGCCCCCCATTGGTCTTTCTCCAATAAATGAATACAATACGGAAGGGCTCCTCTCAATGGCATTCCCAACGCTATTTCCCACAGGGGTTCCCATGCTAAAACAACCTCGTCTTTACAAAGTCACCATGCAGGAATATGCTTTGCACCTTATCCGATTCCATGATAATAGGTTTGCCCAACACCCTCGATTTCGCTACTACTTGTACAATCTTATGATGCGTCATCGTAGCCAAGCTACCGCAGCTGTTTTTGTTAAATGCAACCTAGCAGACACCCTCCCCACAACTGTCTAGGCTTTGCACACACAACTCAACCAGATGCCAAATTATCATGTTGCTAATCATGCCATGCATTTTGGCTCTGCTCTACATGGCACCCGCTCTTTCTGGAACAAACGACGAGGTGAGTTGTGTGATATGATCACCCAGCTTGGTAGCCCAACCTTTTTTTTAACCCTCAGTGCAGCTGACACCAAATGGCATGACCTTCACATGCTCATGCCTTCCCATCCTCCCACTTCATTGCCTTCACAATTCCAATGGAGAATTCATAACATTATAACCAATCCACATACTAAGTCTCTATATATGCACCATAGATTCACCATCTTCCTTGAAGAGGTCCTGCTACACACATTCAAGACAAAAGATTACTGGTGCAGGTTTGTTCCTCTCACTCTTTGCATTTTATTTCGTTTTACTGCTTGACATTTCGAATTTTTCCCTAACTTTGTGTTTTGTTTTTCCTTCCCTTCTTAATACAGGTATGAATGGAAAAACCGAGGTTCTGCTCATATACATGGATTCCTTTGGTTGGAGGACGCACCCAATATGGACATCCTTGATTGGAATGATCCCCTCGCTGTTGATACTGCAAAAACATACTTTGACAGCTTCTTAACCGCATGGAACCCTTGTCCCGTGCACCTTCATGTCTCCGCCTTCCATCGAGCATCTCACCAAGACCCTTGCACACTTGCAGCATCCTCCATACATGAAGGAAACCAAAATGACGACTATGAAACCCTTGTCAATTCTATGCAACGCCACACAAAATGCAATGAATCCTCTTGTCTTCGCAAAAAAGGAACAACCCTCGTTTGCCGCTATGGTTTCCCCTTTGAACTACAGGAAACATCTTCCATGTTCATTGACAGTTCTGGCAAAAAAAAAATATCCCCGCTAGAAATGATGAGCTTCTAAACGTACACAACCCTCTTATGCTCTCAGTATGGAGAGCTAATGTTGATTGCCAGTCTATGCTCTCGCGTCATGCTGTCCTCTCATACATTTCAAAGTATGCTTCGAAAGCAGAGAACAAATCTGAGAGCTACCATGACATTCTAACACATATTGCACATGCCGCCCCTGCAGAAGCGGAAATCTTATTACCTATTTGAAAACTATTGTCCGAAACCATGGCTGATCGAGACATTGGAGCACAAGAAACCTGCCATATGCTACAAAAACTTCCCTTGAATCTTTGCAGTCGTACATTTCTTTCCCTAAACACCTCCTAGACCATTTTCAAACGTGTCTCGCTAGACCTTCCCAACACCCCCCCACCAACCAACTTCGTTTCCGCATACATGCAAAGACCCCCTTCGCTTGAACACCTTCCCCTTCTCGAAGCTTCCCGCTCTTGGTCCTTTTCTGTACGTAGAAAAAAATGTCAATGGAAACTCCACAAATCGACCAAGATCGTGCGTGTCCTTCCTCGTTTCCTTGACATCCCTCCTTCCACCTCTCCTCTTTATGTCGATTTCTGTTGGAGTGAACTCTTCCTGTACAAACCTTTCCACGATGTGCCAAAAGATATTGGCTCCTCAGACTTGGAAGTTGTCTCTACATGGGAATCCTTTTGTGGGAGCTACAATGCCTGGCATGTTGACCGACAACCTTCATCCCCTCCAACTATTTCTGTTGATACACCTCCCCCTCATGAAGTTCATCCTCCCTCCTCTATCGACATGTCAGAATGGGAACTCCTCTCTCAACTCCACCCTGGAAACAACCTACAACTTGATGATATTGACATGCTTGGTCATCACGACTTTGACACCAATCACAATTGGGGCCACACGCAGATACCTTTACACTTGCAAAACTCAGCCATCTGATTTCTTGATTTGAACTGCTCATCAAACCAAGCAAAACTACAACCTTTTTCAACTCCTACTTCTCCTAATTGCTTTTCTCCAACACAACGCACAATCTTTGAAATTATTATGTCCCACTACACACAACACACTACCACAAAACCATTACGTATGATCATTCAAGGAACTGCAGGCATAGGGAAATCTTACTTAATTGGATGCTTGCAAGCTGCCTTCTCTTCATCATCTACAAATAACTCATCCCCTCTTCTCCTGCTTGCTCCAACTAGCGTCATGGAATCTAACATAAATGCCCTTACAATACACTCTGCCCTTCGGATACCAATAAATACTATGCTTCCTCTTGAGGGCCGCCTTGCAAACCTTCAAGAATGACTCGTCCATATATGCTATGTGCTAATTGATGAGATGAGTTTCATTGGACCAAAGCTGTCACATACCCCAATTTTGTAAAATTATGTAATTTGTTTTATTATTTTCTGAAACATTATGTTAAACTTAATACTAAG
>LPNX010056764.1:0-114632 GCA_001517045.1 Pseudotsuga menziesii | reverse complement strand
TAACTATAAAGAAACACAGAATGGTGCTAGTATATATCTTGGTGATGACCGTGCTTATCAGATCAAGGGATACGGAGATATTCCAGTGACATTGCCAAATGGTAATGTTCATCACATCCGCAATGTGGTGTATGTGCCAGGGTTAAAGAAAAATCTGATATCTGTGTCTACTATTACAGATAAGAATTTGAAGGTTGAATTCTTCAAAAACTACTGCATAGTAAAGGACTTACTGGACCAATACAAAACTCTTGCAAAGGGAGTCAGAGTAGGAGGCCTATACAAGCTTGATGTTACTAGTAAAGAGCATTACGCATTAACTTCTGCAGAAGAGTCTTTGGCATCAAAGGTATGGTCACATCAATCATCCAGATTTATTGTTATTATTGAAACATAATATGGTTGAAGGACTTCCCATGTTAAAAAATGTGAACATTCCTTGTGAAGGATGTGCATTAGGAAAGATGCACAGAAATGAATTTCCTTCTAATCCTGATAAGAAAAAAACAGATGTGTTAGATCTTGTGCATAGTGATGTTTGCGGGTCTATGCAGACTAGATCCTTAGGAGGTGCATTTTATTTTCTGCTATTTATTGATGATTGCACAAGATACACATGGGTTTACTTTCTTAGAAGAAAGAGTGATGTTTTTGAGTGTGCAGGGTTTACTAAGGAACAATGTGATGTTGAGCACTTAGGTGAAGTGCCAGATAAGTTTGATGAAGAAGAAGATTACATTAAAGATACAAAATTTGAGTCAATGGATATTGAAGATTCTGAAGTTGAAGAAATTTTTATGAAGTGGAGCCCAGAAGAAATCAAGTTTTACTATGAACTAGAGTTGCAAGAGTCCATTGAGCAGGACATTGATGACTGCATCCAGAAATGGGAGCAACACATTTATGTGGAGTTGGAAGCATTTGTAAACATTAAAGACAAATGTTCTCAGGAATATGCAGAAGCTTTGAGGACAAAGAACCACAATCAGAAGTCAAATTCCAAAATGTCGAAGAACAAAGTAAAAAGGGCTATGAAGCAGAACAAAGTCAAGATGAAACATATATGGAGTAACAAGTCAAGGAAGAAGCTACATTTGCATCACTATCTAACATCAAGAAAGGCCTTGTGTGCAGCTACCTGTGAAGCTGTTTGGCTGAGAAGACTTCTTCAAGATGTCGGAAAAGAACAAAAGGACCCTACAGTAATCAAATGTGATAACCAAAGTACAATCAAGTGGGCAAATAATTCGATCTTTCATGCAAAGACAAAGCATGTTGATGCTCAGTATCATTTTGTTAAAGAGAAGATGCAATCCAATGAAATAGATCTCATATATTGTAATACTTGTGAAAATACTGCTGACATTTTCACAAAGCCTCTCGGAAAGATCAAATTTGAATTGTTTAGGGAAATGTTAGGTGTAGCTGTTAATCCATTCTCCATTAAGGGGCAGACTTGAAATAATGGAGATGTTAGGTATAGCTGTTAATCCATTCTCCATTAAGGGGAAGACTTGAAATAATGGCGAATTTATTCTTCAGCTAGTTGAACTGTAGTTCACTTAATGCAGATCCTAAATCTGCGGTGTTTGGTGTAACCGTTTTGGTGTTTGATTTCTGTTATATAAACGGATAGAGTATTACTCTCGGTATGCATTCCGTTTTCCTCCTCTGCTCTGTTTCAACTTCTGCTCTTATCAGGCTCTTCTGTAGCTTCGAAAGGCCATCCCATTAATCCCATTTCTATTTTCCAAATCGGCAATGGCCTCCACCTCCACCTCCTCCGCCGCTGCTTCCACCTCCACCGCTGCTAATTCGGGCTACCATGTGTTTATTAACCATCGTGGTCCTGACACCAAAAAAGGTTTCGCTACCGATCTATACAAACGCCTTCTTTCCCATGCAGGAATCAGAGTCTTTCTGGATCTGCCTGAATTGCAACTGGGAGACCGTTCAGATGTTAATATTGAAGCCGCTATTCGATCGGCCTCAGTCCATGTGGCCATCTTATCTGAACGATATGTCGAATCAAATTGGTGTCTAAATGAACTCGTCCAAATCTTGGACGCAGTTGGAAAAGGGAAGGTATGCTCAAGCCGTGGGAACTCATAAATCGACTCTCGGATCCGACCCATCTACTATCGAAAATTGGAGACAGGCTCTTTCATATGTTTCTCACACAACCGGTCTCCTGCACGTCGACAAGAGGTGAGAAGCCAAACTCCCTTCTCGGCGTTTTTTTTTATGTTTCATGAAATATAGAGACTTCTTTTTCTTATTAGTACTATTTATTTTCTTGTGAGTAACCAGCGATGAGGGGGAGCTGCTACGTAAAGTAGTTGAACAGGTGTTAAAATGGGTGAAAACACCAGCCTTAGTCCTTGACGTTGCTAAATATCCGACAGGGTTGGATGATAAGATAAAACAATTCGAAAATACAGTCTTAGAGCAGCTACAACACAGCAAAATACCTCCTATCTTGGGAATCGTGGGATTAGGTGGTGTAGGAAAGACCACGTTGGCACAAGCATTATTCAATAGGAAAAATCCAAATTATGCTAAATCCTGTTTTTTGTCTAATGTAAGAGAGAGTAAAGGTTGTTTAGTTTCGTTGCAAAAAAAACTTCTCAAGTGCTTGAATGCATCAAATGACATAATAAAACAGGTTGATTGTGTTATGAAGGTATCCCGATACTCCGGACGCATCTCTCATCTTTTAGCGCCTTAGTAGTTATAGATGATGTAGATCATGGAGATCAGGTTCATGCACTTTTGCCACATCCAAATGGTCTCCACTCCGATAGCTTAGTACTCATTACATCTCGTAACAGAGATGCGCTCATAAGCGCAGGATTGGAAGATTCGTCCATATATAACCTAACTGGCCTTACTAGACAACATTCTCTTGAGCTCTTCTCTTTGCATTCGTTCAACCAGCGACGTCCACTACCAGAATTTGAATCTTTGGTTGACGAGTTCGTAAAAGCCTGTGGTGGATTGCCTCTATCGCTAAAGGTGTTTGGGGCACTTCTTAAAGGGAAAAACTCTGCATCTTACTGGAAAGATCAATTGGTTAACCTTCAGCGCATGCTTCCCGAGGAGATACAACAAAGTCTTCAAATCAGTTATGAGGCCCTAGATAAGGAGGAAAAGGAGATATTCTTAGATATTGCCTGTTTTTTCATAGGAGAAGACAGGGATACGGCGATAAGAATATGGGATGGTGGTGTGTGCGGGTTTCAAAATCTACAGAGCAGATGCCTTGTAGAGGTGGATGATCAAAATAAAATAAAAATGCACGATCAGCTTCGAGACCTCGGAAGAGATCTCGCGAGAGCTCCAGGATTGCCGCGTCGTCTTTGGCGTTGGACAGATGACGACATTGATGATTTCCTGCAGTTATCGGACTCGGTAAGAATTAAAATCATTCAATCCAGTTAATTATTCAACTATTTTCTGTTCTTTTAGTTCTTCATTCATTTTACAAGGGTGAATAGGAAATATTGACACGTTTCAAGGATGCACAGAGAATACCCGTGCGCGGAATTAGAATGATTCTGGACGATATTTATCCTTATGTTGTATTGGAGGCTGCAATGGAAGGTGTTCGTACGAGGATGTTGCAATTTCTTGATACTGTAAAGGCTGATTGTATTACTACGTTGCAACTTCTTGACACTGAAGATGTTTTCGTGGAACGCATTTTGACGAAGGTGCAGTCTCCAAAACTCCTCTGGCTGCGCTGGAACAATTGGCCTCCTTCTTCACTGCTTCCCTCTAAGTCATTGCCTTCCTCTATTTCATTGAAGAATTTAAGAGTTCTACATGTTAGCGGGGGGCTATTAGAAACAATTTGGGAAAATGAATCGCAGCAGGTAAATTAGGATGTGTTGAATTAAGGTTTGTGTTTATTGGCTATTGATATTCTACCACAGGGTAGGGTTGTCTTTTGATGAGAATGATATTAATCCATTTATATTTGTCTTTTCACATACGCATGAACTATTTTCAGGCACCTTTACAGTTGCGGGAGTTAAACATTGTGGTTGGTAACCTCTCGAACATTCCAAAGTCTATAGGGAAGTTGAAGTATCTGGAACAGATTACGATAGGTTCTTGCTATCACAGTGTCAGCAATCTCACAAAATTGCCAAAAGAATTTTGTCTTCTGCAGTCGTTAAAGGTCTTGGTGTTAGAAAGTTGCACACGAATGAGGTCACTGCCGAACCGCTTTGGTAATTTAACCAACCTCCAAGGCATCCATCTGTTGGATTGCTACGCTTTGGAGAGGCTGCCAGATTCCTTCGGTAATTTAACCCACCTCCAAGAGATCCAGCTAAATCGCTGCATCACTTTGGAGAGGCTGCCAGATTCCTTTTGTAAATTAATTAAACTCAAATATCTAGATTTGTCGGGTTGCAGTAATCTAACCATGTCAAGCGAAACACTAGGAAATATAAGAACTCTTGAGTACATAAATCTAGATTTATGTAGCAAAATTGAAGTACTCCCTCAGCAAGTGGCACATCAGAGGTCGCTTGTGCAGTTGCAATTGGACTGTACAAATGTAAAAGAATTGCCAAGTGCAATTGGAGAGCTAAGCTATTTGGAAGTTCTGAATGTAGGAAGCCCTTTGCTGGACACGCTCCCGCCTTCACTATGTGACTTGAGTAACTTGAAGGAATTGAATCTCTGGGAAGGTAATGGATTGAAATGTTTGCCGCCTTCGCTGGGTGACTTATGGAGCCTGAAGAGTTTGTGGCTCATTGACTGCAAGGAATTGAATTGTTTGCCGTCTTCTATTGGACAGTTGAGTCAGTTGACTGAATTGATTGTACACCAATGCCAGTTGGTAGGCGAACTGCCTTTTTAAAAAAAGGAGGTGACAAGAGAAAGCGAAAAATTGATTGATTTGGAGTCTTCAATACTTCCGCGACTCCAGACGTTAGAGGTCTATCAAACAGGGATATCAGATGCATCATTTGCTGAAAGTGTTTGCTTCAACCTTCGACATCTTGATATCCACTGGTGTGATAATTTGGTGGAGATTGGAACATTGCCAAAGACACTCACATTTTTATCATTTAGGCGTTGTCATAATTTGAGGAAAGTAGGTGAGATTTATGGTCTTGCAAAACTTAAACAGGTGGATTTGGGTGGTTGCATAGCATTGGAGGAGTTGCCACTTCACGAAACATTGGTATCTTTGAGCTCCTTGAATGCAAGTGGATGTTCGAAGTTGAAAGGCATACGGAGAGTGGAACAGCTGGCAAAGCTGAGTCATCTAGATATCAGTGGGTGTTCCGAGTTAGAAGAGGTGGAATGCATCCAACATTGTGTTTCGTTGGAGCGTCTTTGTTTAAGTGGATGTGTAAAGTTAAAGAACATACGAGGATTGGAGCAGCTGACAAAGTTGAGTCATCTGGATATCAGTGGGTGTTCAGAGTTAGAAGAGGTGGAATGCATCCAACATTGTGTTTCGTTGGGGCGTCTTTGTTTAAGTGGATGTGTAAAGTTAAAGAACATACGAGGATTGGAGCAGCTGACAAAGTTGAGTCATCTGGATATAAGTGGGTGTTCAGAGTTAGAAGAGGTGGAAGGCATCCAATATTGTTCGTCGTTGAAGTATTTCTTAGCGGCAGATTGTCCGAGACTGCGGTGGAGGGCCGGAGTAGCGGAGCTACTGTCCCAACGAACTGCTCTTTTTAGGACATAAAAAATACAGCAGAAGAAGTCGGCTTTGCCACCAACGCTGGTCACAATCCTGCCGCATTACTTAATAAATGATTATTTAGTGAGGTTATCTCTTACTTGATTTTTTATTGTATATAATTTTGAAGGCATTTTAATCGCTGGTTGTATAGGCACAGCTTAGCTTATGTAATGTTTTTTCTTTATTTTATATTTTTATTAATTAATAAAAGTAATAGTTGAAAAATAATTTTTTTAATTTTAAATTGTTAAATAATTAGTCTAAATTAAAAAATAATAAATACATTGAAATCATGAAAAATGTTTATTATTATATAAATGTATGATAGATATTTATAAAAATTATATTTTATATTGAATTATTTTGAATATGTAATATTTAATTTTTTTAATACAAATTTGAGTGATATTTATAAAGTTAAGATGACATAGTTATAGTACATTATTTTTAAATAATTATTATTTGTGTTTATTCATTTATAAATTAAAGAATTTGTATATATATAGTTAAGTTTATTCTAAAAAAAAGTAAATATAATTTTTTTTATATAATTAATAATTGTAAATATAATGGACTTTTTGATATTATATAAGATTATGCAATTTAATAATATTAACATTATTTAAAAATATAGATTTTTTTTATATCCTATAAGATTACACAATTTGATAATATTGACATTATTAAAAAACACTATTGATTAAAAAGTTCCATGGTTTAAACTTTCATAATTTTTTTAATTATACTAGCTTCACAAAGAGATATAATCTTTGTTATTTGTAGTTTTATAAACAAATATTTGCATGATTTAAATAAGTAAGAAATATTAGTTAAGAATACAAAATGCTATGCAATTAAATCTTTATATTTTTATTAATTTTTAAAATTTTAAAATTGAAATAAATTTATTAATTTTTAAAATTTAAATAAAAATAAAAATTTGTATAATTATTTGTATAATTTTTAATTTTAATAAATTAAAAAAAATAAATAAAACTATGCAATATTCTACTACACTAACCCCTTTTAACAATTTTTATAAATTTGATTTCCAAAAAATAATCCAAGGACTTTTAAAAAAAACCATATACGGTTTCTAAAAAATAAATATTTTATTATAATATTTCTATATAAGCAATTTTAATAAATATTTTATTATAAACAATATTATTAATAGAATTTGAAGTTTTTGAATTTTAATGGTACTTGATGTTTTGTTTTAATTTAAGGATTAATAAATTTTTCAACCTCATAATTCTAAGTGGGATAAATAGATAAGTGGGATATATAGATGGATATATGAAATTGGTTTTCAAATTTGTAATAATACAAAACTGCATTCAATGTGAATTTTAAAAATTATAAATGGGATAAATAGATGGATATATGAAATTGGTTTTCAAATTTGTAATAATGCAAAAGTGCATTCAATGTGAACTTTAAAAATGCGCATGCACTTTAAGAATGCACACTTATTCCTATTAAAATAACTTGAGCACTTTAAGAATGTGCATGCACTTTAAGAATGCACACTTATTCCCATTAAAATAACTTCATCACTTGTCAATGTAGTCAATTTTCAATTGGAAACGCGAAATCCATATTATTTGTACTCGTAAAAAAAAATGTGTAGGCATTAAAAACATGTGTGTTTTTTAAGGGTTGAAAAATGTAATGGAAATAGGGGTGATGCTTTTGTTTTGTTTTATTTATTTGGACAGAAAATAAATAAATTCAAAGATTCATGTGGAGGGCCAACTGCATAGCCAGAAATTGGACATGTGAAGATTCATTTGGAGGGCTTATAATAAAAAACTGGACATGTTTCTCTTGGATCATGTCGCAAGTTTTGCTTTTGTAGCTCAATTGTAATAATATATTTTCCACGCCTACTGTTATTGATGAATTCAATGACCAACAAAAGAAACCATTAATAAAAGAGAAACGCAATTTGTAATAAAAAAATTGGAAGAATGAAGCAAAGCTAAAGGTGAATTCAATGACAACAAAAACAACAAAAACCATAAATAAAAGAGAAACACAATAAGTAATTAAGAAAATAAATATAAGAAGGACACAATAAGTAATTAAGAAAATAAATATAAGGAGGAAACAAACGTGAAGGTCTAAACATTGTTGCCATGCTGGAGGCACTGGAGACTCAACGTGAAACTCAATACCAATACTTTTCTTTCTCTTGCTTTCAGCATTACCTAAAAGTTGCTTTTGCACTCCCATATTGTATTCAGCTGGATGTATCTTTTACTCCCATTGACCTACTTTTTGTGGTCACATTGTCGATGTATCTTTTAATCCCATTGACACACTTTTTGTGGTCATTTGTCAGACATCAATAAATTATCTTTTATCTTATGTTACTAAGTTGTTTCTATGAAATAAGTGGTTCAGGAATGTGTAATCGAGGAAATGAAGATTTTGAATACCCATACATAAATAGATGTTAATGCATAACAACATTACTTGTCAAACAGATCCCCACTGAATAGTGAAAAGAAAGGTAACTATCAGACTACACTTGGGGCATTTCACAGTTAACCAAAATATTGATCTTGAATACATCCAATTTATTTTTAAATTTGGGCTTGAAAATATTGAAACACTAATCTCTCATTAACTTCCACTAAGGACAAATGCGTGGTTTCACAGTACATTTGATTGAATATTGAAAATTTAAGCTATGCAAAAAAGAACTCATGAAAGAAAATTCATCGACTTAAAAGTATTGATATTGAAGACGTCCAATTTATTTTTAAATGTGGGCCAAAAAATATTGAAACACGGATCTCTCATTAACTTCCACTAAGGACAAATGTGTGATTGCACAAAACATCTTATTGAATTTTGAAAATATAAGCTATGCAAAAAAGAATTGATGAAGGAAAATTCATTAACTTAAAAGTAACACAGTGAACAGGTAAAATCCAAATAATATGATATCCTTGGGCAGTGCAATGAGCATCTATATCCACAACAAACACAGAGTTGAATCATAGGCAAAGACCAGAATTGACAGAAAAGGAAATACAACCAACAATACTAGTTCCTTTGTGGTTCAATTCCATTCTACGAAGATGGAAATGATTAAGGACAGGTCAAGATTATATAGAAACATGTTTTCCTCGAGGTCAATGATGTTCCCAGAAATATTGAGATAAGGTCGATAGATTTCTAATTTTCTATGGTTAACAGAAGTTAACTATATAAAAGGATAATCAAGCATGGATAGTAGAAATCACAAAGATATACCAATCTCAAGTAGAGAATTTATTTAAAAAGTAGTCATATAAAAGTTCTTCCTCCCAGCAACGTTAAAGTATCTATGCAACAAGATAATTATGCCTCTATGATAACAATCGTGATTAAGGCGGGTCACTCATGAAAACAAACATCAATGGGTATCCTAAACAATTGGGTGTTAATTTTATAAGGCTACATCAATTTATAATTTATAATTTGCATTCTTGTAGAATGCAAAGGTGGAGGAAATCAACCATGATTATAATTAGTCTCTAAATAAAGAGATTATCCTGGAGATGTACCATTTCATGTCTTATTATAATATAATAATTCTCAATTTCATATGTCCCAAAGTAAAAGAAATCGTTCTCTCCAGGGAAAAGAAATAAACCTCACATCTTATAGCCATACAAGAAATAAACCTCACATCTTATAGCCATACATACATACTGCAAAGATGGATGAAATACTCAAGAGTCAATATGTATTTTATAGGTCTATAGTGTGGATGTTTGCATATTGCCTGGAGATCCATGAAACTCCACATTGGACTTGTGCATTCCATCGTTCAACATGTCCACTTTATAGTCACTCATCATCTTACAAGAACAACCACGACCCATACATGCTGCACAGATGGATGAAATACTCGAGTCAATATGTATTTTATAGGTCTATAATGAGGATGTTTACATATTGTCTTGAGGTCCATGAAACTCCACATTGAAATTGTGCTTTCCATCGTTCAACATGTCCACTTTATAGTCACTCGTCATCCTACAAGAACAACCACGACAGGATAATCCCAACATACAAAAAGTAGGAATATATGTAAAGGTTCTAGGAATATATCTGAAGGCTCAATCAATAACAGTGCAATAAAAAAGAAAAAGAAGCTTGAGAAAAAAACAAATTATATAATTGCTTCAAAGGGTACTTGGTCAACCCTATAGCAAACTAAACATATAGCAATTCAAACCAGCAATAAATCCACTATTAAATATCTGCAAAATAGTTTAGGTTTGTTTTAAGATCATTAAAGGGATTGTATAAATTAATGCACCAGAAATTAAATACTACAATTAACAATTCCAACTCATAAGTCTTTACGAGGGTAACTATATAACTCCCTGCATTAGTAAACCAAACAATGATACATGCTCTCCTTGTCAAGGAGCCATTACCTATAATTACAAGATTCTTCTGAAGAACATGCACGAAAACTCTCACAAATTGAGGTAGCAAGTAACTTGATTACCAACAAAGAGAGATTCATCACATTTTTTACAAAAAAGATCTCCTATTGAAAAAAGGAAAAAAATTATCTATATGAAATATTAATAAAAATACACTGCACTTAAGTCTTAAGTAATATGTCCATAATTAGGTTTTGTTTAGACGTGACATTCATTGGTAGATATAAGTACCTCGACCAAGAATTGTCTCTGCCTACTACCCAATACCATTTTCACTCTTCGATGTGTGGTTTGAATGCAACTTGGCTTGTCTCAATTCTAGGGTGTGTGGTTAGAAGAGCTGTTTAGTATGGAAACATTGGTATCTTTTTATTATTATATTGATGGGATATAATTTTGTTTCAATCTCAAATTGAATAATCAAAATAATAAAACATTGTTCCCTATTGACCATACATTTTAGCTTCTGATAATATATACCTATAACTATGCATAAAAGGTTTCGCAACCTTCTAAGGTGCTATGCGTGCAATGATATGCCCTAGACCGATTATTGATTAAATGGCCAACTCAAAAAGGGTGGTGGAAATAATGATGTGGTACAGAAAACAAAACGCAAAGGCATACATTCAGACATGTATCCATCCACCACACAGCATGCAAGCATGGGGCATCGTCTTTGCTATAGGTAAGTATATGATCACACTATTTTCAAAACCCTAATGCACAACAATCAAAGCTGGCGTGACAACAACATGTAATGGCTTGCAAGTGGACAATATATGCGACTTCATCCAATGCATTTAGAAGTAAGGATTATCATGAGCAAGTCTTGCCGTAGAAGGTGCAAACTGCAAAGTTAAGACTAAAGCTCCTATTGTGGCCAACCGAAACAACAATGATTCGCAACTAATCGAGAACCACAATTCCAAAAAGAAACCTTTTATTCTTAAAAACCAGATCCATGTGGAAGTAAAATAGTAATGTATACAATTTTTATGTATTTAAAGGTTGATATTCCATGGCCAAATCATCGCCCTTCCCACTTAAATTCAATGCTTGGGGAGACCTGCACCGACCTCTTCATGCGACATATACATATGCACACTTGCATGTCCATATTGCATGCATCCCAGGTGGCATGAGAAACCCTCCACATGGCTTCTAGAACACCCTACAAATTTCCATTGCTTTTTTTTTTTCTTGTCTTATTTTAACCTGGGTTCAAGCAAGGGTGTAGTTCCCTTTTTTTTTCCAAGCAAAAGGATGGTATATGTGTACTGATGCCCTTTGGGTTCCTCGTCCAGCGCCTCATGGAGGGAACCAACACCTTCTCGCTGAATGTTGTGAAGAAAGCGATGCTTGCTACCTCAAATACATGTAGAGAAGCAGATGGGATTTCGAAGGATCCTGTGCTCCGATCCGTGGTATTGGCTTGCTCTACCTTGAAATTTACTATCTCAGAGTAGATTATCTAGAACACGATGCAAGCATACCATATGGGACATAATATCACTACCATCTTGGCCTCTTCTATGCTGGTTATAGTGGCGATTTTCCATGGGCTCTGCTTTGTAGTGTCGTTAATGATGGGCTTGTCATCCACCTGTATTTAGACAAAAAAAATCCATGCAATTAACTAAAGCAACATCTCTATGAGCACTTTTATGGTCAACAGAAATAAATCTATACTAAAGCAGATCGATGTAACCCTCATAATTGACATGCTCATACAGGTATCAAATAACAATCCTAATGCCCTAAATTCATTTAAATAACATTTACAGTGCTATTGTAAAACTTTGCTACTTGAAATTCAACATAGACATATTCCTAGCGTTGGCAGTAGTTTTTAATCAAAACTAAATACACTTAATTTTTCTTTCGTTAAAACTAGTTTGTTTGTGTAAATGAGAGTGTATTTCACATAATTGTAAAATGTATCAATATCATTTTCATTTTTTTTCACCACAAAAAATTGGGCAGAATATCATTTTCATTTGTGCTAAATAATTGTTTGTTTATATATGTAGGAGTGTCTTACACGAATACGAATCATAAAAATGTATTATTATTCCGCAATTGACTTCACACCTGTGTACCGGTGAATACAGTGATTTGTGTTTTCTTTTTCATATTGTTTTTAGAATTTTCAACTTACTTTGCATCATCAATGAGTGATTTGTGTTTTATTTTTCATATTGTTTTTAGAATCTTCAAATTACTTTGCATCATCAATGAATTTATATGAGAGTTGCATCATTTATATGTATCTTCCCAAAGAAGGTAACCTATAGGCAAGCCATTGAAGTCGTTAGATTTGGCGACAGAGAGAGAAATGGGAAAAGGTATTTTGTAGATGATGATGTTTGTGTGTTTTATAAGCCTAGTGTTGATGCCTGGAAAAATCCCAGGTATCGACAGTATGGATTCTCCTCAACAACCGTTCCCAATTAGATGGATTATCGTTTCGTATGGGGAATCCGTCCGGTTAGCAACTCGACTACCGTAGAATTAAAGAAGTTTTAAATTTGTTTTATGGGTGGCGTCCCAATCCACCATTTATATGATTTTATATTTTATGAATGAAATGAAAGTATGTAGATAAATGCAAGTGATTGATAGGTAAGAGCCTCATTGGAGATGCGCAAGTCTTCCCTACGTCTTACCTCTCCTGCCCCACAATCACTCTATGAAAGCAAAGTACAACTAAACTAATTTTAACTATCTCTAGGGAGCAAAGTTTATATTGAAATTAGTAAATATACTATATTGTTTGCACATTGGATCCTACAGATAGCCATTAGATTCTTCATACATAAATACAACAGAAAAATAACACAAAGATAGCTTTGCGAAGTTAAAACATTTATGACTCATTTTATTTGCACAAGATTCGAAATAGAATAATGAAACCATTCATAAACTTGCAAAAATAATTAAACAGGTTAGAACGATGTCACAATTATGCAACAAGCAAAAAGAGAAGTAGTTCACATTTAGCAATCCACATAACCATCTTAAATCTCATACAGTCCTTCCTCCAGCGAAATTTTGGTCTTCTTTATTATAAATAGAAATAGTTTTCCTTACAAAAAGTTTCAGCATAAGTGTGCCAAAAAAAGTCCTCTTTCTTTTCTACTCTACCTCTACTTATACAAATTTCACATGACTTTTCAATTACCCTAGCCCCTTGGGCTTCCTTAACTCTTCGATTACAAAATTTTGTCCTTTAGTGTGCTCACTAAGAAAAATGGAATAAATACAAAATATTACATAATGTTGCCACAATGAGATTAAAAAAATTCCTATGTAGACCCAGCAAGTTTCTTAATAAAAACAATCCCACGCATAAGCCTCCTCACTAATGACTCAATAGTGAACTGGCTCCAACAAACGTGCATCTACTTCATGTTTGGATAGCTCGGATTCTATCTCCTTTACTTTTGATGAGTTCTACATTAGTAACTCCTCAAAGAGATGCTTATGTATTGAAGCTTGTACGACCCAGACTCCAATGACTTCTTCACTAATTCTTTCGATCTTAGCTATGGTTTCTTGTCCTGTCTATAGCCTATCCTGAAGGTTCTACTAAAACCTGGCATTTATTGTGAGTTGAACACATTTTTTTGTAGAACTCATTACACTTTTCTATAGTTTTATCCATGGATGTGTTCAACCTTACTGCTGAATTTTTGCTGAAATTCAATAATGCCAATTCCATCTTTAAACCTCCTCAAGTATTTTGAGGCATGTTCTTTGGAAAGGTTGAATTGGCTCCAATCAAAGTCAGCTGGCTTTGCACAAGCTCTGTTACTTCTGATAACATTTTTATGAACTCTGATGAGCCATGTGCAATTTCCTTTAATCTAGCCTCTATCTGTTTAATTCTATATATTTCTTCTACCAATTTTAATTGATTATGATTTACCTCCCTTTGCAGCAAATATGCTTGATTACAGAAGGAAGTAATATCAAGTTGTTTTTCATTAGCCACTTTGAGATGTTTATCTAGCAAACTATTGTGAATTTCTAGTTCTTCAGCTCTCTTGTCAGCTGCGGCTCTCTGCTTCTCTAATTCTGAAACCTTGCTCTCAAGATCTCTTTTTTCTCCTTCAGTGATGGCAACTGACAGTATTAATGCATATTTATCTGGTTTCAACATTTGATATACTTCTTTAAGTTTCTCCAACTCTGTGAGAATATCATCGTGCTTCCTTTTTAAACTTTGTCCCTCTCCCCTTTCTTTCCTTGGAGTTTCCTTCATTTGGGACATCTTTTCCTTATACTGATCAACATCTTCCACCAATTTTCTGACATTATCCACATTAGAGATGTTGCTACACCTGCCATTGCTAGGAGTTTAGGATCTTTATTCATCCCCTGCAAAACTGTCTTTTCCGTTACCATGATTTCTATAGGCTGAGCACTTGTGTTCAATCTTTTCTCTGATCTCATCACGATTCTCTTCTTGCTCTTATCAAAGAAAATTGTATCGAGGTTTGCTACAGCGTGTTCACGGGATGGAATAAAAGGTATTAACTCAAGCTCTATCAAGGGAGCTAAATTTCCCATCGTCTTTCTACTTGACGGGAAGAGAAAATGCACTGGACTATTATGGCCTTGATCTTGCTCTAGATCTTTCCAATCTCGGTCTTCTTGTTCCTTCCTTTTGAGTTCTTTAGCTACCTTTTCTGCTTCCTCTCTTGCTTGATCATCCAATTCCTTTTGTATTCTCTTACTCTCCTCCCTTTGCCTCTGTGCTTCCTCTTTCTGTCTCTGCTCTTCTTCTTATTTCTGTCTCTGCTCTTCTTCTGCTATTCGTTGCTTTGTTACCTATAACAATATATGGGATTCCTCTTCCCTTTTATTTGCTGCTTCTTGTGTCTGCCTTTGCTGTTCCGTAGTACCACTACAACTTCCTTTGCCTCCCATAGTTGTTATTTTCTTCTTGAATCTTCTGCTTAAGGCGTTCATGTCGCATGTTTTGTGGTATATCTCTTCATCTTCATCCCAGTAATTTGTGTATTCAAAATGCATTCCCACTGACACATAATACTTTGAAATATTGTCCACTGAGTCATTTCTGTGAAAGTTTTATAATTCTTTCACAAAATCTGGTGCACTTTTTACCTTGGTAAATTTATAACTACCTATGCAGAAAGGTAGTGGTGGGTATACAAATTTTTCCATGTCAAATAAGAAATTTCCTATCCTGTCTATGTAGAATTGTATTACCACATCTTTATGAATAAAATAGTCAGTGGCATACTTTGGTAGTAAAGAAGGGGATTTAGATCCTCCATGCATCCTGAAGTACAGACCTTCCTCCGATAAGTAATAATCCCCATTATCATTCATTGTCTCGAATGCTCTTTTAGACATGCAATTTTAGTCTGTAAGAAAAATTTGCTTGTAAAGTGGTATTAAGAAATCCTCATAAATGCTCTTGTAGAAACTATGATACTTGTGTGCCCGCAAGATCTGATACGCAGAATATATAGGGGTCTTGGTGGGATCCCATTTGCAATTTAGTGCTAGGAAAGGGTGGGTGCACAAGATACAATCAATTAGGAAAGAACTCGTATAAAACTCGGACTTCCTCTAAGTCATACCCCTAAGTGCTGCACTTATGGTTGAAGATAGACTATTTGCTATGATGTTGTCCCAGGTGAAAATGGTACCTCTTGTAGCTACAAAATAAATCAATGGCACCCAACTTATCTTATAAAGCCTTCCATTCGCCCGACAGAAAATCTGATTTAACAATAAGGCTAAAATCTGGTATGGGGTACGTAAGTTAGCAACTTCATATTCTCCTGAAGGATTCATGCGGAACTGCTTCCCGGGTATTATCATTTTCTCCACACAATAAAAAATATCTAGGTCCATCTCCTTTATCCACTTGTCTGTCATGTAGATCTGGGGTGTAGATAGCTTACATGCTTTAGCTACATATGTTGGGCTGTAAGCAGCAAAACCTTGTCCCTTAGTGTTTGACAAAATCATTTTATTTGCATCTGTCCTTGGAAGAATCTAGCCGATTACCTCGGCACATGGGAAGATTTCGAGATGCATAGACACTTTCAAGATAGTGGATTTCATGATATTTTAGCTGGACATTAAATCAACAATTTCAACTGGACATTCAAATACATATGTTGTTTCGACTTGATACTTAAGCATTATTTATTGTCCGTAACGAATTGCCTCAATTCTCAGATTTTTGTCCTTATTTCATTCTTCAACATAATAGGGTATTTATTTTAACTTGCTTTTAGGATTTATATCTTGTAGTCTCATGGTTCCACTGTACAAGCTATCTCTTAACATTTTGAACCTAAATTGTTCATGCAACCTATATGTTGGTCGCTATAGGCAGACCCGGGTTTACTATGATTAACCAACAAAACCCCTAGCTCATTGGCCCTTTCGGCGACAGACCGCGAAGTGGCCTGAAGTCTCACCCGAAGTGAATCTAATGGGTTGGCCAAGGACTCAAGTGTCTTGGACCGGGTTCTGATGCGTCCTGCTTGCTACTCGCAGCTCTGCTGGCCGTAAGGTCTCTATCTCTGTGCGTCACGCAATTCGTCTCCTCGCGTCGTGCGACCTCCTCTACTCACAATACCTCCAATCTTACCGCATCAATCCACACCATGCGCCATGCACTCCTTTCCAACACTAAGCCCTTAACCGCGGTATCGCGCACCACAGCTCCTTTGCTGGTGCGATATCACCTCTCTGCGATATCCTACCTCCGCGGCTCAGCGCACTCAGTGTGGTCGTGTCGATGAGCGGGACTGAACACATAAGACTGTCTATACAGTGACTAAATGACTGTTTCAGATAACGCGAATAAACTCTTATAAAGCATGCAAGAGAATTAGGTAAATATTTATCATTCTTTATTGCTGTGAACCGAATAATGCATTCATACACTGTCTGTAACAAACCCATGTACAAAATAACAGATAACAGTAAATAAGCATAAACACATTCAATCCTCACACAACACGCAGGTTTTACGTGGTTCACCCCCGGGATGGGAGCTACATCCACCAAACTGTGTTTCTCTATTATATCTTGAGGGAAGCAAACACAGTTTAGCTGCACCGCATATGCAGCTAGAGATATTCTTGGTAACTCCGTGCGCAGGATGGAGCCCTTCTCTCCTAGATCTCTTTCTATCTCTATCTATATATTGCCTCTCTTACAATATATTCTTCCCTCTCTGTCAATCCCTGCGGATTGTTACAAAAACAATCTCAATATGCCAGCTACTGGTTATAGTAAGATGTTACAGTTACTAACAGAACCAAAGCTCTGAACTTACAATACAAGGTATCTATACATGCCAAACGGCTAAGCTAACCATCTAGAATACAAAATATATCCCTTTATAGGGGGCCCGAAGGTCTCGCCATTACAACACTGTGGGCCTGTCCCAACAGTAATCCCGAACCCTCATAAGTGACAGTCGGCGTCTCTGTACGTAGCCGCTTTCCGTCACACCACAACTGTCTGTAGTCTTCCATGCTTCCCGGCGCTGATCATGGGTACTGTGCACCGCTTCTCCATTACTATAGCTTCCTGTAGTCTTCCATGCTTCCCAGCGCTGACCATGGGTACCGGCGCTGCTTCCTTTATGAGGGGTAGCTGAACCCTCTTGTCTTCCGCCGCTGCCTTCAATGCAGTGGGTGAGCTCTCTCGTCTCGGCCGCTTTGGTACCATCACCATTCATGACTTCTCTATCTAAAAAGTCGTGGTTTCTAGCTCTGCTCTGCAGCTGGAAATCTCCTACGGCGTCGTAGCTCCGCTTCTCCTATCTCCGCTAAAACTGTCTGTCTACCAAAAATAGCAGCTTCTTCTGTAGCTGCGGGACCCTACTCCAACAGTCCCCTAACACTTACTTGTGACTCGTCCTCGAGTCACTACCAGCGGGCTTCTCCTGCTGTAGCTTCGCTTTGGCTTCCTGCGAAGTCCTCTGCAACTTGTCCCGAAGTCCTGCAACTTCGTTCTTCATCACCTTGACACGCTCTCGTGCTGAGTCAAGCAAGGCTTGATCAATACTGGAGTCCTCTGTTTGACTTACTTCATAGAGCGCTCTTACTTTTCCTTTGTGTGATATTTGTAGTTTTGCCGCTGGCAAGGTTTTGCTACCCCATACCTTGCTATGAGGACTCAAATCCCAGCTATCACGAGAACTCCTTTCTATCCGTGCCAGAGCTCGTGCTTAGAAGGAAGATATAAATCTGTATCTTCCAGCCTTCATGGAGCACTTCACTCAGCCTGGAATCCTTTATATGCGTACAATACAAACCATGGATTCCATTCCGAGAACAAGCCTTTGTCCTCATGATGGAGTTCATTTTGCTGGATATGCTGTTCTTTTGCCTTTTCTTGCTCAGCAAATCGCTCCAGGTATTCACGCTGCCTCTGATCTTTGACTTGTTGCTTCTTTGCCTCAGCAATCTCTTGTTCTTCTCTTAGCTGATCAGATAGGTCAGCGGTCTTCTCCCGTTGCCGTCTTTTTCTCCTTTTTACGTTCTTTCTGACGAGAGATTTCTTCTCAACATTCTCCTGCTCTGCTTTCTTATCTTCAGTGGTCGGCTCGTCTTTCTTCTTCTCTTCGGCAAAGCTTTTGATGAAACCTTCGACATCCCGTACTGGACTCTTCATCCAGGGTGGCTTTCTGACTTGTGGTGCATCTAATTTCACAACCTTGGGCGGCATCGTCATGGAGAACGCACGACCAGTACGTTATTTCCAAAATTGCTTCTATAGGTTCGTCCTCGGGCAAAACCCACTTGGCTGAATCTCCTGGGCGTGCAATGGCTTCGAACACTGGAAGTCACTGTACTCTGTAACTGGATTGGCTCTGCACAGCGGACACTCAGGACTGCTCTGTATGGCTCTCAAGTTTTTACAATTGTGACTCTCGTACTTGGGTAATTTCTACTTTTATGTCGAGGCAACAATCCCGGACGCAATGGTCATCTCGGTTGAACCTGTTGGCCGTAATTATTGCCTGGACGAGACCATACCCGCCATTCCGATCCTCAATAAATGCTGAAATCTGATCACGTGTTCCTCGAATCATGTGTGTATAGGCGCCGGTCTCGTCAAAGATTTTCCAAATCTGGAAACTTAATGATGCCGCTGCCAAATCTATGGTAAGGGATACCAGTCATTTCCTCATTAACTGCCTGTCAGAGAGCGACGTGACGGGCCCTCTGTTGGTTTCAAAACTGGATACGTGGCACGGTGGGACATCGCATTGCTGCGATGCAACACCGGATCATCTGCGCAAACAAACATCGTTAAATATATATATATATATATATATTCCAAAATGAACTGCCCTGGTGCGATTCCTCATAGCTATACTTTCTGCCGGTGTAGACTAATTCTCGGTGCGATGCCTCCTTTCAACTACACTGGACATCTGCACCGTCAAAGTGGCTTTTGAACTAAGGTTGGGGGGCGGAGTGGCTGTCACTATAAAGCTTAAGCCTGCTACCATTGATCAATGTGGGGAGAAGCTCCCCATTCAGTGTACTGAGCTGAACGGCACCTCCCTCTGTTATGTGCTGGATCTGATATGGCCCCAACCAATGCGTTTTGAACTTCCCTGGAAACTTGAGAAATCTGTTGTCATAGAGAAGTACTAGGTCTCCGATCTGAAAAATCTTGCTCTTGATGTGCCTGTCATACCAAGCTTTTTCTCGTGCCTTCTGCACTTTCTGGTGAAAGCCTGCGATGAATCTATCTTCCTCTAGGGAAAGCAGCTGTGCTAGCCTCTCATCCACTGTGTCTGTATCAGTCATCCCGGTGATCTGAGCAATTCTTAAGCTGAGAAGGATATACTCCATAGGCATAACAGCTTCCTGGCCATATACCAAGCTGAAAGGTGTGTGTCCGGTGAGCTTCTTGCATGTAGTCCTGTATGCCCATAATACAGCGTTAACTCTTAAGTCCCAGTCGTTTCTTTGACTGTTGCAGATCTTCGTAAGAGCATTTTCTAGAATCTTGTTAAATGCCTCCACCGTACCATTAGCTTGAGGATGGTAGGGTGTGCTCTTGTGGTGCTGTACCTGGAATTCTGCTTAACTTTGTGGATGGATATTGTTAATAATAGTTGACTTATTTTCTTGATTGTTAATAATGGATAATAGTTGAAGTATCTTTATTTTCTTGATTGTTGAATAAAGCGTAGACGGATCTTCCTTGGATTATGTCTCACCTTAACCGTATTAACTAATACACTGATCTTACCTTTACTCGGAGCGCTTCTTTTGAGAATGGAGAGGACGGGCTTTGTTGAGGAAGAACCCCATGACATTACTTTGTTAGACTTTTCGTGGAGTAACATATCATTCTTAGATTGTTCAAAATATTTGAAAACAATTCTTAGAATATTTAAAGCAAATCTTTTACTTTTTAATTTAAAAGTATTTTTACCTTAATAACTAAGTAAGAGGCGAGTACTCTAGTAAAAGAGTAGAGTTAAGAGTGAAATGCTTGACCTTAATAACTAAGTAAGAGGCGAGTACTCTAGTAAAAGAGTAGAGTTAAGAGTGAAATGCTTGAAGTCTTGGGTAGAAGATGTTGGTTATTAGAAGCTAAATTTTTAATTAACAAAGAAAAGTTTTGTGGTTTCTTTGCTTAAACTCTAATATAGAGGGGTGAAAGCAATACTCTGTGGTAATAATGGAACCTTAATGGTTGAACTTTATAATTAAGAGTTTAATTTAATGATTAATGGATAAGTATATCGTTAATGACTAAGTATAAATATATACTCTAATTAACAGGTGATATAAACCTTGTAGGTTTATATTTTTCTTTAAAGTAAGAAGACCTCATTATTGTAATTGGCGATACTTAGTTATGATTAAAAATAAAAGTCCTTGATAGTGTTCTCTGTGGAAGACACTTTGAGGAAGAGTGAAATGTATTGCAGCGATTATGTTGCACATTAGTAACTCTCTCTATATAATTTAATAATAAAAGGATTAGCAATTATTGTTGGACGTAGCCCCTGAATTGGGGTGAACCAAGTATATCGGTGTCTCTCTCTCTTACTTTTATAATTTATGTGTTATATTTTTGTGAAGTGACCCAGTTAATGCCCCACAATTTTGTGAAAGTTTAAAGAATACTCATTTTCTTACTTGTATATAATAAATGGACTATGGATCATGCTGTCTAATATAAAAGTTAAGGATTTGAGAACATGAAGCATACGGTTGTTAATGTTATAAGAGAAACTAAAGTAATAGTATATGTATAAGTGTGTGTTAGTAAGTCATGGCAGAATCTTTTACAATAAGCATACATTTACTTTCCTATGTAGGAATTTAAGAATTGATGGGGAATGTACTTTAATTGTAATGCCATGTAATTCTTTGTGACTAATGTTTTTGGTTGTTGAAATGAAAATGTTTAAAAAAATATTTACCCCATTTCCCAAAATGTTAAAGAGGAGATTGGGTTTGTTACAATTCACTTATATATAATATATAATAAAGAAAAGAATGTGTCCATGATTATTTTCATCTTGTATCTGATCGACTCGAGACAATTAAGGCGATAGACTCTGCAAATTGAAATAAAGAACCAATTCATTCAAATAAATTCTATGTAACAATTTAAACCAAGATTTCTCTTGTTCGTTCAAAAGGTCTCGTTAAATTTAAAGAAAATGTGTAGCAAACTAGATACTTGTTTCCAAAAAAATGCAACATAGATCATAGTTTCATAAAATAAAGTTTAAAGATCCACTAATAGCCCGCTTACGGCTAATTTCATTGCTAAGAAAAACAACTTAATATTTGGACAAGTGACTTGGTACACCACCAGAAGTACCGGAGGAAAGAAGAAAAGCAACAACATAAGCTGTGAAGATAATAGAGGAGGAGGAGGCACTTTGTGCCAAGCCAATCGACTAAGTTTCTCAGACATCTAAAGCTTTGATTGACGACAATGAGTTGGAGAAAATCATAGAACAACTGCGCACTGCCAAGACAGAGGTGAACCAGATGAAGAGTGAAATGAAGAAGCTGCCATTAGCAGAGAAAATGGCTAAGGCCGTTGACATGAAGAGGTTATAATAGCAAGTCGCAACAATGTGGGCCCAACAACAAAAGCGAACTGAAAGGGTCACCGAATTGCAAGCAAAGGAAGAAAAGGTTATAGGGATTATTCAAACTGTACACGAAAAAAGTGCGACAAGCACTACAGTTAGCAGGACTTACAACTTTGGAACACATCAATTCCGAACTTGTGGAAAATTTGAAGAAGATGGAAGCATAAGTCAGGGAGGAGATTGTGTGGATAGTGAAAATCTTCTAGGATTTTCAAAGTAAGGTTGTCACAACTAAGGTTTCAGAATAATGTGGCTCGATATGAGCAACGGGTGAGTGTTGCCCTTGGAGAAGTTAAGCAGAATTTGACTAGAATTTTGTTCAAAATGCTAAATATTTAGGTCTGGTCATAAGAGAGAAAGGAATCTATGACGAAATGAGAGTTGTGATGGAAGAGAAGCTATGACAAAAGCAGTTGCGACGGAGAGACCGACGATGAGAGAAACCACGATGAAAGGAACCACAACAGAAGAAGAGCATAACAGCTAAAAAGGCCCAGTTCGATTGATTGTGGGTAACAAGTCAATTAGAATAAAGCATGCTTTTGAGAATAGAGCATAATTGTATTTTTGGGCCGATAGTGCCTATTGTCAGTTGTAACTAAATGTACAAGAATAGAAATGATAGCCTATCGGTTAACAAAAAAGAGTCTGTTGATTAAGATGGGTATAAGCTTATAAAATGAAAAACCCAAGCTGGGTGTAGGGTTCTACATCGGTCAATGTAGTTGATGTTAGTCGAAAGTTAGTTGGTTAATTCTCTATGTAGGTAGAGAAGAGAAGAGAGAGTTGTTTAGCTAGAGGATTGGTTTAGGTTGTGTGGGGATTGATTGTTGATAGAAGAAGAGAAGAAATACTTAGACCTAAAACCTGAGAGCAAGAGAGGAGAGAAGTCTGTATGAGTTATAAAGAATACATAGTGAAGAGTGTGCAAAAAAAAGGTCGTCACATATTTCTCATGCCAGATGAAGGGCGCCTTTGTGGTTTTTCCCAGATGGGTTTCCATGTTAACTGTTGTCTTTGTGTGTCATTGATTAATGTGTTTATGTCAATTGCTTGTATTATGTGAATAAGTAGACCTGACTATGTCACAATTTCATATATTTATGAATAAACTCATAGATGTATGGGCCGCACTACTTATTGAATGAATTTGTAATAAGGTTGTTATATTGATTATTGCAATATGTGTCGACTGGAAAATATATTTTTATATTCAATGAATAGCCGATGAATACCAAGTATAATCCCCAAATTCGTCCGCATAATATGATAAATTACTACACAAGTAGAGATCCCCACATAGTTGCAGAAACCTGGTTTTACGAGTTTCCAATAATATATCTCGGGTGAGACTGCATTCATGTTGCTGTCGACGAGGGTCTCCTCTGTCGGACCGATGTCTTGAGATTTTGGTTCCAGCTAAAGATCTGAACTTAGGTCGATGGGAAAGAAGGATAACAACCCTCTGCGGGCATCCAACTCTAGCGACTATCGATGAATGCTTCCCTTGATCATGTGAAAGAAAAGAATGGAGCAACAGAAACAGTAAGGGTAGATGATTCACCTTCTCATTATTCAGAGCTGTTTAAATAGGAAATACAAAACAATAATACTGTGCGTGAATACCACAGTTAGGTAAATACCGTCGTGGGTTACCTAACTCTCTAACCTAACTACGGGTGAGATTACTCTCTTCAACACACCCCTTAATCTCAACTGGTAGTACATCATCAGCACTTTCTATGCCTAAAGATGCCTGCTGGTCTATGTCTCAGTTAGGCTTACATTTCATTCAAAAAACTTCAACTTGACTTTCTTCCTTGAAGTGTACTTGGAATTATTTTTCTTTGTCTTCTGGATCTTGATGCTAAGTAGTTGATCTTCTTCATCTTCTGTAACATAGTGAAATTATTAATCTTCTGTTTCAACATGATTCTTCTGGTTTTCATCTTTACATGCACGCTCAACATTTTTGTTAGAAAAAATATGAATATATTTCAGCTTTTCTTGGAGAGCATTCACATCTTGGTGTTGCTCATCAATGACAACTACTTCATTATTGAGTTCTTCAATTGATTGAACCCACTGTGCATTCTTCATTGCTTCTTCAAAAATTGTGGGATTAGAAGAAAACAGAGCATATTGTAGATTCTCATCAGTAACAGGAGCCTGCTCATAGATCTCCCTCAAACTTCTAGTTTTCTGGTTTTGGGGTGGACTGCATAATGTTGTTTCTTTTGTGATGCTATCAGCTGGTTGTTGCTCATTCTCAGCAACTATTGCAACTTCTATGCTGTTGTCAACTGTCTCTTGCTCAAAGAGACTATCACTCACATCATTGAGTACTGCTGCAGTGACAGGTTTTCCTTCACTGTCATCATCAAACATAACTGGATCAACATCCTTTGCTGGGATTACATGATTACTAGCTACCTCTTTGAAACAATCATCTTGACTGTCTTCCACTTCAGTGTGGGATTCCTGGTGCTCTGCCTGACTTACAAAGTCATCTTCCTCTACCGTTGATTCTTCACTGAAGACTTCTTTCAGTGTATCCCATGCTCTCTTGGGAGTATCAGCTTCTACAATGTAATGAAATAAGGAATAGTCTATACTGTCTTGTATGAGACATAAGGCAACAACTTGCCTTCTTTCTTTTTCAAATTCTGTCAAAGCATTAAACTTTTGTGGATCAATGGGATCCTCTTCAACTATGAAGTGCCACAAATCTTGTAATTTTAACATATTAATTACTTTGATTGCCCATACATCATACTCATCTCCATTAAAACTCTTCCATAAACCTTGTGGTGTTAAGATATTTCTTACCTCTTCATATTCTTCTGGGACTGCTTCTGATAGCACCATCTTCAAAAATAGGTCTAGATCACAACCTTCAATAAGATTAGCTCTGGAAAAACTGAGTGTGGGGTGAGATATAGTGAGCCCAGTCCTCCACGGATCTTGTAGATCTTCACCCCCCCCTCCCCCCCTTTTTTTAATGATCCATGCAAATACAATGCTCAGATGCAAATCACGGAAAAATAAGATTAGCTGAATCTTCTGTTGTTATTAGGTTTACTGCATTAATATATACAAAAACCACTGCTACTTCTCGTACCTTAGCCAGTGTTGGTTCTTACCTGGCTGCTGGCCTTCTATGGATTTGGTGAAAATCAGGAACATAGAGGTGGTTTTCTCTAACGTTGTAGTCGGTGCATATTCGAATTGGGTGCATATCTGAATCGTATGAGTTTAAAAAATAACAATGCAACCATTCACTGGGGAAATTGTTGTTCAAACGCCAATACCAATGAGCCCACACTCTTTGAAAATTGTGAATCACACAACTGGTGGCGCAAGGGCTGGAACAGTGCAGGTATGATGGAGACTGGTTGGAATCCCTAATGGAGGACGTTGGGAACTCTTCTATCCGTTAAATTACGAGATCTGGAGAAGAAGGCCATGCCAACATCGTCCGGCTGAACTTTCAAAGGCCCAAGTTAAAATAGAATGCCTTTAATGCTTTAAACGATGAAGCCCGTTGTATCCACCATTAGCCTCGACTCTATTTCCATCGGTTGAATCTGTCGTCAACGAATAGGAAATTGTTTCACAGAGAGGATCTAAAGTAACCTTTGAGGATGGGGTGATGTGCTAGCTCTGGTGAGAATGAAAATTGTGCAAAAACATGTGCTAAAGCAGATCCCGTCGGAACCAGATCTGGTCACTGGTTCAAATCGTGTGGTCTCTGTGGAAACTGAGCCGGTAATTAGATTTAGATCTGGAAATCGGAATATTGGCCAAAGCAGGGAAAATTCGGCATCATCCAAATGGGAGAGATCTAAGGATCACGCCTATTGCACCAGATCTTTGATCAAAATCAACTATGATGAATGGATGGAGCAGATCTGCTCTGTACGGATATGCTGAGTCTTCTTGCCGAATAGATCTGGGAGAATAGGTAAAATTGCCGAATAGATATGTGTTCAAATTGTGCAAATCTAGGAGAAACGAAAATAGATCTGTGAATTGACCATTATCAGATTGCCTATTGAGGATGAATGGCAAAGTCTGATATTGCTGTGGGGCCTGAGAGATGGTCGATCGCTCACCAAATCCCTGTACTCCTTGAATTTGTTAATGGTCTTCTAGCTAGAGTGCTTTCCACTCTGTGAAAAGGCTTACCCCAACAATGGAAGGATCAGGCCTTAGGCTTTGATACCATGTGAAAGAAAAGAATGGAGCGACAGAAACAGTACGAGCAGATGATTCGCCTGTGTTTTTTCTGTTTTACTCTCTTCAATAGATCAGAGCCGAACGTTCTTGTAACCTACGCACCGGTGTATGTCAAAATCGACAGTCTCACAACCTAAATCGTGAGCTTGAGTGAACTACTGAAGAGGAGCGTCTTGGGTGAGAAAATATAGACTACCTCCACAAATGCGAACCAAGCATGCTAAGTGCAGTTTTTGTTCCTTCCCTTTATCCTTCATTATATTTTCCCCTCTCTTCTTCTTCTTCTATTCCTCCTCCTTTCCCTCACTTCTTTATAACGTTTTCTTGGGTGGACGCGACTCTAAAGTGGTCACGCTCCTTGCCTAGCGTTCACGTCAAGTGCATTTGGTCTGTGCATTAGTCAGCTGTGGTGTTGATTGCCTCTTTCCACGAGAAATCTGGTCCAACTCACCACATCCCCATGCGCACGCTTCCCTTGTCAGTTCTCTTCCAGGGTTGTTGTTCATTCCTTGTGGCGCACCCTTCATCGAATGGGTGGGCACTTCAGTAAGCGCGCCCCTTTCTCCAATGTCATGACCTCCCTTTGGTTCACATGGGCGCCCGACTCTCTGACGCTCCATCATCAAGTGCGCTCAATGGAGCTTGAGTGTGCGCGTGGTACCCCTGCCCAGGTGTCTTTGTTGGTGCCACACCCCTTCGTCCTTTAGTGTGCCAACCCTTCGATTGGATGTGATATCAATGGATGGAAGCATGCTCGTCTAATTCCACGTGTCCCAATTTGTTAGTGCCTGTCGTGCCAACTGACGTGCGTTTCTTGGTCGAGCAACCAAGTCACCTTCTTGGGCAAGAGCGCTAAGGCTCTTTGGGTGTGGAGGGGGCGTGTTTGAAGTGCGCTTGGCCAAATGCCATGACACATATATTATTTGATCCCTTCAACTATGAAGGGAAATATAAATAATTGTAATTCAATTGACAAGTATAAATTAACTAAAACCTTAAAAAAATGCAAACTACAAATATTGCCCTTTCAATTTTACAATCTTTAACATTAAAACAAAGTTAAGAAATAAACAATTTTCCCTTTGAAAATAGTAAAAAATATAAAACTATTATTATTATATTGCATAAATGAATACATGTTACAAAATTATTTTCAATAAATGTCATGCTCGCTATCAATTTCCCCTACCCATCCCCACATAATTCTCCTCTCCTTCAATCAATTGTAAAACGTCTTAGAAGTATAATATTTTCCATAATCATACTGTATCTCAAGCCCGACGTCAAGTTTAGGATCATCGAGGTCAAATTTATGGCTCATGGCATTGTAGGTTCCAATGGTGTGATTTTTTTTTCCACAGAAACAAATGGTGTGATAGTTGTGCTTATCGTCATTGAAGCTAGCTTTGAGCACATGCTTAATGTTTACCTCGTTTGCTTAAGTCTCCAACCTTGACACTCTGGAGGTGGTCTCCATATAGAAATCCACACACTCCCACTTGCTTGTGTCATTGATGGAATGCAAAATATCTTCTTCTTCATACTTGACAAAGTCTTCCATCTTGAAAACCAGGGCCACACCTATCTTTTCGAACTCCGATCTGATCGTGATCCGCTACACCTCGTATGTCATGACGATAATGCTTTTGTTGTTTTTTATTTGACTGAAATGTTGAACTCATGATTGTGAGATGATGACACATAACATCACGATTCACATCCCACCACCCGTGCTTTTACAAAACTACTGCAAATTGCAACAATGGCAAATATAGAAGTTGCCGTCATCTAAACAAATCGACAAACCATCCTAGGAAAAGCCTTGCCCATGTGCGAGACTGGTGTTTGCAGACTTGAGTTATGGCCATGATCAATAATAGACTACACAAAATGGAAGACGTAAAGGCCGGTCCCAAATAATCCTTCAAGTTAACCAGCCTGGTGCAGGCTTTAATATGACAGCCGCTGAATCTCAAGCATCAAGCTGGTTACTTTTGGCCCTAAATTAAAATGATATTAATTCGTTAGTCCCCACATTGTTGGTTGTCCTAGTTGTGCTCAATGTCCATCTCTGTCTGTAAGGATAGGGTTCACTGGCCTAGCTGCATATACGATGAACAAACCGCCCCAAATGCCTCCATTGAGGCTCGACCTGTTGCAATTTAGGGCAGAGGTGCATCAGTGGCATCAACCAGTCATGAATAAGTTACCTACCTTCGGTCAAGGCAACAATACAATCGAATACCATGTATGATGTGAGTCGTGATTCATGATTTAGAAAGGGCAGCGTTGTACAGTCTATGAGATGTTAGTTCCTTGTGGGTTTCCAAAATAAAACAAATAAAATGTTTACAAGTCAAAACCAGGGAGACTAAAGGATACTGGATACATGGAATTTTTCATGCTTTAAATGTTTCAAATTTTGGAATGATTGTTGTTGGTTTTGATTTTGTGTTATGGACCAATTATCAATAGAGATATAGCATTGTACGTACTGTATAATGATACAGGAGATTTTTACATTTATTGTAAA
Source organism: Pseudotsuga menziesii (assembly GCA_001517045.1). Taxonomy (NCBI): domain Eukaryota; kingdom Viridiplantae; phylum Streptophyta; class Pinopsida; order Pinales; family Pinaceae; genus Pseudotsuga; species Pseudotsuga menziesii. The sequence goes on along the minus strand of LPNX010056764.1, from coordinate 85,545 downwards.
GAGATTTAGTCAGAAATCAGTAAATGGATTGGAACAAGTTAAAATAGTAGTTACAGCGAGAATAGTACAAGAGCAGAATGTTGATAGCCTATTCTATTATCAGTCCTTATTAAGTAATTAGCATGGGCATTGGCCTGTCAGAATATAAGATATTTCCTTATTTTTGAACAAAACAAGATATTTAAGATACCTTGCTATAAGCAATCTATTGTAACATCCAGTCTGAAGTAATCATAAAAACAAGCCAAGGAAAGAAAAAGCTTGTTCCTACAGGGAATCATACTAACGGTAATTAATTGCAAGTCACAGCAAAGTCAATGAGACTTACTGTAACAATCATTCTGAAGTGACCTTTGCGATGCCTTCTTAATTGCAAGCTTGCTAACATCATAATGGCATATCCTTTTCTGAAGTGACCTTTGTGATGCCTTCTTAGTTGCAAGCTTGCTAACATCATAAATTAAGATTTTATCCAGATTGTTAAATCTCTTTTAAACAAGTGTAAGGCAGTTTTAGTTAGAATCTAAATTGGAATGATTGGATATGTAAAACAATAGGATGAAAGAAGGTCAGATTTTAAATATGGTTTTAGGATGAATCATTGTGAGTTTTTTTTTTAATATGGTTTCTAAATGTCATCAAAGAAGGTCAGATTTTAAATATGATTGGTTATCTTCCCATAACTATGCAAATGTTGGTGGTCAAATACTTTTTTTCAAGAGGTGGGTCTTTGGCCTTCTATCATCACTTACATTGTTTTAGAGCCGAAAACTGTGAGATGGAATGTAGATTCGTTGGGTTAAGAGTTTTGGTGGATGAATTTAAAGGTGGAGGTAGCTCTCCCCAATTAGAGGATCCTAGAAGCGTAGGTGTAGAGTCATTAACTCTTGTGGGTAGAGTTCCTCTAGTGGTGGGTGAAGATCATTGAGTAGAACATAAGCTATAACCATATTTTATGAACTTTCCTTTTTAAAATATTGGAATTTGGGGTCCTCTGAGGAGTCCTGAAACTCATTATATAATTTTCCTGTATGATAAATTTCAAAATATAAATTGGTTTCCAATTTTAGAAAACTGAGTTATGTATGGAATTTAACCCTTTATTTTTCATGTCTACTTGTAAGCAAAACCCTAGTCGAGAAGTTTATTGGGGTAAGATGAGTTTAGAGTCTCGACAGTAATAAGTATGAATGGTTGGATTATGGATACAAACAGTTTGGGCGCCATTATTGGGATAAGGCCCGTATCCCAACCTTCCATCTAAACCATGAATTTGATGGTGTTCTAGGAGACATTTTGATTGTAAAAGGTGGAATATGATGGTAATATGTTTAAATGTGTCATGAATTATGGTTAGGTAGATCTAGGTTTTTCTTGTGGACACTCCATTCATTTAACTTTTTAAGGATTCCAAATTTCCAAGTCATTTCAGGATCTTGAAAATGGGCAGAAACTTGTAGATTTACCTAAACCTCTATATAGTAAAATTCCAAGATTCATGATAAAATTCCAAAATTCATGATAAAACATATATACTCAAAATCTTGTCAAAGTTTTATGTAAAAGTGGTGAACCTTGGTCCCTGATATATTTGATGTTTGAATCGATAAGATTGATATTATAACCTTAATCAAGTCAAAGATGGATATTATAACCTTGATATTATTTCTTTGATCATTGTTTCTGGTTATTTCTTCTCTAGTGATGACATTGATGGTTGGTGTACCTTCTCTGATCAAAAGTCTTGGCTCAGAGTTCACTACCATTGTATTCCACAAGTTGGCCTCGTCAACTTAGGTGTGTTGGTTAGGCATGTTGGTTCACTTTGCTATGGCTTTGCATCTCCCGAGTCCCTAACCACTAGTGTTTTTCTTTGTTTATGAGCACCTCTGGAGTATGGACTTTTATTACCTTTCGTTGCCTTTAAATCATCTCTTAAAAAGAAAGAATTAGGAATGGTCAGTATTAAAATCATGGAAAGTCTTGTAGCATGAGAGGGAAAGTTTCAAGTGCCGGATAAAGTAATTGGCCATCTTGCATTCCCTTAGTGAACCATAGTAAGGGTAATAATCTCGAAAGCATTATAAGTGCATAGGGAGTAGAAGGATAGGAACTACTCACACAACAAGTAAAAGTGTTGATGGAGTACTCATGCAAGTGCTGGAACCACTTAAAGGCAAGGCAACACCAGAGAGAGCTCAAGGTAATCTTTTAGCCATAACATCTAGATTATCTTTAAGACCCTAGAAAAGAGTAGCAAATTTGACAAGGTGGGATTTCATATCCATATTCCTATCATATATAGGTAAAAAATATAATATGACTATATGACATTATGAATCCACCCTTTGGACTTGTATCACCTTTCGTTGCCTTTAAACCACCCTTTAAAATGAATGAATTAGGAATGCACCCTATTAAAATCATGGAAAAGGCCAAAAGTAAGACTACAACCAAATAAATGGAATCCATGCAATTAATTACACAAATTCAATTTCAAACCAGATCCATTTACTAGAAAAGCGATGGATGGATATCCATAATCAATAGAAATATAGTTAGATAGTAGATCTATTTAATAGAAATCTATTTATGTTAGATAGTATATTTAGCCTCTGTTGCCGAATTTAAATAGTAGATCTTCATCTAGCCTCTGCTTTCGAAGTTTACTACATGATTGACTCAATTAACAATGCTTGCCGAGTGACCTCTAGGTTTGCTACATAGTGACTGAATGAACAATGTTTACTTAGTGACCTTGGAGGTTCCTCTCGGTGAGGTGATTTAGATGTACCCTGTTCGGTGAGGTGATTTACATACAATGTTTACTTAGTGAGCTTGTAGGTTCTTTTCGGTGAGGTCATAGGTGATTTAGATACTAGCTTTCAACTTCTTTCATTATGTTCATAGGTTTTTAGATATTATCTCAGATTTTGGACTTGCTTGACTAGATCACTTAGTGTAACAACTGTACAGCAGGGATTCATTTCACTCTCCTCTTGTCTTTTTATGCTTAATAAATGAATCTTGATTAAGATTTAAATAACCTTCAGTTAAAGAGTGGATAAAGAAATAGGTAAGAAATTTGTTTTTGTTTTTTTCATATCAATTTTTTTATTAATAGTACTTGTTTTGTGCTTATATTAACTCTACCAATCTAGTATGAATAATGGATATACAATTATATATTTTAGGCTTTGTTTAATAGCTAACTATCTTTGGTTGTTCCTATTGATATTCGTAGGCTTCTTTACTTGTGGCTATGCTAATTTACTTATTTTAATTGAAGCTGATTATTGAATGTTGTTTACTAGTTTGTGATGGGTTCAGTTATGCCAATAGTCCATATCCAAAGGTCATAATATTTTTTGCTTGTAGGAATTTTTTTTAATGGTATTTTTCCTTACATGTATGTCTTTTTTTATTGTTTAGTTATGCAAAAATAAAAATCTGTTTAATATTTATTTTTGTATTTTTTTTTAATGGTTTCAGGTTATAGGCTTATAGAGAAATTATAGATATTCACAGACTTCTATTTCTCAACTACATTTTTGATGGGCTTCTATGAGGATCATGAATGAATTTTTCTGCGATGTAATTTATTGAGAAGCAATGTCTAGAATTAGTCGACCTAAAAAACATGGGAGCCAAACAATGCTTGATAATGTTTTTAACTTCAGTCGTCATGATGTACATGTTGAAGAAGATGTTGATTTTGAAAATGAAGAGAATATTGAAGAGGAAGGTCCTCTAGAAAAGAAAGGTAAAGGAGTAGGTACCAAAAGATCATTCAAACTTGCATGGAAGTTATTGCACAAATAGGCTTATCCAATAATAGGCACAAATGGTGATGAGCGTATTAAGTGTTTATGGTGTGTTAAATTCAAAGGACATACACCATTTGCAAGGGAAGGTAGTAGTACAATCCAATTAAGTGGATTAAATGTCCATGCATCATCTGAGGCTCATAAACGCTCAATTCAACTATTGGAATATGAATCAAGACAACCATGTTTGCCCATCCAAAAGCACATTGAACTTATGTTGGATGTTGGAAAATCCAGAATAATTAGCTCTATGGAAACTATGTATTTTTTCGTTGTAAGGGATTTACCTTTAGAATTGTACAAAGACTTGTGTGACTTGCATAGGTATAAGGAAACTCATAATATGCCATTAACCAATGAATATTCTTCATATGTTAATATCACATCTGGTAAAGAGTTTTTAACTGCAGCAAAAGAGGTTTATTGGGAAAAGTTAAAGGAAGAAATTTGTTGGAGTCCTTTTTATTCCATTCTAGTTGATGAAAGCACAGATAAAACAATGGAGCAACACTTGATTGTATATATTACATATCTAATGGATGGAGGCCCTCCCTCCATCCGAAATTTATTAAACTTCTGAAAATAAAAAAACAACATTGCACAATCCATGTATGAAGCATTATTAGGGTTATGATCTGAGATGAAGTTATCAAAACACAAAATGGTGGGTTTTGGGTCAGATGGAGCTTCATCAATGAGAGGAATGCATGAAGGTTTGGCAGCCAAGTTACTTCGCGATGTGCCTCATTTATTATGCATTCACTGTGTAGCACATCGTGAGGCCTTCGCTATAACAGATGCTTCAAATTATTTTCCTAAATTTAGTTATATTGATAAACTAGCCAATAAAGTATATTCATGGCTAGGAAAATCTGCAAAGAGGCATGGAGAATTTAAGAGTTTGTTGGACCTATTTCAAATTGATAGGTTGCAAGTACTTCAAATTCATCAAATACAATGGCTTTCTAGGGGGTAGGTTATGAGCAAGCTTGTTAAAATCATGCCAGCATTGTTACAATAATGGAAACATGATGATAGAAAGATGTATGAAATGGCAACAATATTCCAAGTTCAATTTTGCATCCATTTGCTTGCTGATGTTTTGACTGAACTAAATAAGTTGAGTCAATGATTTCAAGAGGAACACGTCGATATAACATCCATTGGCATGCAATTAGAGGTCCTCATTGATCTTCTTCGAAGAAGATTCTTGCGAAACATAGTTGGGGCTGGTTCTCAACATGTTTCAAATTTCTTAAAGAAATCATAAAATGGAAATTTGGATTTTATTGATAATAGAGGTGTTTCACATGTTCATTTGTTAAGATTTGAACCTTTACCAAATTCGCTTGGGTTTGGTAGTATGGAAGATAGTATTGACTTAGGAAAAGCATTTAGTCAAAAGTTGGTTGACTGTCTCAATGATAGGTTTACAGATTTGCTGGTATTTAATGCAGCAAAACTTTTTAGTCCCTGTTATTACTTTGAAGAAGAGAATGAAAGAGATTCTGAAACAAGACGATGGTTGTTACGTCTATGTGAAAAATTTGATACTGGAAACTCACCTATAATTGATACTAAAAAATGTGAAGGTGAAATGGAAAGTTTTGTTGTCACTTTACATCGAGCATATCCAAAGAAAAACATGTTTGGAGCATGGGAGCAATGCAGAGGTGAACCAAAGTGGTGTGAGTCTTTCCCAAATTTGATGAAATTGTGGAAAGTTGTTTTGATTCTTCCAGTAAGCACTGCTAGTTGTGAAAGAGGATTCTCTAAGTTGAATCGTATAAAAAATGATGATAGATCAAGACTTTGTTTAGAAACCTTAGACACTTTAATGTTTTTATCTCTATCAGCACCTAAAGAGTTGCATGAGGTTGATTGGAATGCAGTTTATGAAACTTCGACAAAAATGAAGTTGCGATGACCTCTTCCACTAGGATGAGTGAGCTGATGATGATACACTGTTTATAAGAATATTGTAACTCCTAACTAGTTCCCCCGGTGGTACCCTCTGTAGGATAGGGCTTTGGTTTGAGCATGCGGGTAGTTGCAGTTTTTTAGTTCAATACAAACATGGTGGAGAAAACACCACAAATTCTATCCTCTTTGCTACTGGTCTTGAAGTGTCTTCCCTACTGGGCGTGACTGTATCCTCTCTGTTGTTGGTTGTGAAGTGTCTTCCTTGTTGGGCATGACTGTATCCTTTCTGTTGTTGTTGTGAAGTGTCTCTCTTGAGCATGACTGTGTGTCACTGCTGGGTATGACTATGTTTCATGCCTTCTTAAGAATTGTTGCTAAATCCTGATTAAATGATCGAAGTTTCTCTTCATGTTGATTAAGAATCTGAGATCTATATCCTTACTGCTATAACCCTCTTAAGCTCTCTCTCAAGGTACTTGTCCCTTCGGTGACAAGATTAGAACCTAAAAGTATCTGAGGATATCCTTACTGCTATAACCCTCTTACGCCCTCTCTCAAGGTGACTTGTCCCTTCGGTGACAAGATTATAACCTAAAAGTATTTGAGGATAAGGCCGATCCAAAACAATTCTAGATTAGTATTGTTACTGTTCTTTAGTGTTGTTATTTCATGTACTTTATTATTGTTTTTATCAGTTACAAAATTGTTACTATACATGGAATTTAAATCATCTGAAGGACCAACTTTAATGCAGTGACCAGTGGAGTGTTAAAGTTGAGAGAGATGCAAATTATGTTTGGATTTATTGCAGCAGTATTATTTTGAATCTAGCTTTGTTTAATTTTGTTTATGCATTAAAGTATAGTTTTTATGTCAAAACCTAATATAACCCTAAACTTTAACACATATAAGTTTCATGGATCAGTTTCAAGTAACATATCCTCATTATAATAATCATTCTTTTATGCTTGTACAATGGAAATTTACATCACACATTGCACAATAGTGGTAGAATCTTCCTATTACTTGGTATACAAGAGTGGTAGAATATACCTATTACTTGGAATATAATTACTCCAGATGCCCAATATCAGTTGAATAGAAAATGAGCAGGTCATCATATTAACTCATTTCCTTCAGGAGGCTTGTAAGTTTGGAATCCATGGGTGCACCCATCAACATATTCACAGGATGTTTGGAATCCATTAAATTGTAATAAAGGTGTGAAATGGGTCACTTTGTCATTTGGATTTTGTTATAGCATATGGCATATCTTTTTGCACACTATTGTTTTCAGATTAATATGACATTTTTTTCTTTCTTTCAGGTTAATGGCATCTGCAATCCAAATGTAAATAAGGTGGTTAATGTATGCCCAATTATTACTATGTTCATCGAGTTGACAATAGATGTAATTGAAGACAGAAAGATCGGGGCATAAAAACCATTGAGTTGTGGAGTGGTTGTTTAACAAGCTCAATTATATACAAACATATGGTGATCTAGCTCTCGGTATGTCCTTTTTTTTTAATTTTTTTTCAAGGTAAGTTTTTGGTTCTATGTACATATGTATCTAAAACAATGTCTTCTAGGTTTTAGTTTCAATTTTCAACATATTCACAAGCAGGTTTTGGTTTGAATTTTCATCATATTCACAAGCAGTTTGACATCTATTAAATTCTAATAAAGCTATGAAATAGCACTTTATCAATTGGAATTTATTTATAGAAAATGGCCAAGTCATCATGTCCACTCATTTCCTTAAGGAGGCTTGCAAGTTTGGTTTCACGCATCAACATATTCACATGACTTTTGGAATCCATTAAATTGTAATAAACTTATGAAATGGATCACTTTGTCATTTGGATTTTGTTATAGCATATGACATTTTTTTTTGCACACTATTGTTTTTAGATTAATATGACAATTTCTTATTTTTTCAGGTTAATGGCATCCTCAGTCCATGTGTAAATAAGGTGGTTACTGTATGCCCAATTATTACTATGTTCATTGACTTGACAATAGATGTAATTGAAGATAGAGAGATCGGGGCAGAAAAGCCATTGAGTTGTGGAGTGGTTGTTTAACAAGCTCAATTATGTGCAAACATATGGTGATCAATGTAAGTTTTTTGTTCTACTTACATATGTATCATATTTTCACTTACATATGTTCTACTTACATATGTTTTAGTCGTGCATTTTTTTTCAACTTATGAAGGAACGACTGAGAAACACCGGAGAGATTATTCAATGATAATTGAAAATTCTGGAAGCAGTTCATAGTTTTAAACATTGATAATGACATAATGACATAAGATTGTAAGTACTTTATGTAAAAGAAATTAGAAAAGTGAGCTTATTGGGTTCTCAACTAGTGGTAGTTGAGATCATAGTTACTGAATTCATATCAGAAAATTCGACAATTATTATTTGAATGCGAGTCGTGAAATCTGCATTGCAGTGGTTTAGAAGGAAGAAGTCTTAAAAACGATTATCATTTTAAGAATGTTAATTAATAGTCTATGAATGAGTTCGGTGCGTTCCGTAAGTAAATCCTTTGAATGAAAAAAAAATTAAATTAATCAAAATCCTATGAATGAGTTCGGTGTGTTAGGTAGGCAATTCTTTGAATGAAAAAAATCAAATATTGAAACAACCTTTCTATAATGATTTTGTACAATAATATTGATTTTTACAACCTTGATCTGGCTTCCATTGCGATTTGATTTTCTTATATGTTTCCTAGATCTCAATTATGTATACTGTGGCAAACTTCTTCCAAATGTATTGGGTATGGTGAAATGATTTCCATTTTAACAATGGTTGGTTCATTTTATAGTGGAAAATTGGAATTCATGTTTCCAGTCAAGTGAATGCTGAATTGTTTGTAAAATGGACATATTCAATTAAAATGGAAAGTCATGTTTCTTTTAAGAATTGTATGTAAAATGACTTTTATTTGTATTTTTTTTCTCATTTTACAATTGAAAAGCACGTTTGTATTTTTCCAAAGAAATATGTTCAATTGTTTGTAAAATCATACATTTTATATGTGGATATGGTTCAGTGAATTGTAGTTTCTTTTATATAATGTAATTGAGTGAAATTATTTCACAAATATTTTCTTTATTATTAATTTTATTATTTTAAATGTATTGTTTTTAAAATTGTTTATGATATTTTTCTCAAGTAATTGAGTTTTATTTATGAATATTGATTTTAATGTATTAAATATATTGTTTTTCAATTGTTTATAATATGTTTTTTAGTAATTGAATTTTATTTATAATGATTGTATTAATAAAAGTAAGATGTATTATAAGAGATTGTAAAGTTTTTTGCATATGAAATATCAATATATTTTTTTAAAAAGAAAAACTGCTTTGTGATATTTGATTGAAATTTAAACAAAGAAATAATTATTACAACTTTAGCCAAAGAGAACTCACATCCAAAAAAAAAGATTAGAAGTACACAAAAGAAACCTCACATCCAAAAAAAGAATAGAACTACACAAAAGAAACTTGAGAAAATGAGACAACTACTCCAAAAAGAAAATATGGTCATAAGAGCCGCAGTTGTTACAAAATACACAGTTCCTAGAGACAAAATCAATCTATAGTCTTCCAAAGGAAAGAAAGGTGTTAATATGATTTCATCGACTCATTTCTCATCCATGAATTCTTAAAAAGAAACCCTTCATAACCACCAATAGCTTATTTAGAAGGTTGTCTACAACATGATTTAGCTCCCTATAGATATCTTGAATAGACAAAACAATGAATTTTTCAATCATGATATGGACCCTTTGGCACCAATGGTCTAATGAGATCACATGTAGCCTTGAAATACCATTAACCGAGTTAATAATCACCTTGGAGTTGCCAAAAACCTATAAGGAAACAATACCATTTTTTAGAGAAAAAGCAATAAGCCTCAAAGAGAAATCACTTATGCTCTTGTATTGGTCCCATTTCCCTCTCCATCTAATGTTTATAAGAATGCTTTGATTTTACTTTTAGAATTATTCCGCAACCACATTTACCATGAGAAGAGGCACCATAGAAAAACCATATCTTCTATCATGAAATATATTTGAAAGAAGAGGAAATATTTGTTTCCTAGGCTTACCTTCTTCATGACATTCTTGCTACAAACACAGTGTTTTTCTACAAGTAGCAAAAACTCCTTGGATCTTATTATCAAATAAATGAGCCTTCCTAGATCACCAAATTTGACAACAATTAAAAATTGGAGACAGAACATGTTTATAGTTCACCTTCACCCTAATAAAAAAATTTAAAAAAATTTATATATATATATCCATAAAGTATTTTTATATAAATAGTATAAACCCTTGGGATCTTATTATTTTTTCCTACTAACCAAAAATAATAATAAATAAATACATTGTATTATATATATATATATATATATATATAAAAGAGAAAAAATGTTTTATCTTAATTTATTATTAATTGTAAATTGCATTTTTGTTTTACAATAATGTTGGAGATGAATTTTAAATATTATAGTTTATTAACTTTTGATATAGACATGAACATGTAGAATATTTTTTATGGAGTTGCACCTACACTTGTATTGTTGACCTCCCCTACCTCTCATATATTTATTTAGAGGAAAGAGAGAGTCCTTCATATGAGAGGACCTAGTTACAATACAATAAATACACCAATGTATATGCTAGTGTATACATTGTAACCACTTGCATACACTAGGTATATACTGTAACCAAGTATATACACTAGTGTATACACCACTGTATGCATCGTATTGTAACTAGTATATACACAGGTGTATATAATGGTATACTGATATATACACCAATGTATATACATTGGTGTATACACTGGTACATACATTGGAGTATACACTGGTATATGCACTAGTCTATATACTAGTATATACACCAGTATATATAAAATGGTGTTTTTACTGGTCTATACACCAGTGTATATACCGTTATATATACCAGTGTATATACTAGTGTATATACCAGTATATATGGTGTGTATACTAGTATATACACTAGTGTATATAATGGAATATACTAAGGTATATTCCATCATATACATTAGTATATGTTGGAATATACCCTAGTATATACTAGTGTATATTCTTGTATATACACTACTTAGTATATACACCGATACTGGTATATATACTAGTTACAATACGATGCATACACTGGTCTATACATTACAGTATATACACTAGGTATATATTATAGTGTAACAATATTGTATTTAGTGAATTAGATATATTTAGTCCATTAGATGTAGATTTCGAGTGGTTGGGATGAATGATTGTTACCATCTTTCTCCACCACAATTGAATTCCTTGTAAGTTACATGGTGAGCCCTTAAATTCAATTCAATTCTTGTCATTGGAGATATACATTGGTATATACACTAGTGTATATTCTAATATATACACCATGTATATATTGGTATATACACTAGTTAGTCTATATACTGGTATACATATTAGTTATGTTGGTTAACCTTGAACTCAAAGAATGGCTCTACATACCATCAATATGTTACTTATGCACAAGGAATTTGTGTATTGGTTTGATGAATGTCATAAGAGAACAATAATGGGCCTTGTGCCCTAAACACAATTTCAAGGGCTTAATCACCACGACAACACTTGCAAACCATAACACAAACCCTCTCTCGGTGGTCTTGGTCATACACTATGTTATTATCCATCTCAGACAACAATAAGTAATATTCTCAACATTGTGATACATTCTCAATAAGTAATATTCTCAACAATAAGTAATTTCTATGGTGATATATTCTCAACATTGTTAATTTGGAACTTAACTTTTTTAGATGATAATTAATCTTGGATTACAAACTCTAATAGAGAAATTTGCTTCAAATATAGATTTATATACAGGTATATATACGCGTATACCAGTCTATATACGAGTATACCGACATATATACTGGTATATATACTAGTGTATATATACCGATATATACATTAGTGTATATACCAGTATATGCACTAGAGTATATTACTAGTTTATACACTAATGCATATACCAGTATATACACTAGTGTATATATGGGCATAATATACATTAGTGTATATACCGATATATGCACTAGTGTGTATACATCTAATGGACTAAATATATTTAATTGACTAAAAACAACCTTGTTGTAGTACAATACTAAAACAATATATATCTCATTTTGACAATATATACATAATTGTACTGTAACAAGGTTGTATTTAGTTCTATTTAGAATTGTTACCTCATATGCTCCTTCTGCATCTATAGGACTGTAACAATATATACCTTGTTACTGTATAGTATAGTACTAAATATATCTAATTTTGACTAACTGTGTATTGTAACCAAGTATATACACTAGTATATATACATTAGTGTATATACCTAGTTATATATATATACACACACACACACACACACTAGTGTATACATTGTAACCATATACATCGTAACCAAGTATATACACTAGTGTATATACCAATATGTATACATGTGTATATACACTAGTGTATACTCGTACATACATCAATGTGTATACTATATACATGGCCGGTATATACCACACTAGTGTATATACAAGTATATACACCATATATACTGGTATGTACACTAGTATATATGGTGTATATATGAGTATATACACCATATAGTGGTATATACACCAGTATATATGGTGTATATACTGGTATATACACTAGTGCATATACCAACATATATATGGTGTATATACGAGTTACAATATGATGCATACACTGGTGTATACACTAGTGTATATACTTGGTTACAGTACAATATATAAAGTATTTCAATAGGTATAACACTAGTGTATATAATGTATTGTAAATGGTATATGCATATACCAGTATATACACTAGTGTATATACTGGTATATATGTTTAGATAACGCCTCGACGATACGAATGACTCATGCAACAACACCAAACCCAAGTGACCTTAAAAAAAGACTTCCCTAAATACTTAACGTCCAGGATTCACTAACTGTCCATGTCTCTTTCCCCCTTCAAACCTTGTTGTAATAGGATTTTACGACATGAGCGCCTTGTATGTCGATATCTAGAGAGGTCATTTTCTAAAATATCATTTTTAGCACCTCCTAGGAATAACTAAACACGTAAACCCTTCTTTTCTCAAGCAGTCTGTTTCTATTCCTTCTACCTCCATCAACGTCACTTACTCTGGTAAATTATACTATGATTGTGCGAATGGTGAATGGGATATTCTGTCCATTTTTCCTCTGGTAATTCCAACTTCGTTCGATGACATTATTTTAGTGACCCGCTCCAACATTTTTTGCAATAGGTTCAAACACAATCTACATTATAATAAATTGGGTAACCCAACGCCATAAGCATTCTCCAACATTTTCGACTCCTTAGAAAGGGTCCCTTGCATCTTTACAAGTCCAACATATCCATATCCAATAGCTTAACAAGTGCTCTACATATATGTAATGTCCCAAATTTTGCATTGGGTCACAATGGCCAAATCACATTTTCCATGTTCATGAAAGTTGTCAAAGGGATGCTAAACGCCAAATAATTGCCAAGGAGTAAAATCACTAGTTTCCTAGGCTGGGGGTGGAAGCTTTGATATTTGGAATAAGGGGGATAATAAATGATGTTTAGACATTAGAAGGGGATAAATATTTAATAATGTAGATTATTAAATAAATACAAGAGAAAATGGAAGTGGCAATGGAGCATGAAGACACATGGAGACTATGGGGCCCACACTAGCTAGAATTCCTATGTTAAATGGTATCTTTCTCTTGCAGATTCAAATATATGGGAAGCCTAATGTTTTTGGATGGATTATAAAGCTAATATACTTGTCCATATACTTCATAGGTTGAATTTGGGATGAACTGTAACTTACATGGGAGAGGAAGAGCCAAATGGGAGTTTCGTGGACACTTGGCTAGATTCCCCTTACATTTATGACATCTATGACACCAATGATGGAGATTCTATGATAGTTATGACACAATTCAGATATGAAGGATGACATACTGACATGTCGGGACTGAATAGAGCATCTTAGAGGTCGAATTTGGGAGTTGGAGAAGGCTAAGAGGCTCCTACTCAAATTTGGGGGAAGAGGGAAGGTGAAGAGAGAGGCCACATGGCATAGTATGAGCAACCACACCAATTTGACTTGGATTTGGTTTATGGATGGATTTGGGACCATAGAATACTAATAATGTTTATAAAATATAGGGATCGACCATGAGAAGGAGCTTTTTCTCATTTGTGAAATTGTCATTTGTGAATTGTGAGAGCTAGTGGATGACTAGTTTTCTTGCTTAAGCCAATTTCGAGGGTGAAAGATTCCGATCCGAGTTGGTGTTTGGGAAGGCCAATCAGGTCTTTCATGGAGATTTAATAGATTCTTATTTGTAGGTTTAAGCTACAGGAAATCATGTGGATTTTTCTATTGTAGCACTCTTTCTCAACTATTTCCAGTTTTCACATCATATTCATGCAAATGGAGGGATTGCACTTTGGGTGAGCTATTGATCTCTTTGGGGAAGATTATAATGTCAATTATATTATGTTATGATGTATATGATCTGTATTTCATGTTCAAAAGACGCTCAGGTCGAAATACCCAAAAGAATTCATGTAAAAATGTTGAACATTGAAGAAATAGTGTCATTTCCCCACTATCTTGTTGTGAACCATTGCAATGTTGATGATTTCGAATTGGGAGAGCCTTTAGTTGTCCATTTATGATTGTAATTAGTTCAATATTCTCTGTTATTTATTCTCAGAAAGTTTCAAGTCTAAATTCCCAAGAGTTGTATGCCAAAATGACTTTTAAGGAGCAAACAATGACAATTTCCACTCTATTTTGATATATGCCATGGTAATGCTTATTATTTCGAATGGAAGAATGTATCTATGATACATGTATGATGAATGGAATGTAATTAATGTGTATTTCAAGTCTCATGTTCAGTACTTAAGCATTGGAATCCATTTTACTCATTTTTATTGCATTGGGAGAAGATTTGGTGCATTTTCCCCAAGGGTCGAAATTGTGACTTGGGAGTTGTTTTGGAAAGAGTCATAACAGCCTGTATAAAATGAACCATGATGCATATGAGACTTTGAAAATGTCCCTTAAACATACCTAGTCTCTCTTGTTCAAAAAAAAGATTTTTGTTTCTTCTTCCATTGTTTACTTCATGCCCAAAAAATGTTTTTTTAACTTGTTTTAAAGCCAAAGTATAGGTTAAATTAGGAAATTTTATTGGATAGGAGGATTTTGACCATCCTAGAAGGGTTATGGACCATATTGGGGAAAAAATTCCAAGCCGTAAGGCCTTTTAGTGTTCGGGCAAAGCGCGCGACGACACTCTGTCAGGCTAGGACATAAGCGTCGTAGGCGCTCTGTCCACAACTAACAAGAGCGTCGGCCATTGGCACTTTGCATGCCAAAACTGGCAGCACTGTAGGCGCTCTGTGGGAAAAACAATAGGTTTCGTAGCCGCTTAAAATTGAAAAATAAAACCCTAACCCAGCAAAAAATAAAACTTTTACCTTTTATATTGTTCAAATTCATCATTTAACTGCTTTTTCCTTTTCAAACATGATGTGATTTCTAATATGAATTTCATGTCTTGCAGGTGCAATATAGCATTAGTATCATGGTGATTTGGAAAGAGAGGGAACATGAAGTTCTAGACTTCCAATCTGTTAGTGACCTAGCCACCGGAGAGGCTCTACTGAACTGTGGGCTCCTGAAATACTTTAGGGTACCAGGTATGAGATCCTATGTCCGTTTACTAGAGTATATCATAGGGATGTGGGATCCTAACCAACATCATTTTGTGGTGGGGATCTACACCCTATCCATAGAAATTGAGGGCATATACTGTTGGGCAAATAGGGCAGACCCGGGTTTAATACTTTTGTGTCGCACCAACAAAAGACCCACAGTGTTGGCCCTTTCGGCAACAACCTGCGCACAGGCTGCAGTCTCACCCGAAACAGCTATGGGGTGCCGCAGAATCAGTTTTCTGCAAGCAGAGAGGGGAGTTACTGTACCTTATCCTTTAATAATCTTATCAATCCACAATCATAAATATTTAACATTCATTCACATAAACTTCACAGTTAGATGCAGTTGTGACTTGCTCAACCCACTACAGGGAATTCTCAGCGAAGCTTAATATCTGCAGTGATCTTAACTTATCAGATATATACAATATTTAATGCATAAAGAACAACATAAACAAAAACAACACAAGAAACCACAACACCAGATTTAACGTGGTTCACCCCCAGTGTAGGGGCTACGTCCACAAACTGCGTTCTATTCAACTTGCTACAAAATCGCAGTTTGATCTGCGCACTCAGCTGCAGATCCCTTCAGTTCTCAAAAGCCGCGCACACAGCAGCAGACCCCTACGCACACAGCTGCAGGTCTTTCCTCAATCCTTCTTACAAAACCCCTCTGCGCACACAGCTGCAGAGGTCGTCCACGCACACAGCTGGGACTTAACCTTTCCTTACAAAATCAACCTTAGCTTCGCCTTATTCTTCTTACATCATAAAACCTAACCTCTCTTCTTTACAGAAGCGCTTATTTATACTGTGCGTTTTTACAAAACCCTGGTCTTAAACCATGGGCATCCCAAAACCCTAAACCCTGGACTTAAACCATGGGTTTATTACAGAAGATATTAACTCAACCCCGACACCCCTAAGACTATTTTGAGTCCAAACTCGCGGAGTTATCCATCTTAAGGGTCGTTAGGGTGCGCATCCCAACAGGCCCCTAAGACTCACCAGTGGCCCGTCCCGGGACACTCTTCAATTTTTCTGGTGGCAAAATTCCGCTGACGAGCAGAGTGTGCTGTTTGCTGAAACTCCCCATGCTGCTGCCGGCTGCCTACTTCTGTCCTTTGCAGGAGTGCGGCTGAGGAGAGCCGCCATGATCCATCTGCAACACCATCCTTTATTCCAATTGCCGAGGCTTGACCATCCACAATGTGGGGTCCCTTGGAATTGCGTGTCATGCTGCAAAAGGAATGTGGCTGCCATGGTTCTGCTACGTCGAAGGATGGCATGGTGGGATTCCCCAGAGTCTGTTTGCGAGGCCTCCTGCCCTCTGTTGTTCTATGTTAGAATAGACTCCGGTCTGTCTTTGCAATTTTAGAACAAACTCCTGTCTATCAATGTACTTAGTCAAGCAGGACTGTACCAGCGGAGTACTCCGAAAGTGCTGCAGAGCTCTGTCCCTTACTTCTCGTACTAACTTCTGAGCTTTACAGTCGTTCGACATGGTTCGGGCTGAATATCTCACAGATATGCTTAAAGTAAAAACACAGGTCGAAATGGATTCTTATAGAATCCTGCAGGGAATATGTCATCATGGTGAAGAATTGATGCCGAATCTGAGGAAGCGCCGGAAATCTTCTCCACACAACGCCGGATTGTTCCCAAAAATCTCATTATGACTAGTAATGAGAGCAGCGCTCGTGCCAACGCCGCCAAATACAGTGTGTCCCATCCGTCACATTTTAGGCTGCAACATACCTTGGAGCCTACGACACGGCAACAATCTTCGACTTCGACACAATGTGACCTTGCGACCTACGACCAACCTGCAGCTTCGCTTCCTTTAGACCAAACATACTATGATAATCCAGGTGTGGTGCTATCTCGTATTCTGAGTACCTGGCCTATCCATGTACTGTTTTAATCGGCTCCCATTTATCAGAGAGGGAAAAAGCTCACCATTTAACTTAGCTAGCTGGACTGCACCCCCGTCAGTAACTTTCTGTACGATATACGTTCCTTTCCAATGTGTCTTAAAATTTCCTAGGAACTTCATGAATTTGATGTCATAAAGAAGCACAAGATCACCCTACTGAAATTGTTTCTTCTTGATGTGTCTGTCATGCCAGGATTTTTCTCGAGCTTTCTACACCTGTTGTTGGAAACATGCGACAAATCTATCCTCTTCGAGTGCTAATATCTGTGTCAATCTTTCTGTGATTATGGCGGGGTCATCCATCCCGGTGAAAGCAGCTATCCGGAGGCTGGGAACAATGTATTCCATGGGCATAATAGCTTCTTGTCCATAAACTAGTCGAAAAGGGGGTATGACCTGTCAACTTTTTGCAAGTAGTTCTGTAAGCCCATAGTACTGCTGGAATTCGAAGATCCCAATCATTCCTGTTAGTGTTACAAACCTTTGTCAAAGCATGCTCAAGAATTTTGTTAAAAGCTTCGACAGTCCCATTGGCTTGTGGGTGATAGGATGTACTCTTTTGGTGATACACCTGAAATTCTTCAGTCAATACTTCGATAGTCCTAGTTAAGAAATGTGACCCCTGATCACTCATAAGGACTTTGGGGCACCCAAATATGGATAAGATGTTGTCGAAGATGAACTTCGCAGCAGTAGCAGCGCTACAGGTCTTGACTGGTTGAGCTTCAGCCCAACGAGTGAGATAGTCAGTTGCTGTAATGATGTATCTGGCTCCTGACTGTTTCGCAGGGGGGTTGATAGGGCCAATAAAATCAATAGCCCATTTGTCAAAATCCTATAATGTTACTTGCGGAGCTAGGGGCATTTCATCCCGCCTAGATGGTTTACCTGTCCTCTGACAGATGTCGCAGCTGTGGCAGTATTCCCTTGCATCTTTGTGAAGTGTGGGCCACCATAATTCGGCTGTCAAAATCTTCTGCGCCGTGGCTTTGCCTGCATAGTGACCTCCTGCTGCGCCAGAGTGTGCTTCCGCCAATATTAGAGGTTTTTCGTGTTCCAAAACACATCTGCGCAATATCTCATCTGGTCCCATTTTATACAGTTGTCCTGCTATTAATGTGAAATCCGCGGCGCGAACCACCAACTGCTTCTTCTGCTGTGTGGTCATCTCTGAAGGAGGGAACCCTGTAGACAAATACTGAGCAATATCCTGGAAATATTCATCGACTATCTGGATAGCAAATAACTGTGCATCGGGGAGACCTTCGTCCAAGTTGGCAGGTTCCTCGCCTGACTCGAGCCTCGACAAGTGGTCAGGACCTAGGTTAAGTCTTCCAGGCTTAGCGATGGTCTCAAAATCATATTCTTGGAATAGAATTAACCATCTGCATATTCGTCCACCTAGCACAGGTTTGTTAACTAAGTATTTCAAGGCAGAGTGGTCAGTAAACATCTTAAAGTGAGATCCTAGTAGATAATGTCGAAACTTTTGCAATGCATATACCATAGCCAGACCTTCGCGTTCTGTCGTAGTGTAATTTTTCTCTGCTGTAGACAATTTTCTACTGGCGAAAGAGATAGGGTGATCAATATTACCTGCGCCGGGCTGAGCGAGCACAGTGCCTAAAGCAATGGAAGATGCATCAACATGCACATGAAAATCTTTGTTCCAGTCGAGGAAGACTAGGATAGGGGCAGTGACCATTTTTTTCTTCAGAATGTCGAGGCTTGCTTGGCACTCTGGCATCCATTCAAACTTAGTATCTTTCTGTAGTTGCCTTTCCAGTGGGGCGGTAATCTTGGCATATCCTTGGATAAATTTCCTGTAATAACCTGTGTGACCAAGCGTCGTGGGAAGTTGCTTGACGGACTTCGGAGGGGACAGGTTCACAATAATAGCAATCTTCGCAGGGTCCATCATCAATCCCTGCTTACATACCACATGACCCAGTAAAATGCCAAAGGGTGCACAGAATATGCACTTTTTTAAATTCAAGGAAATTTGGTGCTATCTGCATTTGTCTAACATTAGTCTCAAACTAGTGATATGGTCTTTTACTAGCCCGAAAATGGTCCAATCATCAAAGTAGACTTCTAAGAATTTATGTATGTATTCCTTAAATGCAGAGATGACTACGCGAGAGAATATAGCAGGTGCATTCTTCAACCCGAAGGGCATGACAGTATACTGGAAGGATCCCATCTCAGTAGCAAAGGTTGTCTTATGTCGGTCCTCTGGAGCAATTCGGATCTAATGGTAGCCTGAAAACCCATCAGTAAAAGAGTACACTTCTTGACCTCCGACATTGTCGAGCACTTCGTCTGTGAAGGGGGTGGGAAAAGGGTCGTGCAAACAGGCATCGTTGAGTTTCCTTAGATCGACACAGATTCGGATTTCACCCTTAGTCTTCTTCTCTTAGACGACCATAGGACTAACCCACTCAGATTCCTCAACAGGTTCAATTATTCCTGCAGCAAGCATCTTATCTAGCTCCAGCTTAACCTTTTCCTTATATTTTGGATTCAGTCTATAAGGTCCCTGCTTGACAGGCTTCGCATCAGGCTTCAGGGGGATCTTCATTACCCCCATATCTCCCAGAATACCTTTCATTTCAGAGAACTTTGTCGGAAAAAGATCTTGGTATTCGTGGAGAAGTTGAGTTACCTTGCTTACCATCTCGTCATCCCAATAGTCGCCAATGGTGGCAAATTTAGGCTGTGCATCGGATCCAATGTTGACTGTCTGCGTCTTCAGGGGCTGCGTCACCTCGGGAATTTGGACTGCCAGCCCATGCACGACGCAGTATCCTTCTAATTCAGGGATATCAAGATGGCACGGGTCATCCTCCTCGTCGATTGTGAAGTTATAACACTCGACTACGAGGGCTTCTTGTGTGGTCCAATCAGGGTGGTGTTCTGTCCCTTCTTGGTCATCAAATACCTTAGTATGGATGATCCTGATAGCTGCATCTAGGGCTAGAGAGACATCATTAGTAGAGAAAGTATTGATAAAAGTATGAACAAGACAATCCCAACTGGCAGTACCTTGGCGAAATTCAGCCTCCGTGTACCAGTTCTTTGCTCGTGGTCCCAGTGTGTGCACAAATCTATGTACCCACTCGTCCTGAGGTACGTACTTCCATGCCTCGTAGCAGTTTCCTAGGTGGCCCTGGGGGCAAGTTTTTCCATCAAACTTGCTTCGTGCCTTTTCCGACTGTTCCCAAAACCTCAGGCGAAGGAGCTTCTGACATGCTTCCCAGTTAGGGATCTGCTTCTTATGGGTCGTCCACCATCGCACTGCTGTGGCTCTGAAGGCTGACTCCAGGGCCTCCATCTTCTGGAGGTCAGGTATCTGATCTGAAAATTTCACAATAAACGGTTCAGGATCTGTCGAGCCATCATACACAGGTATAGTTCTGGGGTGTGAGTCGACCCATCTGAGGGACTTGGTAAAGCAGACATTGCTGCGCCCATGGTGTTCAGATAACTGGTTTTTCCAATTCTCTAATTTGTCTTCAGAGTCCGTCATACATGAGCTACCTGACTCCCACCCTGCGGCCGAAGGATCCTCATATTCTTCTCCCTGCGCAGTGATGGGTTCCGCAACAGCTTGATCCTCGTGTCAGAGTGGTTCTATGTGCCTCTCTCCTTGCGAAGGATCCAGGGGCAGGATGACCCGGAAATCTTTCCCTTCAAAGACCATCTGTCTCTTCTTTAGGTCGATGACTGCGGCATTAGCCATTGCCCATTCAATTCCTAACAGGGCCCGGTAGGGGTCACTGTCATCCATAATCTCAATTACTTCAAAATCCACAAAGGTGCTGACTCCGTCAATATCTATTTGGAGATCCAGGAGTCGTCCTAAAGGTACAATCTTTTGCTGGTTGGCTAGCCGCAACTGTATAGGGGACCAGGCCAGGGTAGGTTTCCCCATTTGTTCCCAGGTTTGTTTGGGTAAAACATTTACATCGGACCCCAAGTCCAGGATAACATCATTCATATCATATGCCCCTATCTGAGCATTCAGTCGCATTTCCCTGCCGGTTCTGCTAACTCGATGGATAGTTCTATCCCCACCACAGCTTGGCAGAGAGTCGCAGGAAGCAATGATGTTCTGCGGCTCATTCAGAGCATCCTGATTTCTTAAAAGTTTGAGGCAACTTTGTAAAAAGGTAGACAATATACTTACTTTATCCGGCGAAGCTTTACAGGGCGGTAACGGAGGCTGCGCAGGCACACTGGGTGGGCTAGGGCCCGCAAAGTCTTTCTTGGCTTCCATGAATGTCTCTTTCTCTCTGGTGATATCAAATGCAGGGATCTTCACAGGGGCCTTACGAACTAGAGCTTCGCTAGGTCGGTTGGGCGTATTTTGGAAATGTGTCGTAACTCCACTTCTTGTAACGACATTGATGGCCTCAGCAGGGCGGGGTTCCACAGAGATCATCTGGAGGGTCTGAGTAGGGGTATTCTGCTGTGCCTTAATCTTAGCGATCAATTGGGGGCACTGTTCAATGACATGATCTACTGCGCGGCAATACCGACACGTCGTGGTGGGGTTCGGGTAGTCGCGAGCCAAATGCTCGGCTTGGTTACAATTGAAACATACGAATTGGTTTCGGCCTCGTCCAGCCATACCACCACGACCTTCCAACGTACCTCGTCCCGAGGCACCCCCTTGGTAACCATAGCTATTACTACTTGGAGCTTCAGTGTGCACCCGGTAAGCATCATAGGTGTGACATTCATCCTCCTTATGACCTACAGATTTGCAGAAATTACAGTAGGAGTTCTTAGGTCCTTGGCCATACCTTTGCAGTAGGTGACAGTTCTCAGGTCGATGCTGTCCTGTTATTCTGCAGAGCTCACAATAGAGAATTTGTGGCAGAAAGGGGTTCGGCGCGCCTGTCTGTAAGTACTTGTTTACCAGAGGGCACCGTTCCTTGTCGTGACCTTCGGTCCGACATTGCGTACACCAAACCTCTTCGCGGTCGGGTTTGTCCTTTTTCATCTCGCGAAGTTCCAGGGCCATCGCAGCTAGCTGCGCTTGGATTTGAGCAATGCCAGAGTCATCTCCGATAGGGGCAGTCTCAAGTTTCATTGCGATTTCCAGAGCCTCTTGTTGGTCAGCGACCTTTTGTTGCATGAGTGGGGTTTTGATCTGTGGTAACAATGCGGTGATAAACCATTCCTTGTGTTGCACAGGGCTAATGGTGAAGCTGACTTGGTCCAGTAGAAATTTGAATCTTTGATCAAAGTCCCACACTGATTCGCTGCATCGCTGTTGTATCTCCTTGAGTTCAGTGATGCTCTGCGACTCCGATTTGGGCTTCTTAAATTCTTTGATGATAGCTGCCTTGATCTCATCTAATGTAGGGCTCTTATTGTTGGAAAATTTCATGAACCATGTCAAAGCGCGGTCCCGAAAGGAAGTAATGAGCTGCACGGCTCGCACATCCTGATCTGTGATTTTCTTCGCGTTCCACACTGCTTCGCAGAGAAACCAGAACTGTTTCGGATCCTCTGATCCCGTGCCTTTAAAGATGGGGAGTTTGATGTCATCAACAAGGTGGGACATGGGGTTCCTGGAGGGGTTGGGAGGAGGACAGGATGTCAATGGGGATGGATTTACGGGGACAGATTGGCCTGTGGTTGAAGTACCCGGGGTGGGTTGACTCTCAGGCTGCGATGGAATTTCAGGGGTAGCGGAGCGGCGTTGCGGGGTGGCCGGAGGGTTGCCAAGCGAAGGATTATCTTCGGGATCTGACTCTTCAGAGTGTATAGGGATGGGCCCGGTAGCCTGACCTACGGGATAGGAGTCGAAGGCTTTCTTATATCTTTTCCCGTTTCGCAGCAACCCACTTTGCTCGTCGAGGGGAGTGTCACTTGCAAACATATATTAGTACTATAAAACTAATAATCTGATTCAAACAACAATATACCCTTTTTCTGGCAATAGTGTGTTAATCCTTAAGCTTAATCAATTCAAAAACTTACCATGGGGTTTTTGAAGAACTGTGGATACTACCAAAGAAACTTTCATAAGCGTTACATAAAACACAAATCACAAAAAAAAAAAACATACCTTTGTAAAAAGTCACTTGTGCTCCGACACGGATTCGTATTCTTTTGCTGCGGGATTTTCAGACAAGGTCTCAGCAAGTCAAGCACCGATCAGAGACCTTCTGGAACATAGCCCTCGAGGTACGTGGTAAACCCCTCTTGAGCAGGTACTGAGTTCAACCGGCAATGGAACCAATTTGTTGGGCAAATAGGGAAAACCCGGGTTTAATACTTTTGTGTCGCACCAACAAAAGACCCACAGTGTTGGCCCTTTCGGCAACAACCTGCGCGCAGGCTGCAGTCTCACCCGAAACAGCTATGGGGTGCCACAGAATCAGTTTTCTGCAAGCAGAGAGGGGAGTTACTGTACCTTAGCCTTTAATAATCTTATCAATCCACAATCATAAATCTTTAACATTCATTCACATAAACTTCACAGTTAGATGCAGTCGTGACTTGCTCAACCCACTACAGGGAATTCTCAGTGAAGCTTAATATCTGCAGTGATCTTAACTTATCAGATATATACAATATTTAATGCATAAAGAACAACATAAATAGAAACAACACAAGAAACCACAACACCAGATTTAACGTGGTTCACCCCCAGTGTAGGGGCTACGTCCACAAACTGCGTTCTATTCAACTTGCTACAAAATCACAGTTTGATCTGCGCACTTAGCTGCAGATCCCTTCAGTTCTCAAAAGCCGCGCACACAGCAGCAGGCCCCTGTGCACACAGCTGCAGGTCTTTCCTCAATCCTTCTTACAAAACCCCTCTGCGCACACAGCTGCAGAGGTCATCCACGCACACAGCTGGGACTTAACCTTTCCTTACAAAATCAACCTTAGCTTCGCCTTATTCTTCTTACATCATAAAACCTAACCTCTCTTCTTTACATAAGCGCTTATTTATACTGCGAGTTTTTACAAAACCCTGGTCTTAAACCATGGGCATCCCAAAACCCTAAACCCTGGACTTAAACCATGGGTTTATTACAGAAGATATTGACTCAACCCCGACACCCCTAAGACTATTTTGAGTCCAAACTCGCGGAGTTATCCATCTTTTATATTGTTCAAATTCATCATTTAACTGCTTTTTCCTTTTCAAACATGATGTGATTTCTAATATGAATTTCATGTCTTGCAGGTGCAATATAGCATTAGTATCATGGTGATTTGGAAAGAGAGGGAACATGAAGTTCTAGACTTCCAATCTGTTAGTGACCTAGCCACCGGAGAGGCTCTACTGAACTGTGGGCTCCTGAAATACTTTAGGGTACCAGGTATGAGATCCTATGTCCGTTTTCTAGAGTATATCATAGGGATGTGGGATCCTAACCAACATCATTTTGTGGTGGGGATCTACACCCTATCCATAGAAATTGAGGGCATATACTTTCTGACCGGATTATCCAGGAGAGGAAGTCCAGTAGTTCTGTTTGGGGCACGAAGAGGAGAGACCTCCTTAGATGACTTGATCGACCAATATTGTGCACTAGGTATGGAGTTGTGATAGTATATTTTATCTTACAGCAGGTGCCTTATATGATACCATAGGTGACTATCAGCAGGGTTGACTCCGAGGATCCCAGGATGCTTGCATGGGTTATGGTCATGCCCCTCCATGGCGGTGGGGGACACAAAGTCAGTTACGGATCTGGTTTTTTTTGCTGCCTGAGAAACCAGTTACTCATGGTTGAGGACTACGCCTACAAGGGAGCATATTTTCGTGACAACCTAGAGCTTGCATTTCCCGAGGGAGAAGTATGGGACGACCAAGGTAAGAAAAAGACACTATCCGTTGTGTTTTTAGTTTTTGTATTTTATTTCATTTTTATTTTGTAGTACTGAGATAAGTGAAAATGTTTCTGTGCAGATATTGGATCTATACATTTGGTAGGGATTTCACCCATTTCTAGGCGAGCAGGTACCAGGGACATGATGTTATATCGCTCTGAAGCTGATGAAGATCTCGAAGATATTGAAAAGAACCTACAGCGTTTGACTGTGGGTATCCCTAACGTGACTACTGATGAGATACCTAGGCGTTGTTAGCGCCATACTACAGGCGTCTTTGGACGGTTTTCTAGGCTACTCCATAGAGTGGCTCAAGCCATCATGTGCTATCATGAGTAGCACTAGGACGAGGATTATTCTGCTTTGATCTTCACTTTTTGTATACATACTATTGAAAGCTTCGAAGCTTCAGATTTTTCCCTACGTGTATGTGTATTCTGAACTTTTTATAGTCTTGAACTATGAGGGCACTGAAAGCTAGATGCTTCAGCCCATTTTTGTATCTCGGTGCTACAGTTTTTATATATATATGAAAAAACTTTTATATTTATAGTTGTGTGTGTGGAAAATGTGATGTGTGGAATGATTATCTACTTACGAATTTACATGTATGTTGTTTATGTTTCAAATGGAATTTTTAAATATTAGCAATGTACAAATCTAAGACATAATTATCTAGGAAATATGCCATAGCGTTTAGATGTCTCATAATGTGTTGATATGCAACCTGCTCAAAAGTCCTTTCTAACAACCTAACTCTTCGAAATGTATGAAGAAGCATGGGATTTTGGATAATGTAGACCCGATTAAGTTGTTGAACAACTAGTTTCGAGTCTAGGTAAACCCTAATATCCCTTACATCATTAGCTATGGATACCATCAACGATCCAACCACGACTTGGTATTTTGACAGATTGTTGGTGGAGGGACCTAAAAGAATACCCCCTGAACTCACCAGATCACTTGTAAGAGAGTTTAGTACCCAGGATGCTGATGCAAGGTTAAGTGTATATCGATTAGCACTGTCAGCAAAACTAGTGAAAGTAGTCATCTGTCCATCAGACAAAAGACATACATAAGTAGGGTTTTATGAAAAACACATTCAAAATCACACAAAAGACACAATTTTCAAACCTAAGACACAGATCAAACTGTAAACAATATTTACAAAAACCTTATGCTAAATGACCTAGGCATAGTATCTTTTGAGGTAGAGCCCATTTCGGGGCTCTCCCAAAGGTATTCCATCGTAATCGACCAACTCATATGCCCCTTTCTCTAAAACATGAATAATAATATAAGGCCCGTGCCACATAGACTCAAATTTGCTTGCCCCC
The DNA here is from genome assembly GCA_001517045.1 of Pseudotsuga menziesii. NCBI lineage: Eukaryota > Viridiplantae > Streptophyta > Pinopsida > Pinales > Pinaceae > Pseudotsuga > Pseudotsuga menziesii. Next base: position 58,799 of record LPNX010056764.1, on the reverse strand, counting down.
AGCTTGTCATGCTTCTGGTCATAAGTCAAGACCAGGTCTCCTTCATTGAAGGAACGAGGTTGAACAGTCTTGTCATATTGAACTTTCATTCGTCGTTTATGTGCCTCATTGGCTAAGGCAGCATCGCGTCAAGTTTCGTCAAGTTTGTTTAGATACATGAATCTTTATTCTTCTATAGTAGTGTTGGGTAACAGTTCTACAACAAGTTTTAAAGAGGGATCTTTCATTCTATCGGGAGGGTTATTTGAGCCCGTATACTAGTTGAAATGGTGTAAAACCGGTGGAAGTTTTGATAGTATTCCTATAGGCCCAGAGTGCAGAGAATAGTTGTATATGCCAATTTGAATTGGCCTTCCCTACCATCCATTGAAGTATTGTTTTTAATACTTTGTTTATAGCTTCAACCTAGCCATTGGCCTAAGGATAGTAATGTGTAGAGCTATCATGATAGAAACCTTAATTTGGCACTGATCTCTGCCATCATTTTGTTTTGAAAATGTGATCCATGATAGGTCACAATGGCCCTAGGGATCCTGAATCTAGAAATGATATGGTTGAATAAGAATAGTGTAGTTGTCTTCTCATATTTGGTGTATGTGGGCATAGCCTCAACCCATTTGGTAAAATAGTCCACAGCCATAATAATGTAGCCATGCTCCTGGCTGAGTTAGGTCTACAGTGCACGAAGTCTATGCCCCATTTTACAAAGGGGCCAACGGCTACAACGGGATGGAGCAGAGATGGATGGGTGCGTTTCTTTGTAGTGAACATTTGACATGGAGGAGATTTCTTGACTGTTTCCGAATGCAATATTTGAAAATAGAGGGCCAGGAATACCCTGCAAGTAAGATTTTCTGGGCAGTAGCCAACCCAGATAGATGACCGCCACAAGCTCCAACGTAGAAATCATTTAAAACAATCTTAGCTTCTTCATGTGTAAGACAACCTCGTAATATGGAGTCAACACCACGACGGTATAGGGTATCATTCAGGATAAGATAGCTTTTGGCCTGGTGGCGAATGCGACAACGTTCATCTCGAGAGGCAGTGGGCCAATATTGTAAATTCTGAAGATACAAAATGATGTCTCCATACCAAGGATCAGTTGTACTAATGGGAAACAATGATCCATTGGGTAATGAATCAATGGGCTCTGTATTCTCCATAGTACAGGGAAGGTCACATATGAGCTCTACAAAAACGAGAGACTTCTTGGAAGTACTTTTTTCAAAATCCAACTCAAATTCCTGGAGAATAACAATCCATCATGAATATTTTCCCCCAAGCACTTGACATGTGAGTACATAGTACATGGGGTTAGAGTCAGCGTAGAAAGTGGTGGTGCAGAGCAAGATATAATGATGAAAATTCTGGATTGCGATGACTGTGGCCAAAGCAAGTTTCTCCACATGTGAATATTGGGTTTTAGAGTCTAGGAGACTCTTACTGGCATAGTAGATCACATGTTCCTGATCATGTTCATATTTTTGGACAAGGACCATGCCTATGGTAGACACGGAAGCAGCCACATACAAGGAATAATACTTAGTATAATCAGGTGGTTGCAACACTGGTGCATGGGTAAGTGAATGCTTGAGATTGTCAAACGCGTGTTGCATGAAATAATCCCAGACAAAAGTGTATCCTTTTTAAGCAACCTCATGAAACCGTGTGTCCTTTCTGCATAATTGCAGATGAAATGACGTAAAAAGTTTTCCTTCCCTTGTAAACTCTGGAGTTCGATTATGTTTGTTGGGGCAGGTAGGGAAAGAATAGCTTCAATCTTCAAGGGATCAATATGGATTCCATCTTTAGAAACAATGAATCCGAGGAGTCGGCCAGTTTCTACACAAAAAACACATTTATGAGGATTCAAAATAATATTGAAATGACGACATTTGAGAAAAATAGCTCTCAAATGATTGACATGGATATCCCACTGTTTGGAATGAGCGGGAAGGTCATCAAGATAAGGTTCCACAACATGTTTGATGTCATGAAAAACATACAACATGGCACGTTGGAATGTTGTGCCAGCATTTTTCAAACCAAAAGGCAATTTGCGGTAGGAAAAGGTCCCCCATGGGAAAATAAATTCCGTCTTATGTTGGTCGGACGAGAGAATATCAATATGATTGTAGCCAGAGAAGCCATCCATGAAGGAAAAAATAATGCTTCCTGCATAGCTGTCGATTGTTAGACTGATATAGGGAGTAGGGAGATTGTCTTTTGGACAAGCCTTATTCAAATCTCTGAAGTTGATACAGACCCTAATAGTGCCCTGATTTTTGTTCATAGGGATTATGTTGGACACCCATTCAGTTCAAGGTACGGGGTAAATAAAACCAACCTTTAGAAGTTTTTCAGCTTCTTCCTTAATGGCCGCTGCTTTTCGTGGATGAACTTGTCGTAGTTTCTAGAGGACGGGCTTGGAATTCTCAATTTTGTTATCAAGAATTATCAATCATTGCGGACATTGTTTGTTCCTCTGCATTGTAAGTCACAAGCACAGAACAAAAAGACACAACAACATATCCTTCCCTTAAACAATCAAATTAAATGACATGAAACACAATATACCTCAACCTTTGATCTCTTTGTCTTTTCTCCAAAATCCCTTGCAATGGTTCAATACCTGCAAAACAAATCAAAAGAAAAATAAACAAGATGAGAGCATCATGATAAATTGATTATTTATATCAATGATCAAGGAGTCCAATAATATCTAATTAAAATCAATACATCAAATATAGGAAAGGGGAATGTCTTTGTATTAATTATGAAAGAGATAGAAGTACAACCAAAAATCCTGGATGTCGATGGCTTCGATCTCTACAAGAACATCTACAATCCTCTATGACTATGAAGGTCTCTTTACAGACAAGCTAGCTCTACTTTTCCTCTAATTCAGACTTCAATCCAAGAGCATAAGGGTACTTTTCTTGGCCTCCCCCACTCACATCATGAAGGCTTCATTTATAGGGCCAAAACCATGAGATTGACTTAAGGAAATGGATAGAATGTGATCCTTATAGGTGAGGGAAGCGAATGCCACCTCTCCCAAGCATGTAGGAACTGAATCCACAGGGGCTTCCGTATGGAAGCTTCCAAAACCTTCTTTTTTCCTATTTTTTGACCATCGACGCTCTTGGTAAAAGGATAGGTGCGCCAACCTAGGGTTTTATCAAAGGAAAAGGGAAATTACACTTTTTACTCCACGAGGAAAGGCACCATCGACACTTTATGCAAAAGGGGGAAAGGCGCTGACCCTTTAAGATATGGAAAAAATACATCCAAGGTATCTTAGGTTAGGTTTCTCAAAAGGAAAATGATCAATGTGGAATTCCCAGAAAGGTTGATGGGCAGTGTGGAATTTTCGGGTGCAACACACACACACACACACACACACACACACACACACACATGTATGTATGTATATAACATACATACATATATATATACATATACATACACACACACACACACACACATATATATNGTATGTATGTATACACACACAGAAAAGCATATGTATATATATATGTTTTTCTGTGTGTGTATACATACATACATACATACATACATACATATATATATATATATATATATATGTATGTATGTATTATATATGTGTATGTATATATATGTATATATGGTTGATTTTGAACCCAATGAGATGGCATTGCTGGGTTGATTCACCATCGTCGTGTTTCTTATAGCTGCAGATAGTGTTAAACGAGAACCAACTAGATCAATTGTACTGGGCAACCTTGAGGAGATATCTTAGTGCCATCCTAGGCAATTACACCCAAGATTCTTTGCACACAAAACAAACTATTCATAGGTTTATAACTTCAATTATTGGAGAGTATTTGCATGTATATTAATAATGTTTTATAAAAATTTGAAAGGGATTTCATTCATGTTGTTTGAAGGTACTACTCATCGCTATACACAACTATTGGAAAAGGATTTCAGGAAAATTTTGTGATCCTATAATTATAAGAGTCAGTCGGGGTCTCTAGTATACTCTATGAAAACATGATATTTTGGGAATCATAAAGAATGGAATTCAAACATAAACTTTGTATGCTAGATGGGTCACTCAAGCAATGAATAGAAATGAGTGTTTAAAAACTATGCTTAATCATAACGTTTTGTAGGGATCTCCACTATGCAAGAAATATTTGTCAAACATTTCCTTGCAAATTCTAGTTACTAACTTTACTACACTGAAAATTGTCAATATCTTAGTGATTTAGAGTATCTTAAAGGCATGGGAATTCATTCAACATTTTTTTCCCTAGAAATACATTTCTTGCATATAGAGTTATCTTTCAATGAGCATTGTATTTGATAGATTCATTTGCTTCAAAATGATGGAAAGTCACTAGATGAAATTCCCTAGTGCTTGACCTTGAGGTGTTTCAATAAGGTTTATACACAACAAATGACTTGATTGACATCAAGAAGAGACTAATCCAAAGCTTAATCCTACTTGAAAACTAACCAAATTTGATAGGATTATCCTTGAATACTCTCAATACCTAATTTAGGACACTCTTTTTCTTAAGTTAAGCCAACAAGCCACCATCCTTGATGTCAAGGCTAAAAATAATATTACTCTACAACTTTCATGAAATATAACCTATTTAAGGATACAAGTGATTTAGCTTTAAGCAAATCCCTAAACACTTTCTTGCCTCTAAGCCAAATATGCATGGGGTTATGTATATTCTTATGTAATGGATACCATGTGCAACTAGTAAGAATCCACGTAACTCTTACCATGCCCAATAAGCAAGTCCACAAGGTCACGGGACATATAAAAGAAAGCACAATTGGACAACAACTCATGATGAAAAGTTTCTAACTATGGAACTTAACAGTTCAAACGCTATGGAACCTATGAAGCCATCAATGGTTGAGAATGATACTCAATTCAATAGATGGGATCCATCCTAAATTATCATGATGAATCTCCACCAATTGTTAGCTAAGAAAAATGCTACTTAGTATTATGATAAAGCGTAATGACTTGACGTTCGGACTTATGTTTACTCTATACATTTCATATTTGTAGTTCATGTGTTCTTGCAAAAGCGAACACACTTTTTTGTTTTTTCTCACACTTTTAGTGAATCTGGAGGACACATGTTCACCTCTTGTTTTTTTAAATGTTGATACATAGTGTAATTATAATCGAACAATTATTTTATATCAAAAAATAAATTTTTAATAAGTTATACTTTATAATTTAATAACCATAGTGTAAGGACAACAATTTGTGAAAGAGGTGTAAAACATCAATGTGCCCCACCCAAAGACGAAATCTTCAAGCTAAACTTTGATGGCACTGCTAATAGCAATGCACAACACATCGAAACTAGAGTAACAAGGGACAAATATGGTGAAGTTGTATTTACATATTACTTTAATTAAATTGGCAAGGCATCAAACAACTAATTAGAAGCAATAACACTAAAGGAATAATATAATGATGTGGATATTTGATGAACTATACTCACTCAAGCTTGAATGATATTTAAGAATTCTAATACACCTCCTCAATAAGCATCTTTTAATAACATTACTTGAAGGAATAATGATGTGGATATTTGATGAACTATACTCACTCAAGCTTGAATAATATTTAAGAATTCTAATACACCTCCTCAATAAGCATCAAACTGGTTCCTTAAAGGGAAGGATCCTCTAGGTTAAGCATACCTTTGAATCCCATAACTTAAGGGAATTCATCTCAAAAATTGACCAATAGGATTGCCAACTAATAGACCAACCAAGTAGTGGACAAGGAAATGTTCTCATCGATTTTAGAGATTTTAGTTAAGGAAAATAATAGTTAGGGGACTTGTATGGTTGACAAAAATTAATCAAAACCTAAATTGTGGAATATACTTGATTTCATGAATTGGAAGACTAGAAATTATGAGACCTTAAAAAAGTTCTCAATTAAAATAGTGCTATGGGAATGGAAATATTGTACCTTCCAAATGTGGTGCAATCCTCAAGGAGACATATTTTCCCCAACAATTTTCTTTAAGGTCTCTTTGTCACGTATTATTTTCATTTTCACTCCTCTTCAGTAACTTATAAGTCACAACGTAATGCCATTGATTAAAGACACATAAGCTATCTCCCCCACCCATGTGTCGTTTAGCCTTACCTTTTGAAGGTCACATTTTTTAGGGATATTAAATGAATGCATCCACTCTGAAGCCAAAGTTCCTTTTGAGGATTGGATGCAACATTAGGGTTCAAAAGGATATTGAAGCATGGGAGAGGAAATTAAGATGTTAGACCCACGGACGAGTAAATACCCCTAGTCCTAAATAAATGTTTTTATATTGGTTTTATGTTTCCATTGTTCATGAATTAGAATTTGGAAAATGAGTTTGATATATTTGGGTTTATATTTATACATGGATCCATGCAATGTAATAGTTTTATCTTATCATTTATCAAGGTCGTTAGTCTTAGGGAGATTAAGGTAGCATGGTCACTCTAAAGTAAAATTTCCTTTTAAGGATTACATGCAACATTAGGCATCAATAAGATATGGATATGTGGAAGAGGAAAGTAAGATGTTAGACCTATAGAGAAACAAACAACCCTAGTCACAAATATATGTTTTTATATTGGTTTTTATGTTTCTATTGTTCACAAATTAGCCTTTGGAATGGATTTGATATATTTAGGTTTATATTATACATGGATCTATGTAGCGAGATAGTTTTATTAGCAGTAACGAAAAAGAAAAATGGAAAACTTGGAAATAAGTTAAACATGTGAAATATCAAAGAGGCTACATAAAATGGCAAGGGTCAACAATAAAGGTTAATGTGATTGGTTTCACCAATGTTTTTAGTTTGATACAATATATTTTTATTTTACCAAAAAATAATAGCTTGATATATTATAATAATAATATTAATTGAGCTGTAATCATCTTTCTTATTTTTAAATTTGAGAATAATTTTGATTTTCTTAATGTTATATATTGACATGTAAGATAGATTCCACATTATTTATTGAATTGAGTCTTCAAGATGTGACCTATTAGTTAACAACATGCATAGAACATGCACATAATAGAAATGGTAAGATATTAGGCCTTATTTATGTGTCCATAGTATCCCATAATATTGGGCTATCTAAGAGAAAACAAACGACTATGTTTGAGATAAATATAAAAAATGGGGAGGAATTAACAATTAATATGGAGGAATCACCATTCACTAGGAAAAAAAAACCTTGTAGAAGGTGATGAGAAATTATTGGGTGGGGTTCTCTTCATCTTCGTAAATACCCTTTAGTAACTTTCTACTCTTAAATACACCATGTCAAAGTTCACTACACATGCACACATCGTAAAATAAGTGAGACAAATTTTATACTAATTAATTAAGAAATAGAACCAAACCTTGTTAATGGTAATTAAGTTCTAATAGATGTGATACTTCCCATCTTCTTAAAAAAATTCTTAGTAATTCTATACTCTAAAATGTCATGTCAAACTCCAAAGCACACATGCACAACATAAAAAGTGGAAGAAGGTTTTTATATTGAATTCAATTGCCTTTGTATTGGATAATAAAATGATTTCATAAAACAAATTTGTTTCAATTGCTGAAAATATCGATACATCTTCAACCAAAAATATCGATACATCTTCAACCAAAAATAGATCAGCTTGTAACAAACAAATATCATATCAAATTTTATTAACTTCGACATAATATTTTGACAATTAAGTCCATAATTTTTTGACAATATGGATAAATCTTTAACCAAACCAGACCACCTTGTAATAAACAAATATTATATGAAATTTGGTTAACCCATTATTATTATCAAAAGTTGGACATCCAGACAAAACTACAAAACAAGGTGTTATCCTTCATTGAATTGAACAAAACATATCAACCCTACATATAATTGTGAAACATCTCCAAAATATTAAAGAACTTAACAATCATTTCAAAATGATTATACAGGGTGGAAAAACACGAAGCACTGCATGACCTCAAGCTGGATTTCTTAATCATATAAACCATTGACAATCATTTCAAAAGGCTTGTACATGTATAATGCACACGAACAAGAATTGCACGATGTATTTTTAAACATTATTTAGAATATCAATCATTTCAAAAGGCTTGTATATGTAGAATGCAACAGAACAATAAATGCATGGTGAAACAAAATGTAGTAGTGGCCTGCATGAATTTAAGTTGGGTACCTCAACCATATAAACCATTGAATAGTATTTTGCAATAATCCTTAGAATATTCTAACACTTACCACCGCATTTGCAAAACAATAGACACATATTTGATATGCTTCAAATACTTGAATATTGATTCGAGGATCATGTGTCATGTAATTTTGATATATATAGAAACAGGAAAGGATATTTTAAGATGTCATTGCACATGTATATAGGTATACTCAGCTCTGATCATTGATTCAAACTTCAATGTTGATTACATATAAGATCATCATCCTTGCATCTCATCCACATACAACCTCACACAAATATAGTTGAAATATTTGGTTTCAACACGTGATAAATTTGTTTTAAGGCAACTGTCTCGTCACCATCTCCATGAGTTTTGACACCAGGGCACCTTTAGGGAGAAACCTCTCCAATAGAGGCCATTAAATTTTTTGGTGCTAGTGCCTGGGCTTCTGGGTAAGGACACTGACTTTGATGCTACTATAAATGGTGTTCCATTATGGGATGTATTATTTAAGGCTTTTGCTTTCCCCGTCGAGTCTCGAATATGAGATGCATGGAGTTTCACAATATAGATAAGGCTTGTGCGAATTCATTTGATAAGAAGCAAATTTCGTGTAGTCATTGTGGCTTCTTGGTTCAAAATCCAAGTCCCTCGTTTGGTTCCATACCTATAAATCATTGCCACAGTTCCTAAACAGTCTACGAACAATATTGAAACTCAATAACAAATGAAGCAAAAAAACGCAATCAAGATACCTACATGGAGTTAGGGATAGCTATGAAACTCTAAAAAATATTTTCTTGAATAGAACTTGTATACGTATGTAGAATGAGAGTTGACCTGCCACAGGTTTCGAACATGGGATAAAGATATTTTCTTGAATAGAACTTGTATACGTATGTAGAATGAGAGTTGACCTGCCACAGGTTTCGAACATGGGATAAAGTGAACTTGACAAGGTAACAAGAGTCCCATCCTTGAATTCTTAAATAGTATATGAAACCACCTGAATAGAATATAGTAACATCATTTCTTACAATTCATCAAATTTTATCCCCCTAGTCTCAAATATAAATAAACCACCTGAATAGAATATAGTAACATCATTTCTTACAATTCATTAAATTTTATCCCCCTAGTCTCAAATATAAATAACCAACGACTGTGGAGAATTTGTGTTCAAATTGTAAGTTAAACAATCAGCAGCAAAGTCACCTAGCTCAAGTCCCATAGAGGATTACAAATTGTCCTCTATGGTGTGGGTATGTCTAAGGAAGACATAAGTAATCCCTAGGTGGGTATACCTCCCATTGTAAGTTGAACAATCAGCAGCAAAGTGACCTAGCTCAAGTCCCATAGAGGATCACAAATTGTCCTTTGTGGTGTGGGTATGTTTGAGGAAGACATAAGTAATCCCTAGGTGGGTATACCTCCCATTGGTATGAGAGGCTCATCACTATGCATGGAAAGGAGATAAGGATCATCTGCGAAGGAGGGCTCTATGAAAACCCTAAGTGTTACAATGCATGGAAAGGAGATAAGAATCATTAGCATAGGAGGCCTCTCCCAAAACCATGAGCGTGAGTGCTAGGTGAAAATGGTATCACTACTACATACAAGGGGGTTTTGAGACAATATTTGTGTGAATTGTCTCAACTTAAGACAAAAAAAAAGTTGTTTATTGTCTTAAAAATTGTCTTTAAGCTAGTGTCTTAAATTATCATCTTAAACTATTGTCTTTGTAAAGACAATATAAAATGCAATTATTAATGTCTTAATTAGTGTCTCAAATATTGCCTCTATGATGGTATCAATTATTGTCTCTACAGATACAATATAAAACTAGCATACCCCCAAAGAGGGGGAAATGAAACAACAAAGAGAACTTTGATATGTTTTAAAAATGATAGAAAGTTGTGTGTGTAGATAATATAAGTTTATGTGATGAAAGAAAGTCTAGGAAAATAAGTTACATCAAACTTCTAAATCACCACACATGTGAAAATAAGTTTCCTCCAAAAAGCTTTGTACATAAAATTTTTAGATTTGAAAACATTTGGTGAATAAGTCAATGTCTTTTCCTCGATCCTTTGAATGCCAATGAAATCTTATAAAGCATAAAAGTCCAAAATTCAAAGGGACATATTTATAGGAGTTTTCCATGTTTTAGGTAGCTTTAGAGAACCTTGAAACTCCTGGACGTGGAGGAACTATACCTTTGAAACTGAGACATGACCTGGACGTGGAGAGACTATGCCTTTGAAATTTAAACATGAACTGTGTGAGACATCAAAATTTTTGCACATCATAATTTGCACAAGTGACACCATTTTTTCTAGTCGACCATACACGTGGGTCCTCTTATAATCTCATGTATTGAAGATCATTAAATGGCCAAATAAGGTTGACAGGTGAAGAAAATATTTTTTTTTTCAATTTTTTAATATCCCAAGTCAATCTTCGTATTGAATATCGATCGTATATAGTTAGGATGTCCATTAGTATCTTGTTGCTTAATTTTCATGATTTAATGGATGCAAAATCCAACCCCCTTTTGTGCACATATTGTAGCTCAGGGGCACAAGTTTTGATAGATGTAACAATTCCATTGAATTTATTTTTACCTTTTCTCTTCACTACACGTAAAGGCAAAGGCATGGTGCCCTTCGCTCCTTGTGGATCCCAAAAACATGACGATGGAATGTGCGGGCCCTCTAAGTCGTAAGCTTTGATATATGGAACTGAAAATTACAATCCAATGAACATAAAGTCATTTTCTTATTGTTAAATTTCTTTGAAAAATAAATAATATATATATGACCTCTCATTAGACTCCCATAAACCTTTCTTCAACCTTCAGATTCGCATAAGTTTTTCTTTCTTTTTCAAGTTCTGCAACTTTGGTTAGCTCCGTTAGTAGATCTCATTGCCGGATATAGATTTTTTCAAAACCATGGCGGCGTCCTAGCCTGTTTATTTTTTAAATCCCAACCAACCTTCAAATCAGCCACGTGCTTTCCAGTTCAATGTCTTTTCGGCTCACGGAGTTTAGGTTTATAGATGTATAAACTAAGTGTCTGGTGGACCTACACAGTTGTATTTTAGATGGTATGCATGGCCGCTAAGTGTCCCATGGAAAATGTGGAAGTAGACAGTTGGAACAATAAAAATATGTATGACAAACTATGAAAGTTGGATAAGAGATGTTGTTGAGACCTCTTCGCCCATAGACTTTGGCGTTGGACAGAAATCATCATTCAATTGATGATTTATTGCAGCAATATTTTGTAAGTATTGATGATTGGATACATAATTACTGTATGTGGAAATAGAATGGTGCTTGTTGATTAGCATGAAGACGATGCATTTAACGGTATTCAAATGAGGAGGTTGCAACTTGTTGATACTGAAGCTTCTCTCTTGGAACGCAGTATAATGATGATGAAGTCCCTGAATCTCATATGGGTTTGCTTGAACAAACATCCTAACTCTTCTCTACCTTCCTAGATTCTAATGAAGAATTTAAGGCTTCTACAGGTGTCGAGGAGCGCAGCAGAAATATTATGGCAAGATGAATCACAGGTAAATAGAAATTCGTTATTCACGGGTAAATAGAAATTCATTGCGTTAAAATGTGTTTTTTAGTTCATATTTAAATCACCATATGTAAATAGCTAGATTATGGTACATGTAAACATTTTGCAGGCACCTTAGAAGCAATACACAAAAAATTGCACGTCTCATGGCTGTCAAACCCAAAGCCAAACATGACAAAAAAGCTTGGGTATTTTCATACGAGGATCTACAGAGCATGCTTTACCTACATGCATCAATTTGTGAATCGATGAGACTTTATTCGATGGTCCTCTTGGACTCCAAGCATGCTCTCCACAACGACGTTCTTCCTGAAGGGACTATCATGCACAGAGGCACTCGAGATACTTACCACCCATATGCCATGGGTTGTACTGATTCCATATAGAGCATCGACTGTCTTGAATTCAAACCAGGAAGATGGTTAAACAAAAATGGGAATTTTATCACGCAGAGTCCCTTCAAATTCACAGTCTTCCAAGAAGGCGTGTGGGACTGTCTGGGGAAAGATATAGAATTTATTCAGATGAAATATGTTTCTGCAACTGTGGTTTCTATGTTCGTATTGCAGCACCTAGTTGAATATTCGGCTATGGGAAGTCCAAATCTCATTCATAGTTTGACTTCATGCATGAAGGGTGGTTTTCCCGTTCTGATTGGAAAGAAGAAGATTGGTTGGTAGCCCTAGTATCCCCGTTATTACATCTTTCGGTTCAATCTTTTTCACTTATAAAATTACATTTATAAAATAAAGGAGATCCAAATATTATCCATTATACTTTAAGCTTTTAACTCTCATTTATTATTATCCTCGAAAAAATTAAAATATAAACCCCCCCTTGAAAAAATTGAAATATAAGTCCCTCGTCTTTTTCTTGAAACAAATTTTCAATTAGTTTATGAAAAAAATTAAAATATAAATCCATTGTCTTCTTTTTGAAACAAAATTTCAATTAGGTAAGAACCCATAGATTTAAGAAAATAATAAAACCAATCTATGTTTACTCAAATAATTTGATTTGGATTCAATTTAATTAATTAATGATGGATTCAAGTTAATTAATTAATGATGGATTTAAGTTAATGAAACTTCATTGTATGCTTATAATTTTTATCCTTCAATATTTGCTTCAATTAAGGATTTTAGCAACAAATTTGAGAGGGGACAATCTTTTTGACTGCAGTTTAGCGAGCACCCGTTTCTGCAATCAGATAAGGAAATTGGCTAAGAGGCTGCGGCCGCTCTGTTTGAGATACCAAGGGTCGAATCTTGGCCTCAGCTGCATCATGATCATGTCTCTCCATCGATTCAAAAGGACTTTCCTGCTCAAATTCAACAAAATCACTGCTAGTTTAGCTTGAAGCTGTTTCTTTTGGCTTCTTTAGAACAACGCCGGGCATTTTCCTAGCAGAGGGAGCCTGTTCGAAGCTCCCTGTTTTATTAAAATTAAAAACCCTTGCTTCAGGATGTGATTTCCTAGAAACTGTTCAACAACTTGTAGAGAGTGGGATTATTATAGAAATCAGGGGTTTTATAAATAGTTGGGAAAGTGGGATTGGAACAACTTGCAAAAGAAATTTCGGTATCACAATAAAACGAGAAAAGATCGAGAATCCATGTGAAAGAAATTTCGTTCAACGACTGGTCGCTGTGATGGTGATGTCAGCATGGCGGTTTGTGGACCACCAATATGATCACACCTCATCTCTCAATTTTGACGTTTGTGAATTAAAAATAGTGAGTGTGTTCGCTAGCAGCTCAGTAAATAACACCGACAGATGACGATTAGTAGAGGAGTACCATCCCTTAAATAACACCTTCGGTGTAATAAATTTTTTGTCTTTATCAGTGTCTCAATTATTGTCTTTATTATTGTCTTAATTATTGTCTTTATAGAGACAATATAAAATAAAATTATTGTCTTTATTAGTGTCTCACTTATTGTCTCAATAGAGACAATAGAAAATACAATTATTGTCTTTATTAATGTCTCTATTATTGTCTCAAATAGTGTCTTTATTATTATCTCAGTTATTGTCTCAAGTTATTGTCTTTATAAAGACAATATAGAATATAATTATTGTTTCATCTTAATAGAAAATTTTATTTTGCAGCCCGATGGGTTAGTTCAAGTGGTTGAGAGTTGTTTAAGCTAGCAGAAGGTCTCAGGGTCAAATCCCCGGGTGGCTATGCAGGGGCCTCACTCGATGTCCCCACTGGGTTCGCCTTGTAATAAGGGTCGACGTTTTACCTCGGCTACCATCCTAAGAAAAGGGGAAGTACCTCAGGGTTTCCCGAGCGATGTTCCATCTTAAAAAAAAAAATATCGGTCTCTGTAGAGACTACAAAGGGTATTGGAAATCTAATTTTTTATTGAATGTGGTTTTAAAAATTCAATATTCCCAAATAGTACACATTTATAATAGTGATTAATTTGTATGATATTTAAAGACAAAACTTTAGGAAGGAAAACTAATGAACCATAATAAACAAGTAACTTTACTAGCATCACAATATTACTATAATTATTTTCAATATTTTTATTTTAGAAAATGCTTGCATTGTTGCTCCATGGGAAAAAATACATACCATGGGTATGTCATAGTCATTATTAAATATTCTCATGCTACATTTCCTGAGCACTACATGCTCAAAACAAATTATAGTGTGGCAAAATTTCCCCATAAATTAATTACAAATTATGAAGAAACTATAATTTGTAAACATAATTTCCTGGCAATGCTTTTCATCTCTTTATTGTTCAAAAACTTGTCATCCGGAAGCACATCATAATATTGATATTTCTCTTGCAACCTACAATATACAAGACATCTCTAAGAGAATAAAATAACATATTTAATGTAAACCACCGTAAATTGAATGGCATATTACAATTTATCTACATTTTCTAACTTATTAAATAGATGCCAAACCACTATCCTCTTAAACTTTTTTCATCAAATTCTATCAAATTTCTCAAAATTACAAGCTTCAAGGCATATGTATAAGAGGAATCCAATGCTATGAAGCTATGACAAAGTTTCAAACAAATAGTTATAAAAGGATTGAAATGTACCTATCATAGAAACTTATTATAGATAATTTCTATCAATCCTTTTCGTTTTTGTTTCTTTTTATGAGGCACTACTTTGATTGTAGGACAATTTCTTGTTGAGGTTCAAGGATGGCAGGTGATTCATTATGTGTAATAAACATTTCATCATTTACCTCTAGAATCTCATCATTCTCACTTGGATATCCTTCTACGAAATAATTTGGTTGCTGATCCTTCCATACACAACAAATTTTAACTTATTATTTTAATATAGTATATTACATTAATTTATCACATAATTCATCAAATATTCTAAATAAGATAGATTTGATGGATGCTAAGTGATCAATTTCTTCCCTCGTTCTAGCATATGTTGTTTGAGGCCTTGAGAATCATGTTATAAAGCATATTTCAAGTCCTCTGAAGCTTCATTTTGAAATTGATGAACCTACATGAAAAAAAGTAATCAAATTCATTTTCTATAATTACTCATAAATACAACTTACCCATAAATTTTCAAGTTCTTTTAAAATAGAGGATAAAGTAAATGAAAACAAATTACTTATCAAGTTTCCATCAATGTTATTTTCCACGAATGCTATTGTACCCACCAAATCCTAATTTGTGGAATCCAATACTTGACACCCTAGCTTTAGTCACTTTTGATGTACCATGAAGGCCTCTTTTACCTCCGGCTCCCAAACGCTTGCATAATCAAGCGTTTGATAAAACCGTTCATGTCTTCGGTGGCTTCAAATCTCTCATTACTCCGCTCTTCAAGTCTAACGCCTGGCGACTTGCAGCAGACGACCGAAAAAGAGTACTGCATTCTATAAAGATGGGAATCACACTTGTTCTTGTTTCCCTCTTCTATTTTGTGCAACAATTGTTTGACAGCTCGGGGGGAATGGCTATGTGGGCCATCATGACAGAGGTGGTGATCTCCGAGTTCACTACAGGTATTCACAAAACCTTGATCCATAAAAATACAATCCCATGTATTAATAAGATATACTGTGCAGTGTACAATAATAGTCGGTTAATATTTGAAGTAGACACATAAGGGAGTTTGATGATTTGAAGGCCTGGTGTGTATTGTGGCAGGAGCAACCTTGAGCAAGGGATTACACAGAATGTTCGCAACGTTTTTTGGAGGACTGTTCGTTGTTGGGGTAATCTACGTTTCACATCTAACTCCACGTAAAGCCAAACCATTTATTATTGGTGTCGCTGTCTTTTTAATGAGTGCACTGTATTTTTATGTACAAAGAAGATATATTGAAGGATTCAATTTAGTCTCTAGATTTGAGTATCCAAATATCCTTCTTACTTTCATTAATCATTTAAGTGAATTTAATATAAATATTCTATTATATAGAAACACAACCACAAAGAACTTAGGTGAAAGAAGCCCTTTGTGAAAGGCTTCTTTCTTGCAAAGGTTTAAAGTCAAAAGTCTTTGGTGAGAGGATTATGTTAATGACTTTGCTCCTCAATGAGACTGACAAGGATCGGCTATAGGAAATCCTATTGTGCCTCACTTACATGGTTGGAAAATCTAGGTGCATATTGCTCTCCTTACTATAATGAATTCTTAGTTTGTCATTGATTTTCTGTTATCAATCTTTATCTCTTAGTTATTACATTTAAATTGAATTTATTAGTTAAAACAAACAATAAAAAGTAACTAATAGTTGACAAATGAATATCAGTAAAAATGTTCATGATCACATGTCGCTTTGCATGGATGACTTACACTTGAACTCGTTTAGCTAAAATAATATGAGGAACAAAAAATATGAGTCTAAACTATATTCCATTCCATAACTATCTCTGAACTATTTGATCACTATTAATCAAACCACAAACTAAACTATGTGGATGTGCTAGCTACATGTAAACTGAAGCCACAATTATTATAAATTGAAGTTATAAACTGGAGGTACAATTATTATATTTATAGATATTTTTAATATATTTTTTCTAGATAAACTAAATCTGAATTGTACAAATGTCTCATCTACTTGCCATTTAAAAAGAAATCCTCAAAGTATAAAATATAAACAACTACCCATCAGGGATCAAGATTGAAGGGCTAGTCTTAATTTCATATAGAAGGTTATATATTCATGCAGCCCTTCATCAAAAAGCTTACATTTCAAATGACAATAATAAATTAATTGTACATTTCATTTCCTCGATGACAAAAATTAAAAACAAAAAATTAAATTGCAAAATGGGATTTGTAAAATTGCACGAGTGAATGTATATCCCTGCCTACATTGTGTTCAATCAAATAATCTATTTGATTGGGGAATAAGTCTAGAATTGCTCAGACGCTTTAAGGTTTATAATAAAAAAGGAACTCAGACAGATGGTCAAGCCGGATAGTACAATCTATGGCTATAAATTTGGAAGTATGGATTGAGGACGAAAAAACGTGCTCACTTAAGAGACCATTCTTGATGGCGTTGAAGGAATTCAAAACAAGAGGCAGCTTATGCTAGAACTCCGGAGCTTCAGTCATAAAATAAAATCTATAGGGGAAGCAGAAGCAACCAAAGATGAATGTTTTGAGATTACTGAGAAATTGATAAAGTATCGAAAAGATGCAGACCTGAAGAATAAACAATGGAGGTTTTTTCACAGTCATCATCTGAAAGTTTCACAGGGCCAATTCAAAGAATTATCCTCTAACAAATATAAAACTAAAGTCTTCAAAAAGTAATAGGTTGTCAACTAATGAACTTGTGCTTGAATGCATGCACATCTCCGCCTTACAGTAACAGGAAAGGCAAATTTATATAAAATTACCTTGGCTACCGGAGTTAGCCAATGAATCTAACGAGTTCTTTCTCCACCGTTCATTGTGTCCTGCCAGCAACTTCTCTCTGCGTTGTCAAATTATGCTATGCCATGGAATCTAGATAGGCACCACAACACTCAATTATTCATGTGTATTATCAAATTATATACTTAGTATGTATGGATCCATGTTGATCTACTCAGAAAAAAAAAGTGAGGTGCAACCGTCTCCTCGTTAGTTACCTGCTTCACTGCTGATAGAAGCGTTGCTCGGTACCAAGAACAATGACTTTGGGGGCTTTGGAATGCATTTCATAGACTTTATGTCTCTTGTGATATTCTTTTGCATTTTCCAACACTACGTTGCATCCTTCCACTTGACAACGGGGAGGTTGAGCGGTCGAAGCCGGAAAAGCGCTCGGCTTCTTATAAACACAATCGCCAGTGCTATTACCAGTGACTGGATTAATTACCTTAGCCGGATTCACAGAGTCTCTAAAATGCTGCCGCTTTCCTAGCTTAAGGCACGTTAAGGAATCCCCTTGAACATCCTTGATGACATTAATGTTATCTCTCATGGGACCCTTGTTAGCACTCTGATAATTGTCATTCCTCCCAAGTCCCACCCAAGCCAACTACCACCATATTTCTCTGACCAGAATGGCTATACTCGGAACCCCCAAGAAAATTACCACCATTTGCAACCCCTTCTACAAGCCAACCCTTCGATAATCCATTGCCTTCACTTTTAATAAAACCCTCAGCCAAAGGATTCTGATGAATCTTGACATCCAGAGGAAACTGTGCCTTATGATTGCCTGAAAAACTCCCGTCGTTGATGACTTCAGTAAAATTACCAGCAGCCATGAGAGGCTGAGACAGGGGCGAGGACTCATGAACCATGTTCATCCCATGGAATAACTCCTTCCCAATATTATAACCCTCTTCTGAACAAACTCATTCAACCATGGGTAATCTCTCATACCTATCCCCGGCCGTACTGTAAAGCCCTGTGCAACCTTCCCAGTGCCAAGGACTCTTTAAATGCCAATCCGACATCTTAGAGGGCCAGCAATGATCATGGCTGCTGCTGTTGTTACCACCATGATTTGCCATGGAATTTGAATCCATATTCTTAAAAATGACTTCTTCTTCACAAGACCAAAACTAATCCAAGGAAAAATACAGATACACTTTCAGGCTCTTCTCAACCATGAATATTACCAAATCTAGTGATCCCATATTTGCTTCGATTTCCAAATCCGGGATGATTAAAATACTAACCTTGCTGTCTGAACAAAACTTCCATAAGAGCAGTACTCCCCAGAGCCTCGTCCAACAGACCCGCATCAGAGAGCCCCTGAATCAAACTGATGTAGGTAAAAACATCTGGGGCCATCCCCTTTTCAACCATGAGAATCTGCATTTCTATGAAAAAATCGAGCTCGCCCATTTTACAGAGCCCATCAATCAAAAAATGTAGATGACAACATCGAGCTCGCAAGCTATGGCCACCATCTCGTTCACAAGAACAACAACTTCAGTAAATCTACCCTATTGACAGAGCCCGTGTAAGTGGCATTATTGGGAAGCCAGCCACCGTGGATAATCATCTCGTCCAGGAGTTCAATTGACAATGCCCTACCCGATCGCATTGGATCTTCTCATTTAATATGATATGAAATATCTTGGAGGCTGGTACACATGATATCACCCTAGCACATAAGGAGGTAGCCAGCAGATAACAATCTGCCTATTCAACTTCTAGTCTTAACTTGGATGCCTGCATTGCTCTCCCCAAATATGGAGGACAATTGGATGGAGACATGTTGGATTCCTGGATACATAGTCTTATCGCGTATTTGAAAACAAAGCCTGAAATGCCAGCTGGAAAATGTGGCCTAGGCTTGGTGGCAAGCTAAAACAGATGCTTCAGATCTCATTTCACTTTATGAAGAGGGTTCAGGTGCATCCACATCAGACTAGAGAAATAAGTGGGAGGCATTCTGTGAAGTTATCAGGGAGCGTTTCTATCCACCGGGGTATTTGCGGAACCTCATGCGTCACTGGCTTCTTTTTTGAAAACTTCTACCCGCCTCAATGACCTCCTCTTTACACACAACTATCAGATCAAAGATCAGATCGCTACGCTGCTTATTTTGGTACAGGTCGAAATCACAAAAAATGTTGATGGGCAATTTTTATCTTAGCCCTTCTAGTGTAATTTTAATTTAAAAGCTTCATTTTTTATTAAAATGACAAAAATTAAAAACCTCATTTTAAATGACGTGCAGATTTTAAATTCCCCTTCACTGACGGCCTAGGAGCCCTTTGACAGGCACTGACGGCTTGAATTTTGATCCCTGCTACCCATATACTTGGCCATGTCTATAGGTACATGTGCTACATTTACACGTCTTTCCCCAAAAATCAAAGTCAGATATGATTCTGGATTTATAATCTTTATTCTCACCTTCAGTTTCCTTGCCATATCCGGATATCGCGGAATATCAAGATGCTTATCGACGGCTAGTGACAATACTCATAGGATGTGCCCTATGTATTTTGATTAGTTTACTTATCTGTCCAATTTGGTCTAGGGAAGAAATTCACAGATTGATCATATGCATCTTGGAAGGCCTCACTGGCTCTATTGAAGATAAATCAAATATCCTTGTCTAGAAGTCAAGTTTCATTTTTTTTTTAATTTTGCTTGAGAATTAGCTTTTCACAATAATGTCGTTGCAATATTTAGTAGCCCATGACTTGGGTTCTAGTTGTTATGCCACTTTCACTACTGTATAATTTCGAAT
Organism: Pseudotsuga menziesii; assembly: GCA_001517045.1. Lineage (NCBI taxonomy): Eukaryota > Viridiplantae > Streptophyta > Pinopsida > Pinales > Pinaceae > Pseudotsuga > Pseudotsuga menziesii. The sequence continues at coordinate 38,267 of LPNX010056764.1, read as the reverse complement.
CCATTCTACACTAATGGTCGCTCTCTTCTTCTTTTGCTTCAGTTAAGAATATTTCATTTTTAGAGTGACAACAATGATGTCTCAACACGTGACAACGATAATGTCACCAAAGGTTACAAATGTGTGTTAAATTAAAAAGAGAGGGAAGAATTTTTGGTAAGTATCAAACACAGTAAACTATTATTTGGTCAATTTTAGCTGATTTGTTTGTGTTTCATAGTCAACAAATGGGATCAATGCAGAAAATTAATTGATAAATAATGTAGCATCACTGCTACTCTGATATACCACGATGTGACGAACCTGGTGCCCATACACTTAACTGATATGTAGAATAATTTAAAAATTCTTATTTACTATCTTTTTTAACACGTTCATGGGTCATATACATCCTTTAACATTCATTATTAGGCTTACGAACCATTGTAACAGTCGTTCTGCCCTTGACAGATTCATTATGAGATCAAAAAAAACTTTCTGCACTAAACCTATCCTTTCTGCACTCCTCTTTTTGCCCTCCAACCTTCCACTGTAGAACTTAGGAACCGGAAACATAATGTGCGATGGAGTCCTTCGAACCGTTTTCCTCCTTCCACCTTCCGCTGTAGAACTCGGGAATCGAAAAAACCATGGAACAATCACTTGTCTTTTGACTTTCCTCCTTCCAAGTTCTACCCTTTCACCTTCCACTGCGGACCTCGGAAGTCGAAAACTCCATGAAACAATCATCTCTTCCTTTGAATTTCTACCTTCTGACTTCCTCTTTTCGCCTTCCTCTTCGCACCTCAGAAATCGAGAATTTTTTTTTTTCCTTATCTTGTTTCCCATTTTCCACCTCCCTCCTTCCGCCTTCCGAAGGTAGATTCCAGGGTGTGGAAAAAACATTTTTTCCCTAGAATTTTCAGCTCTTTTCCACTTCCACCTTCCGCCCTCCGCAGGCAGATGCTCGGGAGCGGAAACACTGAAGTTAGATTCCTTCTAACTCTATAACCAAGATTCTAGCTTCCATGATGATAAGCAAAATGCATTGAAACATACAAGGCATATACAGATGCAAATGCATGAACATTTAACAACAATAAACTCTACTAAAATCATTAGCAAGCATTCATCATGTTCAATTTATTCATAAGCAAATACATTGCATAATTAAGAATAAAAGATAATAATTATCTAGAATATGAAGTTGTCCCGCAACTAACTATGTCGTTGCAACGTTCCACCCAACCATAGGCCAGTTGTGTTCATTAATCTCTCAACAAAACTACCACCCCTGAGCTAGGCATAATTTCCACAAGGAACTAGGGAACAACATACTCACACACATCCAGATCATATCATACACTGTTAAACCAACATTCAGTTGGATTTATCATACTGTCCATCCAAGCCAACACACAATTGGGTTTATCAGGCTGCATGAAATCAAGCCAATACATTGATGGGTTTATCAGGCTACACATCCAAGCCAACATAATAGTTGGGTTTATCAGACTGCACACAGTCAAGACAAAATTCACTTTAAGGACAATCTAAGCCAACAAATGGGTTTATCAGGCTGCACAGCTTAGCCATCTCACTGTTGGGTTTATCAGGCTACTCATCCAAGCCTGCATTCACAGTTGGGTTTATCAAGATGTCCAGCCAAGGATCACACATGGACAAATGCATATCAAGACACAACCAATCTAGCTACCATTTGGGCTTATCAGGATGCTCAGCCAAGCCAATTTTTGATTGGGTTTTTGAGGCTTCCCAGCCAAGACAATATACAATTAGGTTTATCAGGCTGTCATCCAAGCCAATCTATGTTGGTTTTATCAGGCTTCTAAGGAAGTGGAAAGGAATAATAGCTAATCTAGTGGCTCATTAAATATCTAGGGACACCTCCACAAGATCTATCTGGCCTAATATCCACCATACCTACACACCCAACACAAGGAAGCATCCCTTTCTCTACTCCATATTCTCTTGGGCTATGCCTTCCCTTCTAGTGCTATTCAGGGTGTGCATGGAATATTCACCATCCACTCTTATCTTTCCGTGAGTTTCCTCTCTGCAATAGGTTTATCAAGCCTATTCAACATCTCTTTCAATCCTAAGCCTTGCATACAATTTAGACCCAAACTAGGGTGCACATCAAAACAAAACACAAGGAGACACAACAAGACAGGCTCCACTCTATAACACAGAGAAACAGGGTTTCATACTACTTTGTAGTTTAGGGTAACACTGTAACCCATCAACCAGGGTCTCAACAAAGGAAAATACTTGTAGAAACGCGTAGCAATACTCTGCTAGCTCTCGCTACGTGAAGAGGAAGAACTCTGTGTGAGCCAAAAATGCTCTCCGACTCTCAGATGGCGAACAACACAACATAATCCATAATACCAATGACCAATGACATTTAGGTGAAACAAGGATGACGGACTGGGAATGTGTCCCCGTGATTGATTGCTTCAGAAGCAAGAATGCGGCTTCCCAGACTGCAAGCTACAGGCTACTGGTAGGCTCAGTCACAAAACCGACTGCCATGCCTTGAGATGCCTAAGAAATTAACTGCCTCAACCGCTCTTATGAAAGAATTGAATGATCAAGGACAAATGAAAAAAAGGTAGTTGAGGGTTTAGAGTTCCTTCATCAACATCTGGTCTCACCCTATGGCTTAGTAGTTTGACTAACCCCCCTCCATATTCTTTGTGAAATCATGCCCCCATCTCTTACGTTGCAGTGCATAGCTAGCTATGGTATTTTTTAATTAAATTGTGTATTTATATGATAACATCAAAATGTGATGTGATGTGACTAGCATTATAACCATATGTATCAACCTTGATCACCTATACACAAAACACCAAATTGATGGCAGGGCCTTTGCCTTGAGCTCCTTGCCGTGATTTAAACACAATATATACATCATGTACAATTTGAATACCATGGGGTCAAAACCAGGGTGTTATATTCCCCTCCCCCTTCATTAGAATTGTCCTCAATGATTTACAAAATTGAACAAAATTGGTTGTTCCAATCGCATGGCAACCTATAGCTCCCACGTAGCCTCATCCAGACCGTAGTGCTTCCACTGCACCTTTACTTGTCCAACGGATCGATTCTGGAGCACTGACCTTCATCTCGAGGATGCGCAATGGATTGGTTTGGAACTATCCCTTGGGTTCCACCTAAATCACATCCCAATTTATTACATGGTCAGGATCATGTACATATTTCTTAAGCAAAGAAACATGAAAAACATTATGAGCTATAGTGCTAGCAGGAAATGCAAGTCTATATGCAACTGGACCTATACTTTCAAGCACTTCAAAAGGCCCACAATATCTAGGTGGAATCTTGGCACAACTTCCAAGATTCAAGGAACTCTTCCTTGGTCTCATTCTAAGGTAAACATGATCCCCAACACTGAACTCTCTGTGCATGCTATGATTATATGCATAGCTTTTATGTTTATCTTGGGATGATTTCAGTTTCTTTCTGATCTTTGCAACCTCTTGTTCAATTTCCTTGAGCAATTATGGACCAATAACAATCATGTTTACTGGATTATCCCAAGTCACTAGTGTCCTACACCTTCTTCCATACAAGGATTCATATGGACTCATTCCCAATGATGCTTGTTGTCCATTATTATATGCAAACTCTACCAAGGGTAAATAATCTTCCCACTAGGATGGTTTGTCCATCACATACATGTGAAGCATGACTTCAAACACCTTATTTACTCTCTCTGTTTTCCCATCAGTCTGAGGATGGTAGGTGGTGTTGACGTTCAACTTGGTACCCAAATATGCAAACAAACCCTTCCAAAACTTAGAAGTAAACTTGGGATCCATGTCAGAGATTATTGCCTTAGGAAATCCATGCAATCTGAAAATATCCTTCATGAAGATTTTTGCAATGGCATCAGTCTTATATGTGGATTTAATCGGTATAAAATGTGATGTCTTTGTCAACTTGTCCACCACAACCATGATGGAATCATGTTGTCTCCAAGTCATGGAAATCCTATAAGAAAATCCATGGAAATAACTTCCCATTTCCATTATGGGACTGGAAAAGGCTGCAATAAACTTGCTGGTTGTTGATGCTCAACCTTCACCTGCTGACATTTCATGCATTTAGCAATATAACCAGCAATGTCCTTTTTCATTCCTGGCCCAAAATATTACTTTATGGGTGTAGCAATTGTCTCTCCTTGGTGACTAGAATATGGCGCTTAATGGATTTCATTTATAACAATTCTCCTCGAGTCTGCCACATTTGGAATATAAATTTTGTTCTTATAGGTAAGAAGTTCATTCTCTTCCAATTTATATCCCTCATACTTCTTTTCAAGGATTTTCCGTTGCAACTTGTCCTTTATGATTAACAATCTACTGCCTCAAATCTGGTTGGCAAGTGCTAAGAGATGCCACATGCATTTCATGCACCTTCTCGTTGAGTGCATCAACCATTTTATTTTATTTTCTTTTTATGTGTTTGATTTCAAAATCAAACTCAAATAAAAACTTCAGCCATATAGCTTTCCTGGCATTTAAAGTTGGCTGATCAAACAAGTATTTCAGGCCATAATGTTCTGTCCTTAGCTCAAATTTTCTACCCATTAAGTAATGTCTCCACATATTGAGAGCATGTACTATGGCTGCAAGTTCTAAATCATGAGTAGCATAGTTTTTCTTGTGATCCTTCAACATTCTGGACTCATAGCATACCAAGTGGTTGTCTTGCATAAGAACTCCTCCATGACCTTGATTACATGCATCAATACACACCACAAAGTCTTTTTTTGGGTTTGCAATTGTCAGAATTGGTGCACTTGTAAGAAAATTCTTCAACTGTTGGAAGCTCTCCTCACATCTTGGTGTCCATTCAAACTTTATCCCCTTCTTTTGTAAAGAAGTGATTGAATATGCAACCTTGGAGAATCCTTCAATGAACCTCCTGTAATATCCTGTAAGTCCCATTAAAGATCTCACATGTATCACATTTCTTGGGGTTTGCCAATTCATATTGGCTTCAATTATTTTAGGGTCCACATATATGCCCTCCTCTGAGATAATGTGACCCAAATAATGATTTTAATCTTTATAAAAGTGACTTTTGATCAACTTTGCATACATCTTATGCTCCCTTAGCAATTGCAATGTTAGTCTCAATGTTCTTCATGCTTTTCTTCATCCTTAGAATAAATATGAATGCCATCAAGGAAAAAAATAACAAACTTGTCTAGATACTTGTTGAAAACACTATTCATGAGGCACATGAATGTAGCTGGTGTATTTGTGAGACCAAATGGTATCACTACAAACTCATAGTGTCCATGCCTTGTTCTGAAGGTTTCCTTATGAATATATTCATCTTTGATTCTTACCTGATGGTAACCAGACCTCAAGTCAATCTTAGAAAATACCTTTGCTCCTCTCACTTGATAAAAAAGGTCATCGATTCGAGGTAGATTGTATTTATTCTTCACAAGAACCTTGTTCAATTTTCTGTAATCACTACACAACCTAAGCGTACCATCTTTCTTTTTCACAAACAGAAGTGGTGCTCCCTAAGGGGACACACTTGGCATGATATACTTCTTTTCCAACAACTCTTGCAGCTGCATCTTCAGCTCTAGCAATTCTGGTGTGATCATCCTATAGGGTGTCTTAGAAAATGGTGTTGCTCCAAGAATAAGTTCAATTGGAAAATCAATGTCTGTGTTTGGAGGAAGTCCTAGAATTTCATCAAGAAAACATCCTTGAATTCAAGCAATACATGAAATTACTCCAACCTAGGAGTTTCATTCTCTACTGCCTCCAAAATATGGGCTGCATACAATCTAAAACCTTTCCTACAGAACTTCTTCAGCTGCATTGCTGAAATCTGCCTAACAGAAATCACCTTTGGAATGCCCCTCACAACCCTTGGATTTCCTTATTCATCTATGCATTCAAAATTCTTGTTGTAATAGTCAAGCTTAACTCTGTGTGCTTCCAACCAATCCATTCTAATGAGAATATCATATGAATCAAGTGGTAGAACATTCAAGTCTGCATAAGTGACCAACCCATCAATGACAAATGGACATTTCTCTACCACTTCACTAACGTTTCTCTTAGTTCCAGTGCCTAGTTGAACTAACCATGATTTGAGATGATTTAACTTCTTAAAAGCACAATTCTCAAAAACTCTAGGAGTAATATAAGTGTAAGTAGATCCACAGTTAATCAAAACAGAAACAGATTGCTCAATAATATTACCTTCAACTTCAACCACCATTGACTGATGATATGCTTGGAAGTCCTCTAGTTTTGCATAGATTCTAGGGACAATCCTTGCTACTTGAACCACCGTTTCAGGTCCTTGATGTTGTGAGCTTTCCTTACATACCCATTCTCATGTGGACAGTTCTTGCTAGTATGGTTTCCTTCACACCCCAAACATTGAAGTGGCTCTCTGATCTCTTTTGGGTCTTTTGGCCTGTCTCCGATGGGCCATATCTCTGGTTGGCTTATTGATAGCTTGTGATAGCTGCCTTTGGTGATTTTGGAAGTGACAAGGCTTGAATCCTTTCTTCCTTTGTTCAAACTTTTCATTCTTCATGTCCTTCCATGCCTTATGGTAATAAAGTTTTCTTTTGTTCTGATCATAGCAATACTTTTCCTTCCTGATAACCTCTTCTAGAGTTCTAGGTTCATCAAACTCAATTTTGTCTTTGCATGACTGAGGTAGCCCACTCAGAAAACGTTGGATTTTCACTTTATCATCTCTGATGTACCTCATATACCTCAACAAGTCCAAAAATTTGTTGGCATATTCTTCCATGTTCAACTATCCTAATCTTGGCACATGGAACTCTTTGATCTTGTCATCATAGTACCTGTCAGAGAGGTACTTCTGCTTGAAATAATTTTTGAACTTCTTCCACATGTTCTTTATGTCATTTATCTTCCTCAATCACCTAAGGTGATCCCACCATATAGATGCTATTCCATTCAGATTGAAGATGGCTACCCTTTCCTTCATATTTTTTGAGTAGTCTTGGATTTGGAAATATTTTCTCATCCCAAGAAGCCAATCTTTAGCTTCTTGACCAGTATTTACCTCACCATTAAAGGTGGGTGTCCTTGCCTTCTTAAATTCATCACGTGAACTGTTCCAGTAAATCCTATTCCTCTTATCCCTATGAGATGAAAAGCTTGAACCCCCAGTGAATCCTTCAAAGTTAGATGTTCCACTAGAATACCTCTTTCTTGTTTTGGCACCGCTCCTAATTCCTTCTGGATTTACTGCTAGATGCCCAGATTTCATCCTCCTTTGGATGTCTATCAAACTTTACAGCATGGTTGCATTCAACTGATTCTCCTCTTCCTGAGCTTTGATTAATATTTCATTGTGTTCTCTGTAATATCCGACGTAGTATCTTGATATATTCTTCCGTTGGATTTTGTCTCAACATTTCCAACTCGAACGTTTTCCCTCATCGCATCTACTTTGTGCCCATAGGGATCCTGTGCATCATTCATGTTGTAGGTTCTCATGGCTAGGACACAAACCAACTCTGCCAATATATACTATGACTCTGCAAAATGTGTTAATAAACACACAGTTAGACAATCTTAAAATTAAAAAACCATTTACCGTGGAACCAATAGCTCTAAAAACTATTCATTTGGACCATCTAGGCCCAATGTTGTAACCATTAGCTCTGATACGACACTGTAGCATCCCTGCTACTCTGATATACCATGATGTCATGAACCCGGTGCCCATACACCTGACTGATATGCAGAATAATTTAAAACTTATTATTTACTATCTCTTTTAACATGGTCATGGGTCATATACATCCTTTAACATTCATTCTTAGGCTTAAGAACCACTATAATAGTCGTTCCACCCTTGACATATCCATTCTGAGATCAAAAAAACCTTTCCGCACTCAACTTGTCCTTTCCGCACTCCACCTTCCGCCCTTCTGCCTTCCACCGCGGAACTCAAGAGCCAGAAACATAATGTGCGATGAATTTCTTTCAACCACTTTCCTCCTTCTGCTTTCCTCCCTTCCATTGTTGAACTCGGGAATCGTAAAACCGCAGAATGATCACTTGTCTTTTGACTTTCAACCTTCTGACTTCCGCTCTTTTGCCTTTCGTTGCGGACCTCAGAAATTGGAAACTCTGTGAAAAAATCGCCTTGTCCTTCAACTTTTCTCCTTTCGACTTCTGCTGCGGACCTCGAAAATCAGAAAAAAAAACTTTTGCCTTATCTTTTTTTCCATTTTCCACCTCCTGCCTTCCACCTTTTGTAGGTGGATTCAGGGGTGCAGAAAACACACTTTTGCCTTAGAATTTTTGGCTCTTTTTTGCATCCACCTTTCGCAGGAGGATTTCGAGGTGCAGAAACACTAAAGTTAGATTCCTTCTGACTCTGTAATCAAGCTTGTAGCCTCCATGATCATAATAAAAATGCATTGAAACATACAAGGCATATACAGATGCAAATGAAGGAACATTTAACAACAATAGGCTCTACCGAAATTCTTAGCAAGCATTCATCATATTCAATTCATTCATAAGAAAATACATTGCATAATTAAGAATAACAAAGAATACTTATGTTGAAGATGAAGTTGTCCCGCAACTAGCTATGTCATTGCAACGACGGGGAATTCACCTTGTTGAGCAATATCTTATCACATTCATTTATAAAGGGTGGTTTTTAATTGTGAAAAATAAGGTGAATATATTGTAGCTATTGGGGGAGAATAGGGTTGGGGGGTTAGAGGTATTTTTTTTGGGGGGGGGGTATAAAAACGAGTTTTTAGTATAAATAAGGAATATATTGTAAACATATGGTTTTTGTAATTGTAAATATGTATTGGGAGGGGGGGATCAACAAAAGGATTTTTGCAAGTAATTATCAATATCTAGGGAAATTAAGGGTATTATTTAATATGACATGAATGAAGTCGCTGTGAAATGGTTTCACTAAATGAATATCGTTTGGTTGCAATGTTCCACCCAACCATATTCCAGTTGTGTTCATTAATAGCTCAACACAATTGCCACCCCTGAGCTGGGCATGATTTCCACAAGGAACTAGGGAACAACTAACTCACACATAGCCAGATCATATCATACACACTCAAGCCAACATTCAGTTAGGTTTATCAAATTGTCCAGCCAAGACAACACACATTTGGGTTTATTAGCCTGTGGGCAATCAAGACAATACACTGTTGGGTTTATCAAGATACACAGCCAAGCCAACATAACAGTTGGGTTTATCATACTGCACACAGTCAAGCCAACATATGGGTTTATCAGGCTTTTAGCCAATCCAATCTATGTTGGGTTTATCAACCTTATAAGGCAGTGGAAAGGAAGAATGGCTAAGCTAGTGGCTCATTCAAGAGCTAGGGACACCTCCACAAGATCTATATGACCTGGCATCCAACATACCTACACATCCAACACAAGGAAGCATCGACTTCTCTGCTCCACAATCCCTTGGGCTATGCCTTCCCTTCCAGTTCTCTTCAAGGTGTGCATAGAAGATTCAACATCCACTCTTATATTTTCGTGAGGTTCCTCTATGCACTAGTTTTATCAATCCCATTCGACATCTCTTCCAATCCTAAGTCTTGCATATAATTAAGACCCAAACTAGGGTGCACATCACAACAAACCATAAGGAGACACAGCAACACATGCTCCACTATGTAACAAAGAGAAATAGAGTATCATACCACTCTTTGGTTCAGGGTAACACTTTAACCCATCAACCAGGGTCTTGGAAAAGGAAAATACTTGCATAAATGGGTAGCAATACTCTACTAGCTCTTGTTGCACGAGGAGGAAGAACTCTGCGTGAGCAAAAAATGCTCTCTGACTCCCGGACGGTGAACAACATAACATAATCCATAATTGTTACACCATATCTTATGTAATGGATAATCTGTATCTGGATTAAGTCATCCTGTATCCAAATCTAGGGAGGAAGGTACTCCATCTTCAAATAATTAAATGTATAATAATTGAATGGATGATAAAATACAATGGATATGACTGCCTTAAATATGGATTGGCCATCAAATACTGAAGAGACACTTCCCTTCATAAATTATATTTAGTATTATTAATTACTCATAATAATAGTTACCTATTTATTAGTATTTCATTATTGTAACAATTCCTTCCCCTTAGGAAAGCTTTGTCCTCAAAGCTTAGATTATTGTCATTGTCTTTTCATTCTTGTTTTGTGTTGAAACAATGTCATTACTTCCTTTATGTCTTTTGTTTTAGAACTTGTATTAGGTATGTGCTTGGTCTTTACGTAATATNTTTTTTATGACTGGCCATATCAAACTTTGTTTTAGAACTTGCTTGTCCCACGATACTTAGGATGTCATCACTTAATGTTTCCCTTTTATTATCCTTATGAGTTATCTCAAGAAGTGGCGTCTCTTGAGGCTTCTCACACTCGAAGTCACCAGGTAGTGTTACCTTTAGGTTTCTTGAGGGTGGTAGAACAGTTAAGGTAGAAGTTGAATCTACGATATTTGATTTGTCTGACTTGGATTCCTTTGCATATTGTAGGATCCATCTATTTTCATTATATGGATCATCATTATTGTTAACGATATTGGCCTGACTTACATTATGATCTTCATCGAGCTCATCTTTATCAAATATAATATTGGTATTTTGGTCACCCCTAAGATATTTAGTCTCCTTGTCTTGTTTATTGTCTTGATCAATTTTGTTACTCTCTTTTTTGTTGACATAGTGGTCCAACATATATGAGTTATTGATATGGTTTGTATTAGACCTTAGTTTTTGTAACATTTCCATTATTGTATTCTGGTTATGTGTCATGATGCTCAAGTTCTGCGCTATGGTGCTTATATTCTATGTCATCACACTCATCTTGTCATCTAAATCCTTTTGTATTTCATGCATGATGTCTAGTTTTTCATCAAGTTTTCTTCCCAGTATTAGAACAACATCTTCTTTGCTTTCTTTCTTAAATGCCTTGTTATTTTTCGGTTCTTCTCTGAATTTTTCTTGGTTGGCGATGAGGGCCTTGATGTCCTTCTCCAATTTATCAAGTTTTCCTTTTAATTCCATCATGGCTTGGGTCCTTGTAAGCTCATATTGAATATTTTGGACGTTTATTTTGACTTATGGAGGAATAAAAGACAACTAATGTCTTGAAATAATTGATGAATTAATAATAATTATTATAATTATTAACGTGTTGAAATAAAATAATAAATATAAAAGATTATATTTAAATATTTATTAAAAGGTGGATTAATAAGTTTTAAAATATTATATAATAATATTAATATTATTATAATAATATTTATTTTATTAATAATGTTTTTGTTTGTAGGGTTACGTGGAATGAGGGGGGGGGGCATGTGTTGGTTTTACTTTATTTTATATTTTTTTACTTTCTTTTTCCCTTCTTTACATTTTTTTAAAGTTTTTTTTGGACAATGTCCTATATTTTAGGGAAACCCTAAAAACTAAATTTACATAAAGTGTAAATAATGGCAAAGGGTCGTATAGCTCTGATACCAATGTTACACCCTATCTGGTGTAATCAATAATCCATATCCGTATTAAGTCAACCTATATCCAGGTCTAGGGAGGAAGATGTTCCATATTCAAATAATTAAATGTATAAATGTATAGTAATTGAATGGATCCTAAAATACAATGGATATGGCCTCCTTAAATATGGCTTGGCCATCAAATATTGAACAGACACTTCTCTTCATTAATTATATTTAATTTTATTAATTACTATTAATAATAGTTACCTATTTATTACTATTTTATTGTTGTAACAATAATCCCAATGATCAACAACGTTAAGGTAAAACAAGGATGACGAAATGGGAATTTGCATCCCCGTGATTGCTTGATTCAAAAGCAAGAACATAGCTTCTCATATTGCTGGTTGTAGGTTGCAGGTAGGCTTAGTCATGAAATTGACTTCCATGCCTTGCTCTTCCCAAGACATTAACTACCTCAAATGCTCTTCTGGAAGAATTGAATGATTGAGGACAAGGGACAAAAAATGTAGTTGAGGTTTTAGAGTCCCCCCATCAAAATCTGGTCTCACCCTATGGCTTAGGTTTGACTAAATCCCCTCCGTATTCCTTGTTAAATCATGCCCCCATCTCTTACGTTGCAGTGCATAGCTAGTAATGGTATTTTTTTATTAAATTGTGTATTTACACGATAACGTCAAAATGTGTTGTGATTGACTAGCACTATAACTGTAGGTATCAACCTTGATCACCTATACACACAACACCAAATCGATGTTAGGGCCTTGGCCTTGAGCTCCTTGCCATGATTTAAATACAATATATACATCATGTACAATTTCAATACCATGGGTTCAAAACCGGGGTGTTACAAATAATGTTACCATATTCAATTTGAATTATAGAAACAATGATTGTCCCTAATTTATTGGAAAAATATTCCCCATATCAAGCCATTGGGATTTTGTATGAGCCGCTTTAATTGTTTCATATTGTTCTTGTATATCTTTGGCAGACGAACTTTAGTAGATGGGAGTTCCTTGTGCATGGGAAATTTTGATTCGGCCATTCTTGGATGGGATATGTCAAAGTTGGAGCAAGGATGCATTATTGTGCATATAGTGTAGAAGCTCTGAATGGGTGCCTCAAATCTGAGACTTGGGTATGCTTTCAATGAAAATTTTAGACTCAGGTATGCTTGATTGGAATTCAGGTTACAAACATGAAGCCAAATGGTGTGAAATTTTTCAAACACGGCTCAATAGTGTTGATAAATCACTTGATTTTAGGAATCTTATTTCTTGTGAGAGCACCTGAGAACACCATGCATATTGAACATCATAGAGGAGTTATCCAAGGTTATACTACCACTATAGGGAAACATCTAAACCATGACCCGAATTGTTAGAATCGATCTCATGACTGATGGCTTGAACATATCTGTGGACAAATTACATAATTGTATCACATCCCAACCATAGTTTTTTATAGACAGTAAAAAGTGGGAGGTCATGGAGGAAAATCCGGAACACAAAATTATCAACTTGAAAGGAAACCCTCCTTCTGAATCTAAAAACCCATAAGTTTTGAAAGTCAAAGAAGCTAATAGTCTGGAAGGTGAAGCAAATAAAGAGGTTATTATATTGAGCAAAAGAAAAATCTTTCCATATGCAAAGATTCCTATAATGGCGATCGGATATTCTATAGCCAAACTAGACAAAGTAAAAAAGTACGAAACAGTTCAGGGTATGGCCTTCATGGACCTCCTTCCTCTTGCAACCATTGCATGTCTTCTCACAGAGATTGTCACGAGGCTCGAGTCTTTGATGATGGTCATGGATGACTTGGGAGAATGTGTAAAATTCACAAGTAATCTAGACGATGAACCAATCATTGATAAAAATGATGTTCCCGTGGAAATTCCAAGGCATTCTCCAACTCCCCCATGGCCCATACAAAATCTTCTAGTTGTAATACCAGTGGATGTAGAAGGACCATATAAACAACTAATTAAATCAAATCCTTTTGATGTTCTAGCTTCTTATAATAAATCGGTACTAATTCATCCATACGAAACTCCTATGCCCCCCCCCAAAAAAACTTGATGGTAAAAATGCAGTGATTCAACCAAGAAAGGTTTGACAACAGAAGCTAAGGTATTTTTATGCATACGAAACTTCTACGAGTGCTACGAAATTCTTATGAGTGCTACAATAGGTTCGAAAAACAAATCATGCATCCATTAAAAAATTTATAGATGTTCAACATTAAAAAATGTATAGATGTTCAATATTTTCAGGAAAATCATTTAAAAACATTTTTGATAAAATTATATACAAAATTAAGTATACACCTTAATTCACATGTGTGTTCAGCTCTGCTTGCTCAGCCACATAGATCACCTTCCTCTTTGAATGATAGTCACTTCCACCTTCGCCTTCAACTTTTCTACAATTACCTTATTCTTTCACGGATCTATGCAATTAGCACGACGGATCTATGTAATTAACACAACAAGCTGAATACACATTTAGCTTTTGTCCAGGACTCATGGATCTATGCAAACACTACAAGCTCATGGATAGTATTATCTAGAGAACTATGTTTTTGGAAAATATTTAGGTCATGTAAAACCCCAATTCCTTTTCCCGCCATAAAATTAGAAGAAACTCCTTTTTCCTCATAAATACATAAAATCAAATTTTAGATAAGAAAATGGTATCTTAAAAAACAAGCAATATTGAGACGAAATGTTAAAATTGTCTTAAAATAGTTTTAAATATTACTAAAATGTATTTGAGACAAAAAAAACTATTTTTTCCAAAAAAATCATTTCAAACATTGTCTTAAAAGTTTCTAAAAAAATATAAAAACATTCCAAGCTAAAATTTAAGACAAAATATTAATTTTGTCTTAAAAAATCATCTTAAACCACCTCACCTTGTTGTAGTGTATACCTCAAAACATTTTTCCTCCTATAATATATGAAGAAATCAACTCCACGGAATCCATGGTAGGGTAAAAACAAATATGCAAGAAATGACAAAAATTCTGTTAACGTTTGACAAACGAGATGACCAAAGGGTAAATGGATAATAATGTGTAGACTTTTACAAGTAAATTAGTGGTGACTCAATAAAAAAAAATCAAGAACACGCCAGAGAATGAACGTGGAAATAATCGAGCATGTATGTGTTGAATTTTTATTGGATAGAGAGATAGAATCTTGGAATAGGGTTAGGAATCTTTTTCTCATTGAAGAAATGTGTTTCTATTAGGGGAGAGGAGACATAAGTGGCACACCCAATCAAGTGGGACCTACATAGCCATGTGGAGGCATCTAGGTGGCATACGTCACCCTCCCCCTAGACCTTCCATGTCTTAACTCCATGCAAATCTTTATAAAGTGAAATTTTGGGATTTACCAGGCCCTTTTTTCATGCATGTTTCAAAACCATCTCCATGCTATTTGTTACTTTACTAGGACCGATGGGTGAGCGCTCCACCCCCCCGCCCCCGCCCCCGCTCGAGTTGTGGCGAACCCTCATCTACGTGCCCATCTATTCCTCCCTTGTGTTGACATCTTTGTATGCATTAAAATGTGTTCTTTTGAGCTATAGTGATTGTGTCTCTAATTTTATTGTGGCGATCTAGTGTTATGGTGGTTGTTTTGTTAGTGGTAGTTGGGCGACCTCAATCCAGTGGTTTTTAGGGTAATTCTCACCCATGTTGTGAGCTCAGATACTAGTCTATATTGTCCTTGTGGAACTATTATGTCTCTTGTTTGTTTCAACCCTCCTCTGATGGCAGTTGATGCTAGTGGTGAGTAGGACAGGAAACCCATGGTAAGAACCTAGCCTTTCCTTTGCATATTTTGAGGTTTCATTTTTTTATTCGGTTTTTTCTTGCATCTCATTCGATGTGGGATCTTGTGCAGGTTGCAGGGTGGTGGCTTGAGTTGAGGTGCTTCAAATTCAGATGGAGGTCGTGAGTTTCACCCCCACTCACAGTAGGGATCTATTCCTACCAAATTCACTTGCATGTGTTTGTTAACACACTCATTTTATTGTCTTTGGAATGTTATTTCAGGTTGTTGATGGGTTTTTCTGCAAGTTTGGTTTGGTTGAGGAAATTTTTCATGTTTATGTGCATAAGTTATATGCACAATTTATGGGTGTTGTAAGAGTTCTTTCACATTTTTTTAGATACTCTCTACACATTTTATGGGTGCTATAATGGTTTTATAAAGGTTGGGGTCTTTGCACATTCAATTGTAATGTTGTATTATAAGGACTTAGGTCATGTTCTCTATACAATGTAATGTTTTAATGTCACGAATTAGACTGGTCTTGGGTTCAAATTGAACGGTGTTCTTGTGTGAATTTATACGGTTTGATCTATGAGTTTCATGGCATATTCATCGTGTGAACTTCTTGGCATATTGATGGTGCAAATTTTAGGGTTTGATATATGTATTTTCATGGAAAAATTGAAATGAGATGCTAGGGTTTCATATGAGTTTTATATGCTTGGGATTTGACATTATGTATCTGAATCTGTTTGTATTTTGTTCCACGGTGCGAATTTCATGGCTTAGGTTTAACATTATGAATATATGAATTTGTTTGGCATATTCTTAGTTTGAATTTCATGGCATTTACAGGTTGCAGATTTCATGGTTGCATACATTATTTTCATGGCTAATAAATAAATTATTGTGATATTCTCTAGGGTTTTGGTTGTGTTTTTTATTTTTTTCTGTTTGGGATTAGGGTTTGGTACTCTGAATTTTAATTTGCTTGGCATTCGATTTAAAGGTCCAACTATTATGCTAGCATTGTATAACCTATTTTTATAATTCAGATGTTGTGATAGGGTTTTATAACCTAGTTTTAGGGTTCAAATGTTATGCTAGGGTTTTATAACCTAGTTTTAGGGTTCATATAATGTGCTAGGGTTTTATAACCTAGTTTTAAGGTTCAAATGTTATGCTAGATTTTCAGGGTCCAAACTTACAACTATATTTTTTATTATGTATTATGTCATAAGTTACCTATTTTGATCTCTAGGATATAAATAAAGAGTTTATAGAAAGTAGGAAGAAAGTAGGCCTCCCGAATAATCAGGTACCATATTTAAAGGAAGCTATGGGGGTTCCAACAGAGCTTGAAACATATGTATATGAATTGGAGAATAATTTAAATGTTGAATTCATAATTTTGTATGGAATAGCTCAAAGTTTGCAACATTTCTATTGTGAGATTTCTAATGTTTATAATAAAATCCATCAATGGACAATAGGTCAACAAAAGTTACAAACTCAGTCTTGGCCAGTCAATAGATGGAATTTTGTGATTGTGACTCATAGAAATGTGTGGAGACTCCAAATATGCAGAGACTCCAACTAAGAAATTGAAAAAAATTGAAATTTTGATTGGAAAATTAGAAAGAAAAAAATGAATAGTTAAGGCGAAACCTCACCTTACTTAGTATTCTAGTGCAGTAGCATGTGTTCCCTTAATGTTATTAATGAAAATATTGAAATTTTATAATTGAATATTGTTTGAGTACTTATAAATAGGATGAGAACCAAAAGAAAGGGATTTTTGCTTGTTTCATTTTTTTGTGAAACTTCTTTCTTGAATGTTGATCATGAGAGAACCATTTTGGCCAATCTATTTTGAGAGGAAGACTTTGAGTTTGATGGTGTAATCCTATGGAATATCTTTTGTTAATTTGTTGAGCATTAAGTTATAGTAAGAACATTGTTGTACAATGTAGATTATTCTCATGTCTAAATAGTGCATTCTTGCTTCTTTTTTATCTCAAATGTGTCTAAAGAAGTAAGAATGGGAATGTAATTAATTCTGTTGTTGTAGACTATGCACACTTATATTTATATGTATTTTATATTAGCTCGATAAATTTCTTGCTAAAGATAGTGGTTATATATTTGGTGATGTGCTTACAGCTATAGTTACTCTCTCTTGGCTAGACTTCCTTGGAATAAAGAAATGGTGCGCATATGGTATAAAATCACAATTGATACTTCACACTAGTGAGCATCTTTTTGTTGTAGAGGGAATTTCATCCTATCGGCATCACTCCAATTCAAATTCTATTTATAAAATATTTAATCTTTCTATTGTTTCCGTATAAGTCCCATATTAGAATATAAGTGTAGGCAAGCTATATAACCTTCAAAGTTATAATTCCTAATCCCTATTATCCAATGGATAATTATGAATACTACTCCCTAAATATCTATAAATATATTTATACTATAAAAAAACTATGATGTAACTTAATATCTAACTCCTTCCTAACGTAGAATATCTATATAAGACTAACAACTAATCCCTTTAGGTTTCTAATCCATTTATAAGTACATAACCGTTTCCTAAAGATTACATAAATCCTAACTTACTAAGACTCCTTACTAATACTAAATAGTGTTATATCCCTATAATTGCTATTGTAATTCCTAAAAGTAAGAAGCTTCTTCCATTTCAACCTATCAACATCTCTCCAATTCAAATCTTGCTTATAACATATTTAATCATAACCTTTCTTCCATCTAAGTCCCATATTTGAATAGAAGTGTGGGTTGAACTTTGTAGGGCTCAACTTAGTTATGATATGCTCGATAGTGTTCATTAGATTGTTTATCTTCAATGTCACCCATCGACCCTAGTGAAAATAAAATGGAGGATGGAGAGGGTTCTAAAACATGCGTGGAAAAGGGCCTAGCAAAGCCCAAAAATATGCTTTATAAAGCATTGCATGGAGATAAGACTTATTGTATTGCGTCCATTGCTTTAGTCATATCCATCATAACAATTGGGTGGATGTAATAACAAAGATCGAGGTATGGGTACCTAAACTTCCCTAAATACCAATGTTGAATCAACCATGGAATTGACCTTATCAATAAAGGGAACTTATTTTAAAATACTCTCATGTTGCATGCGATAGTTTCCAAACTTGGGTTGCACAATGGATTGTGGGATTGTTCATTTATGATAGACCACTTATTGTAGCATATGGGATTGTACTTTATAATGTGGCCATAATCAATCGGGTGTTAGCTAGGGCCTATATGTTAGCCCCATAAGGAATTATCAACTTTATGGTGACACCAAAAAAGTGCATCATAACCAATACGTCTTAAAAGTATGTGTGAAAATGTTGGTGTGGTTGTATAGGGAGTTTCCCATACCCAGCAAAGAAAGAGCTAGGAGATAACAGAGGGCGCTTCCCCAACTTGCGCTCTATTGTAAGCACTCGGTTAAAGGATTTATTGAGATTATCACTGTAAAACATTGAAACCTCGGTGTGTAAAGATCGGGTAGGACAACACGCTCCAAACTTAAACTGTGGATTTTGAAAGGAGTCCCAAATAAGTGTATGCTGTGGTTAACTAAGGAGTGCCAAGCCTACCAAATGGACTTTTAACAATATGAGAAGAGAAAAATAAAAGGATGCCAATGCAAAGCATTATTCCAAGTTGTTGACCAGGTTATATGTTCAACTTCAATAGGGAGTATGTGGTGAAACTTTTAATGATCCTTTTAAACAAGACACTGCAGCTAAATTTGTTTCTTTTTTTTCCATCCATCAATAAATTAAGTGTACAATTTTGAACATTGAAGAAAAGACATAATATATGTATTGATATACATTATAGTCTACTTAGTATCCCTTATAGATGTAATGCCATATTGACATAATGTATTGAAATATTGATTCAGTAGGTGTTGAATATATTTAATTATAATAAATAAATTTAATTTTTAATTAAAATATATTTTAATATAAATTATTAACCAAAATAATATTAAATTAATATATTTAATTTTAATTTTTTTATTATTATTAATTTTCATATTAATTGTGAAATCTAATATATATAGTTGTAGATATAAATCTTTAACCAAATTATCACATTTATATGTTTAACAAAATACCAAACCAAACTTATAATTATGATATCAAATTAAAATATTTTATAAATTTTTATATCATTAATACTTTGATTTCATAAATAATAATAAATAATAATGAGCTAATTTTAAATATATATTTTTATTTAAAATAATGAAATATTAAATAAAATACTAATATTTTTAAATTTATATTTAAGTATAATAACAATTAAATATTAAATAAAAATGAAATATAATTTTTTTATTCATACATATAAACTAGGAAGAAAATTATTTTATAAAAAATTTAATCAAAATCATTTTAATAAATTGTTATATTACAAATTTGAGTTTGCATGTTGTGTTATATATCCTTCCATTAATCTCTAGCTCTCTTAACACTTTATTTCTCCTCCTCTTACTAAAACCATACCAACTTATAAATAAATCAAACAAGAGAAGGGCATCATAGATCTAATCCGTGCCAATGCTCTAGACACAAGCACAAAGATTGCGGTATATTAACTGTTATACATCCACGAAAGATTGCGGTAAATTAACTGTTATCATCACGTCGGGTTCGAATTTCCGTTCGCGTATCTAACAATAATTATTTAGAAGTTGGTGTAAAACAAAGAATCTCAAATTCATAGTTGTGTGAATTTTACATTTTTTTTAATTTTTGGGATTAAGTTTTTTATTTTGGTAAATAGTTTATAATCATAATAGTTATCATATTAGCTATAGCCATAATTAAATTAAGTAATGTTGATTAAATTGAAAAGTAAATTTATTTATAATCTAAATTTTAGAAATAAATAATTAATTTAAAATTTTGTATATATATTATTATATTTTACATAGAAGAGGCCATTGTACAGTCTAGTAGAAGGAGATGAGTAAGTCTTTCTCTAAGTTTTTCTCTGCTAATCTGACAAGTGTTATTTATTAAAAAATTAAAAAATATTATAAAAATAACATTTCAACTAAATTTAGATTTAAAATATTTTTTAGAACTATATATTCGACTAAAAATTAAAATCATAAACATTAAATTTACATTTCCTCAACATTTCAACTCTAAAACAGAGTTTTGCGGTTAGAAAGATTTGATCCTTTAAATCATTTTTAAGATGAATTGATACTAATAATAATATTTTGTACTTCTTTCAAAATACCCTACTTACTCTATTTGCAGAGCAATTTAATCATAAAATTCTGTATAAATAAGTTGCAATTTCACCGACCACAATGCAAAATAAGTTGCAATTTCAAATTTCACGGACCACAATGTAAATCGATCTTTACGATCGAAATAACCATTCGAATAATAAAAATATATAATTTTTGAAGGTATTGAATTAGATGTCGCATTCGGGTAAGATATATATTTTTTATTTAAAATGAATAAAATATGCTTATTATGTTTTATATTCTCTTGTTATTTGATTTTCTTTTTGTTTATAACCAGATGTCTATGCTGCCTAGTGATGTATCGATGGTATAGTTCTCCGTTCCACACCGCTCAATAGGGTTTAGGTTCGACACATATCATACTACTAATTACGTCGTTAGGCGTTTCTCTCCGAACAAGTTCGGAAAACCACTGTTCACTTTCGTCTATGGAACCAATGAGATTACGACGCGTGTTTCGCGTTTGCCTGTTGGGTTTTTGGTTTACCCGCTGTTTCCTGAGGTTTTCCACCGCCTCGGACAATGCTGCCTGCCGTGTTATGTGTGCATACCTGTGTGCAGAAGCTCGAGGACTGAACCCCGCGGCGCCCCGGCGCCTTCATTCCTGCTTTCATCTTCTCCCTTTTCAATGAAGACCAGAAGCCCGGAGCCATCACGGAGCACAACTGGGGCATCTTTTATCCCACAGGGACGCCCGTTTACAACATCGATCTTTCCGCTGGCGATCAGTGCTCTAACCGAAACTGTACAAATAACAATAGTAACTCCTCCGCTCCTGGTTCGGTCTCCCCTCCGTCTCCCGCTTCCGTAGCCTCGCCTCCGGCCTCCCCTCCCCCTCCCCCTCCCACTTCAGTAGCCGCGCCTCCGTCGACGCTGCATCAGTCGTGTGTGGCGAAAACAGAGCCGAAAATTAGCACAAGCGCGTTGCAGGAAGCACTAAACTACGCGTGTGGCGCAGGCGCAGATTGCTCCGCTATCCAACCCGGGAATGCATGCTACCAACTGAATACTTTAGCGGCCCAAGCGTCTTACGCCTTCAATAGGTATTGGCAGAGCACCAAATCCAGCGGTGGCACCTGCGATTTCAATGGAGTGGCCTCTCTAACGAACTCCGATCCCAGTGAGTTCTAATTTCACCTTTCATTGAATTTTTTCCCTTTCATGTCGCCATTGTTGTACCTAACATTGTTTTGTTAATTTCAATTTGTTCGTCAGGTTTTGATGGATGTTCCTTCCCGTTTCAATAGACAACGGCTGTTCTTAGCTGGATTACACACGCTCTTCGATGAGACCGGATACGCCGGGTTGGGCGTTTATCGCAGAGTCTGAGCTTCAATTCTTCTCTCGAGAATATCATAATTGGATTTGTCATTCTTTTATAATTAATTTCGTGGTCTGTGTATGTAACTCTGTAACAGTTCCAATTTACATTTACATTAAAAATAGTGACGGGGTTATGGATAAATCCTTAGCCTCAAGGTTTCTTTCTGATCTCCTGAGATCTGATGATCTTGTCTGTAGCTTTTGCATTTATGCAATTATTAATAAAACTTCTTGAAATTGAATTATTATTTGGCATAGCTTTTGCATTTATACAATTATTAATAAAACTTCTTGAAATTGAATTATTATTTGGCATAGCTTTGCGTAATTCTAATTTCGTTTATTTGGGTTATTTAAATTTCCGCTTTATTTTGCTCATTTGTAATGATTGGATGCTTGAAAATCAACCTAGGGTTTATAGAAAAAAATATTTTCCCCAGATCACCATATCAAGCATTTCTTATGTGGTTCCATCTCAAAAGGGTAAGAACGCTTTGCTAATCCATTAATCCATTAAGTGTAGCCCCACCCATATTACTTTGAGATCCCCATCTGTAGAATCTGTAACAAAGAAAACAGAGCAAAGGTGGACGAGTAGCAGAAACCAAGACAAGAATAATGTTTGAGGGAGAAATTTCTAGCTTTCAGATCCTCCTTAGATGTGGGTTTTTCCTAGATTTCTTATTCATAACTTGTTTTGCAATCGTTTTCCATACATTCAATTTATATCTCACTGCAAATCTGGCGCTGTAAACATTTTAAATGCAATTATATAGCTCTCTGACTGTTTGTAATGCAACTTATCCATGATCTATATGCATCTTCTACTCTGAAATTACTCCCAATGCATTTTGCTTACATTTCATATGGTTATCTTGCACTGGAACTATTTTTCCTATGTTCCATGTGCTATCTTTTTGGAACTGATCTTATGGAGTTTGTCTGTGACTCTGTCTCTGCTGCATAAGTTTACCCTATGACTATCATTAAAGCATTCAGAGGTTCCAAGAATTCCGACCGCCATGGCTCGCATCCTAGCCATAGTTCTGAGTACTTTGTTGGCGTCGGCCATTGCTGCATCTGCTATTAGCTTATTCTGTTTATCTAAGTTGCTTTGTTTTTGTATCTCAATAAAATTTTCAAAGATTTAAACTTTAACATTTCCAAAATATTGTATCAAACAGGTCAATCCTCACAATCATCAGCTAAAGCTATATGTGATTTTGCAAGTGCAAAAGCTCTGGTGAGTTGTTTGTGAAGTATAACTAGTAGATTCCTGAACTGTTTTGGATTATTCGATGGTAGTGTTCAATGTGCCGTGGAATTTGTAACTATTAGAAACTTAAATTTTGTTCAAAGAACTTGGGATGCTAAGATTTGAGGTATTTGTCATATGTCTCTATTTAATGTAGAACTTCATTACTATGTATATAGATTCTATACTAATATGCTTATTCTCTTCTTATCAGGTAAAAGGTGAGCCAAACATATTGTACATTTTCTCCCGTTACTATAGAGCCCCTGAACTTATATTTGGTGCCACTGAGTATACTTCTGCTATTGATATCAGGTCCATGGGTTGTGTATTGGCTGAGCTGCTTCTTGGTTAGGTAAGTGGATTGTTTCCAATTTGAGAATAAAGGCTTTCTTTCCAGAGGAGGCAGCAATACTGAGTTTTCAGTTTGCATTCTTCTCTAGGACACCATACTTACATGTTATGATCTGTAATTTTGTGCAGGTCCGTTATTTCCTGGTGAGACTACAATAGATCAGTTAGGGGAGATTGTCAAGGTAAGAAAATGTTACTATCGTGGGTTAATATTAGACTTTGCTACATGACAGGAAATTGGAGAATATTGAGGTTTATAATATTGTATAATGTTTTGGTCTACGTGTGTTTATGGCTGTAGATCCTTGGAACTACAACACGAGAGGAAGTCAAATGTATGAATCCAAATTATAACGAGTTTGGGTTTCCACAGATTAAGGCTCACCCTTGGCACAAGGTTCATATAATTATCTTCATTTTCATTTAATATTTGATAACTTCTCCTTTCGCAGTAACTTTAAAAATTAACAGACTTGTTTTCTCAGATTTTCACAAGCGCACACCTCAAGAAGCTGTAGATCTGGTTTCTAGACTTTTTCAGTACTCGCCAAACCTTCGTTGCACTGCTGTAAGTAATTAAATGAATAACATGGATTTAAGTTTTTCTTTTATACCAGTCTTTCACATGATTCCTTTTTCCATGTTTTTTGATTGAGACATGGCAATGCAATTATTCTGCTGCAGCTTGCATCTTGTGTACATCCTTTCTTTGATGAGCTTCGAGATCCAAATGCTCGCTTGCCCAATGGGCGCCCTACCCCTGCTTTTCAACTTCGAACAACAGGGTAAGACTATAACGCTGCTGTTGTTTTTTTCCTGATGTTAGTTTTTCTGTGATTGTCTCATAAATAGTATTCTCTTTTATTAAATTATGCTAGAACTTTCTCGCAGAAATTAAGGGAGCTACTCCTGAGCATGCAAGAAAGCAATGTTCGCATCTCAACCCTTATTTGGCTAATTTGGCATGAGTGGATGGCTGCATGCCATTTTCTGATTTTACTAACAGTGCTTTCTTGTTTGGCATATAAAAGATAAGGAATATATATACTTGGGGAAATTTTGGGCCCCTCTAATGGGCATTTTGCCAAGTTTGCACACTTGTAATTGTTATTATCTTTAACTAAATTCATGTAGTTTATTTGCAATTCTATCTTCTATGTGACTTTAAGATTTAATAGTCTACACCTTGTTGAGTTATACTTTAAAAGACTATTCGATTTATATGTTGCAGCTTGATAAAATTGTTTTCAGGATGTATTCAATAGTTATCCTGAGAATTATATGTGTCTTGCCTTGTGCATCATTGATTATCTGTTAAAATTGTTTTCAGGATGTATTCAATTGTTATCCTGAGAATTATATGTGTCTTGCCTTGTGCATCATTCATTATATGTTCCAGGTGAAATCTAGATCTATACGATCCTTGAAACTGGCAAAAGCTAAAGTGGCGTGCACCAGAAAATTAGCTAAAGACATGCTGCAGTTTTGGAAACTCATTGACAAAGAGGAGGTACAATGTTTATTTCTTATTCAATGGAAGAAATCTCCCATTGTGTTGTTTGTTGTATGGATAAAAATAAAATTTAGCCAATGCACTTGATAGGAGGAGAAATGATGACCATGTGACATGTCATATAAGTTTATGCATTTTCTCCCAATCTCAAACTCTGAAGTCTTATAAGATACTAATTCGAAGAGATACTAGTAACCTTAGACAACTATTTTAAAAAGATAACACTGAGTGAAGTTTTATCCAAAAACTCAGTAAGTTAGTTTTCCTGATTAGATTGTTGAGAGGTTGATTCTCTTACAGGCTGAGATTAGGAAAAAGAAAGAAAGAGCTGCAGATGAAGCCTTTAAGCGTGACCAAGAACTGATAGAAGCAAAAAGACATTAACAGAGGCTGAACTTTTTACTAACACAGACAAAGTTCTACAGTCATTTTATGCTTAACAAGACAATTGCTCAACCTATCGCTGGAGCTTCTATTGATGAGGAAGATGTACCTCAAAATTCATACGATGTGACTTCAACAAATGATAATGATATAGAAGAAGCTGATTTAAAAGAGAAAGCTTTGAGACTTGCACAAAATGCTGCCTTTGAGCAGAAAAAAAAATTAACTGCATTTGACAGTGAATGCATGCATATTCAAAATATGGAAGATAATGTGTTGTCACAAGAGGGTATAGTTGAAGGATCTCATAAGATGGACTCGCGTAATCCGTAAGTTTTAGATTTGAAAGTTATAAGTGATCACTTGAACCGATTTGTTTGTTGCCTCATTCTGTTGCTATGTTAGTGTTGCCGCCTAATTCACACTTTAAGACACAGGAAAGTCACAACCTTCTATGTGTGTCCTTGGGGGCAAGTGAGAGCTGGGGACCACTGTCACCACAGTCCACAACTCCTCTGTTTAGGCAAGATCCCAATAGAGCCAAGGGGGGTAGTCCCTACAGGAAAGCTAAGTTCCAGATTTATTAATTAATTGCAAATTAATTAAAGGGATCTTTTTATTAAGATTATGAGGCTAAGCCTTTGTATTATCTAAGGAATGACAAACAGCATGCAAATGCAAAGAATTCCTTTTAATGATAAACAGACCTTGAGATAAATACAGACCAGTGCCTAAAGAATGGAGTCAGAGAATGCAACTTTTAATGAATGCAGATCTAAGTTAATTATCCACAGATTAAGTTATCCAACAATGAGATGAATAAATAGACCAATGGTACAATAATGAATCAAGATGTCCTAGCAATGTACAGTTGATCTAAATTTATCAATATTAACCAATGAACAAGATTTACAAATTGTGAACCAAAGATAGCAGAAGAAAATGCTCTAAATGGAAATTATTAACCAACAGTAAATGAAGAAAAAGGGACTTTAAGTTTGATTTACTTGAAGCAATTTAAACAAATGTTAAGCATTCACCACATGAACAATTGCAGAACTGAAAGTAAATGAAACTGAAAGTAAAGTGTTGGAGTGCTTGCAGTAAAATAAAAGTGAAAGTGCTTGTAGTAAAACCTTGAACAACAAGGCAAAGATAAACAGTAGTGACCTGTGTTTGTAGGACGTTTTGCAATGCTTCTTGGTTAATTTTAATAAATTTTATTACAGTTGTTCTTCTTGGATTAAGTTTTAGATTCGGTGGTGTGACTACCCCGATCTAGTTCTTCTCAAATCGAAGAGGGAGTGTTGTTGCGCTCAACAGGTGGGAGCAAAGCCCACCCCTAGCTCACAGGTCAAACCCCAATGGCCCGGTGCTCACAAGGAGGACGTCGAAGCGCCTAGAGACCCCCTCGGTCTACTACCCCTTGCAGCTTCCAAGTCACTATTTTTAATCAACTTGAAAATCTCTAGATGGATGCCTATTAAACTAGGACTTCCCTTTCCCCTGGTCGTATCTCGGAGTACCCCGGAGGGTGATAACCGAGTAGAGGAGCAGGAAATAGAGAATATTTGTTGGTTAATTTTATGGGTTAATTTTAAGTCTTGGGTGATTAAGATGCAATGTAAATTTTAAGATATCAACAAGATCACCAAGCGATGTTCCTTATGGGAGGTGCTGGTATTCGATCTTGGACTGAAAATTTAAATGTGAAGATTGTAGTAGGAAAATAAAGTGTTTCTTTAATTACCTAAGCCCCCACTTCTCCTGCTTTTCATATCCAATTTGAAGTCCCTAAAGGGAGATGACAAGTGGATAGAGGATACACAGGATATATGGGTTGTATGATTACCTATTTTTAATCAACTTGAAAATTGCTGAACTTGAAAGAAACTGTAACTTGCTAGAGTAATGCTTAACCTCACAACAATCTCTGTTACAGAGATGGTGGTCTGTAACAGAGATAGGTGGGTGAATGAATAAAACAGTAAACTAAATAAAACAGTAAACTAAATGTAACTGAATAAAACAGTAAACTAACCTCACTTCAATCTTTGTGACAGAGATGGTAGTCTGTCACAAAGATAGGTGGGTAAATGGAAATAGAACTATTGATCTACTTTACTTCCTACTCTATTTACTATAGATTACAAAAGCTTATAAGCTTTGAAGAATACCCCAAGAGACTCTCTTTGGGGTTTACAAAAATCAGAAAAAAATGAAAAAGAGGTGAGGATTGGAACCCTTTTTGTGCCGGTTGAAGTTTGAGGAAATTTTGTGTCCTTTTGGGCAGCAACTCTCCTTTAAATGTACATAACCTGTCAAAAACCAGCGAGCTATTCCTCGCTGAAAACCATAGAAAAAACACTAAAACTGTTGTTAAAACATTAGTACAAGATTTACAAATTTACATAAAAGATATGACAGACAAATATTTTTCACGATTCTAAGCACTTCGCGTTCTGACCTCGGTCCTTTGAGGCCAGACATGGGATACCACGATTAAGCTCAAAGTGTAAAATAATATAAGCTGAAATTTATACAATTACAAATTTACAAAAAAAAAATTCGGAATGTAATAAGTGACAGTAATATGGTATTTAGAGGGCTAGAAAATGAGTTTCCAGCCACCTAAATGATGTGAAAATAGAAGAAATTAAAGGGTGAACTAATATACTAAGGGTTAGGGCCTTAAAACCAAGGTTTTTATCACTATACAGTGATAAAAATTGAGTTTTAAAACCCTTTTTTCCAAAAGTGCGAAAATAATATCTGAGTTTTTAAACCAATGGAAAGGGATCCTTCGCTTTAGTTCCCTGCAAATAAACTTATAAGAGCTGCACAATGTAAACCAAGAGGTGAGCGCAATAATAAATTCTACAAAATACTTTGTAAAATTTTACTAAACTACTCACAAATGTAGATAGAAATACTTCTATCTACAAGTCTCTCCACAAAATACTTTGTGGAGAGCTATCTAAGTAAATACAAGTACAAATCAAATAAATAAGCCACAGGTTACCTCACAAAGAAAAAATGGAATGTAAACACCAAGACTTCCTCCAAAGATTTACTTGATTAAATGGCCCAACTAGGGCAAGAAGATTACAATAGCACAAGAGCTTGAGAGAATAGTGGAGAAATATTCCGGCAGCATAACAATAGCATGAGAGAGCATGAGAAATGAGGGAGTGAGGTCCCCATTTTATAGTTGAGGAAGACCCCCAACCCCTTGAAGATCAATGGCTGAGATTAGATCTAGATCTAGGTTAAATCTCCACCACTAGATCTAGGTTTTTGACTTTGCATTCCTCTCAATCAATCTCAACCCTTAGATTAATTCTTGATCAATGGCTTAGAAGCTTGATCCATGTCAAACCAATATACACCCTTAGATCTAGGTATTTGACCGAGATCCTCCTCTCAATCAATGGCTTGGATTTCATTTGGTAAAAACGTGGGCCCATAGGCTAGGCGACCCTCCAAATCTAGCTTTGACTTTATAAGAATGGCGCTCTTCCTCCAAAATAGCGCCCCTCTACATGCTTTAGTGCCCCTCTAAATGATGGTAGCGCCCTCCTTTTAACATTGACGCCCTCCATTTTAGCTAGCGCCCTCTACATTTGGGTGACGCCCCACTAAAGGTAGCGCCCCTCCTTTAAATGTGAAGACGTCCTCTAAATGTGGGGGTTTTCTCCCTTAAAATGGCGCCTTCCTTCTAGTGCTAGCACCTCCATTATAGCATGATGTCTCACCTTTATGTGATGCCTTGCTACCTTTAGCGCCCCACTATATTTGGTGGCTTTTACCCTTTAAAGGCTCTAAACTTTGGCTTTGACCAAAGCCTTTTCTCCAAAATGATATTTAACCCTTAGACTTAGGATAAATATTTATTTACCTTAGATTTAATTCTCCAATTTAATTTTTAAATTTTTCCAAGTTAGACTTAGGAAAAATTAAAAATAAACTTGAAAAATTTATATCTAGGCCATGGGGGGGTGGAAAAATTTGGAATAAATTTTTCCTAGGCTTAACAACCCCCAAAAAAAATTACCATGGCATTATTTGATTTTTTCCTTCAAAATCAAATAATATGAATTTTTGGCTTAGGAAAATTAAAAATTTCCCTAGGGGAGATAGACCCCTCCTGACCAAAATTGGTCTATCTCTTCAACCACTTATCAGAACGACATGGGACTCGAAGCAGTGGCTTAGGGGTTTTCATAGAAATTTTACTTTGCATTCATAGCCCCTATTACAAAATGCCATGCTTGAGCAATTACATTATTACATCAAAACTCAGTTAATTAACCACCAAGGGGTGGAATTAATTAACTGGAAAAATTAATAAAAATACATCAAGACAACGAAATTCCGCAAGACTCTATACAAATGTCTAGCATGATCATGAATAACATTTGAAACCTCAGCCACCCCATGGACTTGACTGCTAGAACGCCCGTCACCACTTTGGAGGATTTTGAGTGAAAAACCAAACCAATTAAAATCGTTTACTCAACAAGATCAATTGGAAAGGGAAAAAACACTCGATGAGGGGACTTCCCTAACAACCAGTTCAATGGTGTGGCATCCATACCATACGACCCATACTAGCACATATAATTACATTAATTTTCCCACGCAGGGGAGCGGACATTTCGTTTTACAAAGGGGATGTTTCCCTGCAGAAGTGAAAAAATCCTCAGATTTTTCCAAGGTACACTTATGTACATCTTCATGTACATGGAGTTGCCACCTAGTCGAAATAGGTGGGCAACAGTTAGTATGCCTCTTGGAATCTGAAGTATTTTCTGTTTAAATATTTAGTTCATCAATGCCTCAAGCTTCATCAGTGCAAACACCCAAGATGTTCAAAGGCATTTTAAAAGAATACCAGTTGAAGGGCCTTCAGTGGCTTGTGAATTGTTATGAATATGTAAGAACTACTTCACACTTTCTCCATAATTGCCTCACTTTATCATTATGGGGCCCTATTTTCCTGATTGGAGCTTTCTGTTCATTTATGTAGGGTCTGAATGGAATCCTAGCTGATGAGATGGGTTTGGGCAAAACAATCCAGGCTATTGCATTATTGGATTATTTAGGTGAGGTAAAATCTATTTATGCTTTGGTGATATTTTCTATCATCACATTTAAAATTTAAAAGTATGAGGTAGAAGTGTAATTCCGTGCTCAACGTGGAAGTGACACGTGGCACAATGTCGGCTCATGATAAATATATATTTAAATCTCCCACAATGTCGGCTCATAATAAATATATATTTGAAGCTACCACAATGTCGGCTTAAAGATTAAAGTAGGCTTAATATCTATACACAGCTTAGATCCAGCTTTACCCGGCTCTGAATCCCTGTAAACACAAAATCATTAAACCGCAATCCCACATTTTCCCTACCACGGAATGCGCCATTTCTTAACCCTACAGATAATAATTTCATTTAGAATATTTAAAGCTCCTTGCAGCTCCATGGATCATAGAATTGTTGCTCTTTGCATTTCCTTTTATCCTGACGAATTGAAATAAGTACCGAGTGATGCAGTTAAAGAATATATATTCTAGGGTTTGTCGAGGGAAGTAGACTAGGTCTACGTAGATGTGACTTTGAAATTGTATTCGCTTTCGTCATGTCCTGTATAGACAGTGCCTGGCCTCTTTTATCAGGTCTAGGCCCGCCGAATAATTTTAACTATTATTGGGCAATCTATTATTGGGAGCCCATTTATTTCAAAGTAACCGTAAGCTCTGTTCATGGGGTATTGGTAGCTTAACCAGATGTGGCTCTGCAACAAGAATATGGCAAAAAATAAAAGGAAAAAACATACAAAATTTAAAATGCTTGCGGTTCCTGGAGTTTCTTAATCAGTTGAATGTGCCAACATGGAAAAGCAACCTTATCCTTGCATTTAGCCAACGAAATATGGTATAACTATCCGTTGTCGTGGTG
This sequence comes from Pseudotsuga menziesii, assembly GCA_001517045.1. Lineage (NCBI taxonomy): Eukaryota > Viridiplantae > Streptophyta > Pinopsida > Pinales > Pinaceae > Pseudotsuga > Pseudotsuga menziesii. Next base: position 6,784 of record LPNX010056764.1, on the reverse strand, counting down.
TTAAGACACACTGGATTGCTTATTTTTAGAAAGGTGCGGTGCAGTCTTGGACTCTCTATTTGGATTTGGATACGAGTACAGTGAATATTTTGGGAAAAGGTTATTTTTTTAACAGAAATAGAGTAGTATTTTATCAATGCATAGGTATATGTTTGAATTCTTAACGAATCAGACATATATATTAAAATCAAATTAGTAAAAACTAAAATAATATTGCAGACAACTTCTTCAAACATGTACATCGTTTTTCTCATAACACTTAACACATTATCTTATCTTCTATGGAGGAGGGAAGGATCTTAAGTTTTTATATATTCACAATATGAAACGCAGGATAATTCAAATAGCAAGTTAGTAGGCTCTTGCCTGCTGGCACCCTTAAAGCAATCCGATTTTATGTTTGTTAGGGGAATACTAGGGTTCTGAATAGTTGTGTTTGTTCCCAGAAAAATTGGTATTATGTTGAGTGATAATTGGCTTAGGCTTATGAAATTTCCATGATGTTGCAACTTAGGGTGTCTCTGTAATCTTTAACGAACTTAACTTAGCTTGGTGGCATCATTCTCTTACTGCAGGTCTTGGGATTTAGATATTGGCAGTGTTCCAACTATGGATAAAATCTTCACATTGAGGCCATTATACTATGCATTGCCAGACATATGCATGTAAACCATTGCTGCAAATACCTCAATGTAACTTCTTTTTTCACTATGTTGTTTGTTGATAGATACCTGAGGATTGCTGACCAAATGACACGGTGTCACAAAATAATTATCCAATCGAAATTGTCACCTAGGTAAAATGCTCAATTTTCATGTAATTCAAATCTGCTCATACTCATTTCAACATCCAGGCCTGTTCAATGTTATAATTTTCATATGTCAGTTCATTGTAATTCTTATAAACATCCATTTTCTATTTCATTCATAAGGTCGCCAAATCTCTCTATTATTCCAATATGAAATTGAAACAGCTGTTAAAACAGTCAATGTAAAAAACGAATACCATCCATAACATTTTCTAGAGATAAAACCCATGTTTTCTTCCTGGCAGTTGCATATTATTCTGAAAAGTAATCAAATCCATACAGATATCCGCAGTAATCTGACGATAAAATTTGTAGATCTATCAAGCAAGTATTTAGGTTTATCAAGAAAAAACGGTAAAAACAATGTAAGAGATTGTTCTTCATTGCCCTATCTATGAATAAAATGATCACTCACAGATTAAGTGGAAAAACGGTTAGACGATGTTCAATATTTTTCTTGATTAAGGTATGTCATGAATCTGCCTGAATTAACTGAATGAAACCATAAATTACTGCATTTTCTTCTTCTACAAATGTTTCGAAAACCAATGTTCCATACATACCATACCCACCCTACCCGGCCATCCTTATATGGCCTGTACGTTCAGGCCATCGGAGGGCAGAGAGGCGAAGTCAACGGTTGACTTCGCCTCTCTGCCCTCTGATGGCCTGAACGTACAGGCCGTTTACCCGTTTCCTCAATTGGAACAATTTTGGTTTCCGGGAAAAGCTAATAAATGGAAACATCCAACCATCAAACTTTTCTTCAATTCAAAATGTGCATGCTGCACTCAATGATTAGCATTTATCTCAACGCTAAAATTTATTAAACAAGATAAACTGTGTGCGTGCTGCTGCAAGATGAAGGGAAGCGACCATGTAATATATATAAGTTTCTAATTCATGAACTTAGGGGGGGAGTGCTTAGAAAATGATACAACGTAAAGGAAGATGAGAACGACTACAACTACAACGAATCCCTTTGATAGATTGCCTTCCCTGGATCCTCTAAATTTCATGCCCAAAATTGCTGCAATGGCTACCTCCAGAAAACAAAATTAAATTCCAGCATATTACAAGCCGATCCTAATTATATTCATACTCATAAATCATCAAAATCCCATATTAATGGTACTGTAAATGTCAATAGGGAATCTATTAAATAAGAGTTGGGCTTAGACAGAGGTGGACAAACAGTGGATTGGCCATTTGACAAGGTGATGCGCTATTGCAGCAGGAAAAACTAGCTAAGCTTAGCTAAATATGTAGGTGGAGTTGGTATCATAAAGTATCATGCCATGGTGTAAGAATTGCCATCGAACATCACTTAATATCTCTGCAATATTCAAATGCAGGATTGAAAGAGGATTCCTTTTTTCACGTATTATGCAGACATTTCCTAAGACGATTTATATTTAAATCCAATCCATGAATTATGGGTTCTTTCATTGGGATGCTAATTTGTGAAGGTCTTTCTATAGTGCAACAACAGTTTCATTTATAAGCATAGTGCAAGGGGAACTGTTTCTTACTTGTAATCTCTTTGGTTCTTGTTTCTCATTTTGTTGTCATTTCTTGGCAACAACAGTTCATCAACATAATATGCATAGTGCAAGGGGAACCGTTTCTTACCTGTAATCTCTTTGGTTCTTGTTTCTCATTTTGTTGTCATTTCTTGTTGCATTTGTCGTTTCTCACTTCTGGTAGCATATTGTCCTTGCACACCAAAATTGTCCATCAGACTGTAGGAATGCTTTAGTCCAACTTTCAACTCAGGTCCTGTATGTAGGATTTTGTGATTGATTTTCCTTTTTCATTGAGTTTTCATGTTGTCAAAAGCTGCCAAAGAGAGATGTTATTGGTGATCTTTTATTCAGCACATGTGTTATTGCAAATGGGGTACTACTGTAAAACTCGTGTTGCTTCCCTTTGTTAGTAGCTAGATTCTACACTTTGCCTATAAGAAAAGTTTTGGAGTAATTGTGATTTTTTTTGTTAGTTTGGTTTTTTATTCCTGGATTTGCAACAATAAGTCCTTTAAGGCTTAAACAATCAGAATTATTAATTTCTTACTTAGTTTATGCAAAATTCTTATCTGTATTGGTTTGACACTTCAACAAGTGATATTGTACTGTTTGTTTTACTCAAGGATAAGGAGTTCCGAAAGGCCAAAAGCATGCAGAATGGTGAACTAGCTATAGAAAATATGAAAATGGGGGCTTTTGCAGGCTTCCATAGCAACTACAGACACCCGCTGTGAGTCTGTAGTTACAAGTGTTAAACATCAACAGCAAAATCAGCTGACGCCCCGGGATCCCCCCAAGGATGCCAGTTCTGTTGGGTATGTTAAATCACTTCACCAAAAAAATGATTTTTTTGTTTTCTGAGTTGGGTTTTGATTATTTCCTGTACCAACTGTTCTGTTTGTATGTTTTGTGAGCTAGTTTTATTTTCATCTGCTATGTTCTTTAGATCTGTTCAAAGTTGGGTATTGTTTATATAATGGTTTCGATTGATATGTATGAGTTAAGAATCAATATTAACCAAAAAAAAATGCAGGAGCCCAAATCAATATGGTTGCCTAATCATCTCAATAAACACTCTTCTTCTTCTCTATTCCTCTCATATTCCTCTCATAAGTCAAGTAATGTATATTGATCACTCTAGCTTGGTATGAAAGGGTTAAAGGATTCTTGAAGTATCCTTGACCACTCTATCTAATTTACAAACTCCTACTCACATCTCCCATGTATATTACTTTGAAAATAAAGAGGGTTGGATTTAGCAATCTGCATCTTGATGTCGAACTGGTAAGGCTTCCCAGTAGGATAAGGGCATGCATTCCACTGGCAGGTCCTGGGTTCGATCTCTAACATGTCCATTTTTCAACAAGAAGTAGCCAACCGTATACTGTGCAGAATAACATTTTAGGTTACTGTTTTCTATTGATAGTTTATAATGAAAGTGGGGCATTTTGTATAGCCTGGTCTGAATTCTATTGGGATTGTCACTATTTCACATTGGTATAGACCCTTCAAAGGTAAACATATCTCCATTCCCAGCGATCTTTGTCTTCATTGCAGGTTGAAAGAGGAATTGGTTCTTATTTTTTGTTGTTTAATTTTGGCTGCAGAGATTCTCAAAGATCGCACATCTTGGCTTCGGGATTGCCGCAGTGTGGATGTTGTTACCGTTTTCACAACTGGAAATGGAGGAACCATTGAGCTCTTATACATGCAGGTAAAACGAATTGTAGACTGAGAACTTTGTAGCCATATAGAACTTGTGAAGTGTTCATCAATGCCTAATTTGAATGCTAATACTAATTGCAGATGTATGCAACGACTACTTTAGCTCCTGCCTGGGATTTCTGGACTCTTAGATACACCTCTGTATTGGAAGATGGTAGTCTTGTGGTAAGTTGGATATTTCTTGCTGTGACTTCTGAGTTTAAGAAAAAATCGAGAGTTTTGGCCTAAGATCTAGAATGTTACTGATATCATTGTAATGCGATATAAATTGTCTGCTTCTATGGCTGCTTTAGTTTAATTAGGGAAAATCTATTAATATGGATTGCTCTTTACCTTTTTAAATGCTACGTTTGTTAGTTTGTACTTCCTGTTGATTATTTCTTAGTGATTTGTGGGGGAGAGTTCTATACAAAATCATTGTTGTGGGATCTTTTTCCATGTAGTTAGGTTGGACTTCAAGTGCCTTTCCTACAAGAATGGTGTTCTGTATAGTTTGCTGGTTTATCTCATTTCTTAGTATGTTTTTTCCATCATTGGAATTCCAAAAGTTAATGCTCTTCAAAGGTTAATGCTTGCAACCAAACAACCCTTTCCAACAAATTCTATGATTAACAGTTTCTGAGAATTCTATATCTATTTGGATACTAGCCATTTACATTTTCTCTTATCTTTTGTATTGCACAATGAGTTATTTGTATGATTTATGCCCGAGATAACGTTTTCTAGTAAACTATGCAATTAAAAGAACTGAATATTGCATATCATTTTGCACATCAGATTGTCAACATGATTCTGGGATACAAAGTGGCATGTACAAGTCCTCATATATAACAGTTAATAAATGTAATTGATTGGGGATTTCTATGAACATTATGCCATGCAACTTATTCATCTTTGGTTGGGACTTCATGAGTCATATAATACAACAAGAATTCTTATATTCACCTTTCTTATTTCAAGATTGAACGGTCTCTTTCAGTATTGACTTGGCCATTGTGTAAAATGGAGACTTTTTTATGCTTGCAGCAACTGAGGGATTACCTGACTTGACACTGATTTTATTTTTGTGAGATACTTTGGTTGGTGAGATGCATACTATCATATACTGAACTAGGATCTCCATCTAATTAACTTATTAGTACTCACATAAGTCAAGTATTTGAATAGATTTTTAGGAAATTGTAAGTCAATCCTGCCACTATACTATTTAATAGGCGTGCTTTCAAAAGAAAAGTAATATGCAGAATGTGACAGCAGGAATGTCCCAAATAAGAGAAGTGAACCCCACTACTAAACAATGGGAATTGACGCTTAAGCGTATGAATAAAACAACAGTTTCTGTGGTTCTACATGTGTGACCCAAAATATTATACCACAATGGTATTGAGTTCAGAGGTAAGCTGAATGAATGGTATTTGGTGACATTTTCCTAAATTATCTTGAGCCCATTTTCATTTGGTTTCCATAGTTTTATGTCTCTATGATCTCAAAAAAGTACGGGCTTCCTTTTCATCCCTCGTTTATAAGTTGAGTCGGTTGTTGAACGTTGGTGAGCTTGTGAAATTTTGTTATTCTTGGATGTGCCATCATAGAAAATGGCAGCCAGATAGGAGAAATTTACAGATCCCAGTGAGATGTTTACAATTGGGATATTATAATTTACCTTGAAATTCTTGAGGCCAAATAGCGCAGGAGTTGCAATGGAGGTTAACGGAAAGAACATGGAAGGCTTGGTGTAGCCGTCGAACTCTGCAATATGGTCCAGATGTTTATGAACACCGGTCCCATTGTTCCTACATAGATAAGATAGATTAGTAAAAAAAACCCAAAATCAATTCTTCCAAGCAGTGGGATTGTGACTATGATCCTTCTCGAATTGATCGCCGAACGCCTGGATTGCCATCCAGCCGCAAAAGAGCCAGCCTGAGCCATGCATTGGTGGGTTCTTCACCAGGAATGTGCAGGGATTGGACAATTCAGTTCTTGTTTTCCTCTTTGAACTCGAAGCCAGGATTTCCTACCTCGTTCATTTCATGATCAATGGCAGCCTCTTTTGTTTCTTTCAGCACATGGATTGTCAGGACCATCGGCGTTTTATCGCGACCTACTTTCAAGTGAAATTAAAAAGGCCTTTGCTTATAAGAAAAGTTTCATTTATCATTCAAGGGAGTCAGTTAAGGATTTATGTTTAAAGGTAAGTCGTGTAACTTGTGTAGAATTGAACTTAATTATGACATTCAAGTAAATTGCAGAGACTCGCTTTATACTAACATGGCATAAAAATTGTTTTACTGAAATATATGATACTTCAGCCAGTGCAAAATGGCCTTTAGGCATTTGGAAGTATTTCTCCTTCAAAAATTGAATTCGATATTTCTCCTACTCACATCTCCCATGTATATTACTTTGATCATGATATTAATGTCTTTCACCCAGTGGTGCAAGGAAGTCAAGGGGGTCCTTCCTTGAGGAGAGTAGGGAAAGAAAATGAAGGACAATTTGTCTTGAGGGGGTGGGTGAAGGAAAGGGCAAAGGAAAACAAGCAAGAAGGCAGCAATGCAAATAACTAGAGGAGAATCCCATCTTAAGGGTCTGGGAAGAATAGAGAAATGCTAGATGAACTTGCTATCACTCAAAATGCATTTCTTAAAAAAACATCTTGGCGATCTTGTTGATGGTTCATGGATTCATTATCGGATGGACTTGTCAAAATTCTTCATTTGAC
>LPNX010056750.1:361849-409896 GCA_001517045.1 Pseudotsuga menziesii | reverse complement strand
GGCATTTAGTGGGATTTTCAGGGAAATATGGTAGGTAAATGGACGAATGAGCCATGAAATGGGGGAGATGAGGTAGTTAACCATTTTTGGGTGTTAACACATAGATAGGAAACTCTAGTTTTGGCCTCAAAGTTTCTTCTAGAATGGACCGAAATTATCTTAGCTCAGGTGTCTCTTGCATGAATGTTGTTTCTTATCCTTATATTTCCTCTTCAATTTCACTCACATCTCCTGCCTCTGGATCTCTATGTCTTCCCAACTCCATGGTTGCCATACGTGCCCATAATTATCCATTAGAGGAAATTTGAACTCAAAATGGGCCTTTTAAATCTAATTCAAATTCCATGTCATCATGTGTTAGCCAATGAAATTACTTTAAATTTGAAATACCGTATAGGTCTTAAACACTTTTTTAATATAAATTTCGGGATAGGTATAATAAAAAAACCTACTTTTTTGTTTGTATTTTCAACATATCTCCCTGTTCTTTTACTCAAATTTCGATTGGCAGAGCTCATTGGATGCAGAATTAAATTCCGCATCTAACAAGTACCCACCCGCAATATTTTTGATGGACCCATCTACCCCAAAAACAAGAAATACCTAAAAAAATGTGTCTATGACATCATCATCATGTTTTTTCGGGTATTTCTTGTTTTTGGGGTAGTGGAGTCTGTCAAAAGTATGCCAAGTGGGTACTCGTTGGATTCAGAGTTTAATTCTGCATCCAACGAGCTCTTCCGATTGAAATTTTTAGTAAAAACACGGGGAGATCTGTCGAAAATAGAAACAAAAGTAGTTTTTTTCTTTTCTTCCTCCAAAATTAATAAATATTATTTTATTATTTTATTAATTTTTTTTATGAGACCCATTTTGAGTTGACATTTCCTCTAATGTCATTTCCTCCAAGACTTCTTCATTGGCTATTGGTTTCCCTCTTCCATGACCTATGGCTCTACCTATACATACAACCATATCTTTCTTTTGCTATGTTGAGTAAATCCTTTGGCTTTGACACCAAAATTTTACAGAAATTGATGATTAATCCTCTACGCTACAGGACTTTGGCAAACAATTGGCCCTTCTTCCCTCTCTAACAGGTTGCACTAAAATGACATAACGCTTCCAAACAGTAAAACCTTATTCTTCAATGCAAATTCAACTGATATTTAGCAATAAAATCTTTGGGTATCTATTTTCATCACCTCTACAATATAGATGGGTATTGATGAATATATAAACACTGTCATATCCAAGTTGGTGCACTCACACGGTAATCTATTTGGGAAAAAGAAAGATGGAGTTTGTACTATCAACAAAAAACCTCGTGTGCCCTCACTATTCAGGCTTGAAGGCTATCAACGAGCGCTCAAAATAATCCTATCACAACTACTTAAAGAAAATAGCCAGAAAACCCAGATCTCGATTGATATTCCTTATAGCGATTTCCTATTGATATCTCTCCTAAAATCGGCGATCATACACATGTTTTAAAAACTTAACAATAATAAATTTTCTATGAGACCCAACATATCCTATCTGCAGGTAATATCAATGTCTTTCTTGTCCATAAATAAATGCACAGTCAAAGACTCATTCACATAGAGAGCAAGTTTCTTCCTCCCACAGAGATCAACCTGATAGACTCTTAGCGTTTTTCATTTCAAACAGACAGTTAGTCGATGGATGAATACTAAGAGTTTTTTTCCTCAAATATATATGAATATAAACAACATATAAGATCAACAGTTCACACAAGATTCCTGGTTGTTCACAAGTTCTTTAACACTCTGGTTTTATTCATCTATCCAAAGTTTTGTATCAACAATAGAACTCTCTCTTTCAAGCCATGTTACAGTTATTTTTTTCCTCTCTCTCATAGAGTCACAAAGCTACTACCAAAACCCTCCTCTCTAACAACTAAATCCTATCCTCCCTCAACAAACTAACCTGTTTTTGGTTTTGATCTAATCACAGGGAGTCATCGGTAACCAATTATTCCTAGTTTAGCTCAAAAACTGACAACACCATTAACTATTTGTAATTATCTACTTAAAATATGAATGTGAGAATACAAATTATCTAACAAGTCTCAAGGACATTTTGTTCCCTCTTAACCACAACATGTGACCACTTGTCACATTGCAGGCATGGTCTAGATGCTCCTGCATCAGACTCCCTGGGGTGAAAAGTCGTGAACCCTGTTCATTAGATCAACTAAAGTGAAACCATTGGATTCCATTTCTACAACATTCGTCCAAGTAGAATATTCTATTGGAATCTCTTTCCATTTGACCAAATACTCCAAATAGTCCTTCTTCCTCGTGCTCTTTGCCACTCTAGTACACAAGATATCTTCAGCTTCTAATGGTTGTGCCATTGGCATTTGATTCAGCCATTGAAAATATTCACTAGGATCTTTGCCTCCTGTCAATTGACTTGTATCATCAGCTACATAAGGATATAAGTCAACAACATTAAATATAGGATAAATACCAATTCTTGCTGGCATTTCCAACTCATAGGAATTTACAAAGAATTTTCTGAGTATCCGGCATGGCCCAATATTCTTCAAATTCAGTTTGTTATATTCCATTTTAGGAAATATATCCTTCCTCAAATATGCTAGAACTAGATCTCCTACTTCATAATTCTTTTCTCTTCTTTTGGAATCTACTCTTGCCTTGTAACCATGATTACTTTGTTGTAACCTTGATTAACTTGTTCTTGTAGTTCACCAATCCTTGCTGCAAATTCTTCTCCATCTGCACTTCTTTTCTCCAATTGTCCCAAGTCACGAAGTTCATATGCCCCTCTAGGATGCATACCATATAGAATTTGGAATGGAATCATTCGTGTCTTCTGTTTGGTGAACCATTAAATGCAAACTCAACTTGAGCTAACACCTTCTCCCACTGTTTCATATTTTCTCCAACCAAAATTCTTAACATGTTACCCAGACTTCTATTGACTACTTCCGTATGGCCATCAGACTATGGATGATAAGATGAACTTAATTTCAACTTAATACCCAAATTTTTCCACAAAGTACTCCAGATGTGACCTATGAATCTCACATTCCTGTCAGATATAATGTTTCTACGTAAACCATGTAATTTTACAACTTCATTGAAAAATAAATTAGCAATGTGTGTAGCATCATTCATCTTAAAACATGGAATGAAGTGTTCCATATTTGTAAACCTATCAACAACTACAAAGATCGAATCATTTCATTTTTGAGTCTTTGGAAAACCTAAAACAAAATCCATACTGATAGAATCCCAAGGCCTAGTTGGAACAAGCAATGGTGTATACAAGCCTGTATTTTGGCTTCTTCCATTAGCATGCTAACATACCCTGCATATGCTTACAAATTTCTCAACTTCAGCCCTCATATTTGGCTAGAACTAAAAATGACTCAAATGTCCAAAATTTTTATCACTCCCAAAGTGACCCACCATTCCACCATTGTGTTTTTCTTGGACCATATTTTCTCTCATAGAGCACTTAGGAATACATAATTTACTATTTTTAAATAGAAAAAAATCCTGTAACATGTATTTAGTGCACAATTCTCTCTCTACCTCTACGGGATTCTTACAAACCCAGTATGCACTTTGGAAGTCATTGTCAACCTCATACAATTCTCTAAGATATTCAAATCCCAAAACTTGTACCTAATTTTCTTGCACAATAAAATGTCTCCTACTTAAAGCATCAATTAGCTGATTTGATTGTCCACTTATGTGTTTCAACACAAAGTTAAACCTTTGCATAAAATCCACCCACTTGACGTGCTTCTGATTTAGTTTAGGTATGATTTTTAGAAAACAAAACAAATTATAATCTTTGCATGATTATCAAAAAAAAAACAAATTATCTAGGCATTAGATAATGCCTCCAATGTTTCAATGCTTGAACAATAGCATAAAATTACTTCTCATAAGATGAGTACTTTTGTCTTGACTCATTCAAATTCTCACTAAAGTAGGAAACCAATATATCTTCTTGACTGAGCACTTCTCGAATAGCTGTCCCACTGGCATCACACTTTACTTGAAAAGGATGACTAAAATACGGCAATTTTAGTACTGGTTTTTTAGTGATTTTCTTCTTCAAAAACTGAAAAATATTTTCATCTTTTGTTTTCCAGTGAAATGGTTTCTTTTCCTTCTTACTTGTTTCAAAAATGGGTGCACAAATGCCACTGAAATTTCTAATAAATTTCCTATAAAAACTAGCTAGACCGTGAAAAAATTTTACTTCAAAAATATTCCGAGGTGAAGTCCAATCAATGATTGTTTGTACCTTTGTTGGGTCCATATTCAAACCATATATTGAGAGAACAAAACCTAAATATACCAACTTCGATTTCAGAAATGAGCACTTCTTTACATTCACTAACAACTTTTCCTTTTGCAATTTTTCTAAGACACATCTCAGATGTTCCAAATGTTCTCTTTCTGTCTGACTAGAAATCAGAATATCATCAAGGTAAACTATTACAAACCTTACTAATGAAATCTTTCAATACATAATTCATTAATCTCAGAAAGGTGATTGGAGCATTTAATAATCCAAATGGCATAACCAGCCACTCATACAACCCATCATTTGTCTTGAAGGTTGTTTTCCACTCATCTCCTTCTCGAATTCTAATCTCATGGTATCCACTTTTTAGATATAACTTTGAGAAGCATGTTGCTCCACTCAGGCAGTCCATCATGTCATCCATCCTAGGTAATGGAAACCTATATCTGATTGTTATCTTGTTAATGGCTCTAGAGTCTGTACACATCCTCCACTCGCCATCCTTATTTGGACTCTGTACTGTTGGTATTACACATGGACTCAGACTTTTCTGAATCATCCCCTTATCCTATAGTCCTTGTACTTGCCTCCTAAATTCCTCATTCTCATGGGGTGTTAACCTATATGCTTCCTTATTTGGTAAGATTGCTCTAGGAATAAACTCAATGCAATGGATGATGTCTCTCCTTGGTGGAAACTCATTGGGTAAATCATATACCACAATGTCACCAAAATCATCCAACATTTCCTAAACTTCTTTACGAAGATATGAAACAACAGTTTTTGTCATCACAACTCTAGGTTTGCACCTCATGTCATAACTCAACTCTTCCTCCTCAAACTGCTATAAATAATCCTTACTAGTCATCATTAAAACTTTTGATGCATGCTATTCCACTGCACTACCTTCTTGCAAAGGAAGTAGGACATGTCTCAACCCATCCTTATCAAAACTATAAGAGTTCCTCCAACCATCATGAACTACCTTCTTATCAAACTGCCATGGTCTACCCAAAAGAACATGACACACATCCATGGGCATCACATCACATATTATTCTATCCTTATATGTACCTACTTGCAAGTCAATTTCACATCATTCACTTACCAGGATTTGGTGTCCTTTGTGCAACCAAGATACTTTATAAGGAACTAGATGTTTTATCTTCTTCAACCTTAGCTTCTCCACCATCTCTATGGATACAAAATTGTCATTACCCCCACTATTAATAACCATCTTACAACACTTCCCTTTGACTTTACACATGGTCTTGAATAAGGCTTTTATTTGAGCAGGATCAACATTTTCCTTCACAGGTTTCAATAAGACTTTGTTTATCATCAAGGCCTTCCTAGAATTAGGTAAATTTTCAGTCACTGGAAACTGCTCTTGCTGCTGCTCATTCTAGGCTACATAGGCTCTTCCTTGTCCTATGTTTTCCTTCTTTGGACATTCAAAGGATATATGACACAATTGGTTACATTTGTAACATCTAAAGACAGTTTCTTTGCCTCTTCCTCTACCTATACCTCCTTGGTAAGGTATTCTCCCTCTTGAGTCACCTCCTCTATCTTGCTGCTCCTATTGGCTTGAGTTGTTGGACTGTCCTTTTTGGGCTGCAACATTCCTCTTCCAGCTATTTTCCCTCTTCCTTTGCCTGAAACTCTACCTGTTGAATTTATGCTTCCTTAATAACTTTTATTCTACTCTCAAGGCACATTGATATGCCTCTTCCATTGTCCTAGGAGATATCATGCTAATCTCATCCTGAATCTCCATCATCAAACCATGGATATATCTAGAAATATTATATGTTGATTATTCTACATAGGCTGCTCTCAGGTTCACTTTGTAGAATTCTTCAGTATATTCTCTTATAGACATTGACCTTTTCCTAAGGTTCTACATTTTTCTATATAAATACAACTGATAATATTTGGGAAATAATTTGTCTCTCATCTTAGCCACCATCCTATCCCATCTCTTTATCAATGGCTTGTTCTTTCTTCTCCTTTCATCTTGCATACTATCCCACCATAGGGATATATGCCTATTATAGCTGATTTCACCACTCCAGGTGAATCACACTTTTTATGGCCTTCCCCTGTCCCGCCGCAGACTCCTTAGACCCCATGGACTATTTTTTTTCCTTTGATGTTTCCTTACTCATCCCTAAAAACATATGAAAAATGATACACAAGACTTTTAAACCTATAAGCACGTATATACGTGGGTTTGACCACTAAAACTGCGTACATCGGGATGTGCGCATAATCCAAATCCTTTTGGATTTTTCCTTGACATGGATCCGACTCATTTGATTCCTGGCCTTCCCTATGCCTTAAGATCGTTCGGATTCGACCTTTCATTACCCCTTTGAAAAGATATATAAGGAACACCTTGATACATTGAAGGCATAAGAGAGAATTAAGAGCAAAGAAACTATAGTCCATTGTTTCCGGAATTTATGCTTGAGTCTGCATCCCTTTGTCCCTTGGAGCACTAGTGTGTTATTCCCAAGCTTTCCTTTTGCTTGTGAGCTTGCTATCGAGAGATGGAGGATTGAGGTGGTGGAGGCCCAAGTGGGGCATTCAGTTTCTCTGGTTCCCAGACGTGCCGTCAGAGGTTGTATCTTGTAATCTCTGATTTATACTAATATAAATATCTTTTCCTGTCCAATAATGTCTGTTTGAATGAATATTTTATCCATGGGATTATGTCAAATGCTTGTACATTATTGATTATATATGCTAGAATAGATCTAACACCATGATATATAGAATGCTTGTATTGTTTACTTGTTGTTCAGGAAGTAATCTATCAATTCAAGCTGAAGATTGGAAAGCTCAACGAGGATCTACTTCAACCGTTCGGAATAAGGTATGAGGTCTAATCCTTTAGTGTTAGACATTTAATTTCTATTGCATATTGGAAAGGATTGATTTCTGGAGTCAAGCTGTCTGTTGTGGTACCCCAAGCCATAGGAATTTCTCTCTGTAACAGAATTGGCGACTCCGCTGGGGATGTTCCTTGTTTTTATTTGGGGTTTGCGGGCACAATGGGCTTGATATTCTTGACTTGCTCTTTGCTTCTCCCTGTATCTGTGTTGCATTTTATACTATGTTCATCCATTGACACTCCCCTTCATTGGTTTGACCCTTTGCCTACTTTTTACCACTTCCTTCTTTGTATATGCAAGTTTTTGGCCAAAAGTCGCGTACATATGCAGATTTTTGGCCAAAAGTCGTGTATACATGTGGGTTTTTGGCAAAAATCCATGTATACACACAGGTTTTTGTCCAAAAGTCGCGTATATACGTAGTTGTTCTTTAAACAGTCGTGTACATCCTCCCTTTTGGTGAGTTTGATGTTGTGGGAAGTTGTTGGGTGGGTTGTGAGTGTGCTTGGGTCTTCCTTGGGTCTGATGTTGTCTATTGGATGCTTCTTTTGTGACCAGAGACTGCTTTTTCATTGATTTTTCTTTGAAAGTAGTTTTAGTCATTTATCCTTTTTGTTTTTCCATTAGTGCATTACTATTTTTGTCTTGGTGTCTTACTGGGCTTGTCTTTTATACTTGCTACAGAGACTGAGACTTTTAGATGACTTTTATTGCATTTTTTATTCTTTTATATTGAAAAATACAAAGTAGTTGCACTCTTAGTTGCATCTTAGATATGGATTTGAGGAGGTACTTGCATTGGATTTCTTGGATGAGAGTTGTGTTTAGGCTTTCATATAGGAAGGATTGCATTGGCATTCGGAAAGGAATATATATTTATGAATCTCATGTAGTGGCATACCCTATTTTTCATTTGACAAAGATTGCACTTAGCATTGTTTTTTATGGTGTGCACTTTTATTTCACTGCTGATTATTCATGTCATTAGTTGCATTGCCATTTCCCTTTGAGTAATTACAGCCAATTAAAATCAATGCTAAAGTAAAATGAATTACACTCTTTTCTTTTTTAGGGTACACCAACAAGCTTAGGTTTTAGGATCTTGGAATAGTTCATTGTAAGTTAATTCTCCAAGATCACTAAACAACAACATGTATGTGTCTGTCCAGGTGAGTGTGTGAAATACTTGGTATAACCAGTGTTTCTCAAGATCCTCCTCTCAAAAGGGATTTAAGCACGAGGCAATGTGAGCGGTTATTGATTGGGATGACCCCTAGTCATAACTAAGTAGCACTGGAGATATTTCCAGGATTGTATTCATATTTGGGGGCTCTTTCGAGAGTTTTGGGATTTGCTACCCTGCCCATATGGTCAATCCCCCCTGCGACTGTTCACCTGAGCATTGATTATATTGAGGTGACCCTAGTGGCCTTACCTAGGTTATCGAGGGGGTACTTGCAGAGGTTATTCTGTGAGTGTCCTGGCCAAGTAGAGGTCAGAAAGCACAGTCGCTTTATGCATTGAAGCTAAGGGCCACTATAATTGGTTACGTACCTCTTCTTGTAGTGTATGGGAGTTTCGAGCCTCTCCTAGGTGAGACATACCTGCTGCATTCGGGAGCTCACATATCCTCCCCTTGGTTTTCTTGTATTTGGCTGTAGATTTTCTTAGGAGTGTGCTCTTTGTGCGCTAATTGGCCTTTGGGATCACGGTTACTTGAGTATATTTATTCTCTCTTGATTTCAAGTCCTTTTATTTTTGGCATGCCTGGTATCCTATCACCCGTCTTGGTCCTAGTATGGACCCTGGTGTCAGAATTGGGGGCATCACAACCCCTTATGCTGCTCATAGATTTGAAGCGGTCACATTCTTCCCTCTACTCCATTTTTGGAGGATGTTGACTCCCTTCACTCGGTCTTTACACTGATGGTCACCCTCATGGGGGTGGTAGTGGATGTGTGAACGTTTGATCTACACCTTACTTTCCTTTTTATGTCACATTGTTCACCGCATTGTTTCCTTTGGGTGTAGTTGTCATGATCATTCCTCCATATATCCTATAGTTTGGATTCTTTATTGACTATTTTTTGACTAATATTGTTGTCATATAGGGTCCAGTTTTTGTACACTCTCTCCAAGGTTTTGACCCGTTTGTGCCCATCTCAAGTATCATGTCTAAACTGGCATACAGGTTAGGTTTAATCACCATTTTCATTTTGCATAACCTTATGACCATATCATCATGACCTTAGGTATGAACCCACTCTATTATGTCATGGAACCATCTTGCTGCTATTAGAATTGGTATGATATGAGAGGTAGAGATTTACCTTACATGGGTACCCTAGTTAGTGCCTTATTTGCATTTGGTGTCCATGCTAACATTTTCTCCTTTAGGGTGTGGGAGTCTGTTGTATAGTACTGCCATGACATTTTGCAAGAGCCTCATACTCCTCTTGATCTTTTGTTGGCCTTCCCTCAGGACTCCCTCATGTCAAGTTGTGAATGCATTATCATGATCTTTTCCTGCCTTATTGAGCTTTATGTTGACTCCCTTGACATTGCGTTTCAGCCATATAGCCTGAGCTTGTATCATGTATAGCCATGCAGAGCCATTTTTTATATCCTTCGCAACTTGATTTCCTTTTCACCGGGAGGCGATTTTCCCCCGAGTGTCGATATCCTACACATGTATCCTTGCATTGAGCATAGGTATGTTCCACTGCTTGGAACTAGTTTGTTTTCCTTTATGACACTCATCTCCTCCTAGTTTGTAACTATAAAGCTATTCTATTCTTTTTTCAATATTTTTAAATAACTGAAAAAGTCCCAAAAAAAAAAATTAAAAACCAAAAAGCCGGACAAGGAAATATGTTATCTGTGGCAGCTATCGAGTCGTGTCGCCTTCGAATAGAGCAGTGTATATCACATCCATTGGTTTGGTTATAGTTTGAATTTAGGATCTGTACTCATTTATCTGAGTTTATCTCCACCAACTGGTTAAGCTTCCAGTCCTTATGGAGCCTCTGTTGATGCCTCATGTGTTGCAAAGATGTCCTAGTTTGTATGTCAAGTCTATGCTACCTTCATTCAGTCACCATACATCGTTATGCTCTTGTTCGAAGGAATTTGAAGCCTGAGTCAGCCATTCCTCAGTTACCTTGACTTTGAATGTTGGCCATTCCCGGTACAGTTACTAGTTCGTGCACCTTATGATCAAGTCCTTCCACATTATACAGCTTGGCTGAGTACCTCGTGTTGGATGATGGGGGATGCCTTAATTCCCTCCTTCCATCGGATTTCATCCCATCGAATTCAGATCATTTATTCTGGGATTGGAATCAAGAGTCCTTTTGACTGCCTTGAGACTTGCAGTCATCAGTGGCAGGTTCTCTCACCATCGATAGTTTTTGGGAATACATCAATGTCCCCTAATCGATGGATCCTCTCAAGTGTTCGACCTCAACACATTTATTCACACTTGTTAGTTTGCACTCTAGTACCTTTATTCCCATTTTCATTATTAGTGGGTGATCTCACGTCTGTTAACGGTATACATTAATGACCAGTAATTAGACGATGGACTACTATGTTCGACCTCAACACCTCTATTCGCATAGTAGGACATGTACTCGTAGCGGTTTGTGTAGAATAATTTCCAGATTGGTGGCATCTCTTATATGCTACCTCCTTGATTGTTCCAGTGTTCATGAGATTTCAGCTCTTGTGACTTGATTCCAGTATATGTCAGATATTTCCAGCCACTACGGAGATCTTGATATGTTATATCTTCAGCCATTATGGAGATCATGGTCCTATGTGTATCTTCATCGTGGATATTCTAATATATGTATATTGTACGTGGCTATGACCACATATGTGATATCGTGCCTATTCATGGCCATTGTACTCTTATGTATCTGGGATTACTATATGTATTTGCAGTTATATGCATAGTTGTATTATTGTACTATGCTGATTGGGTGGCTGGTCTTCGATTTGGGATCCTTCATCACTCCACTTCTGGGATGGATTTATAATGTATTTTGGCCATCGTATGACCCCTCTGACCTCACACATTAGGGGGCATCTGTTATAGCTGATTTCACCACTCCAGGTGAATCACACTTTGTATGGCATTCCCCTGTCCCTCTGCAGACTCCTTAGACCCCATGGACCATTTTTTGTCCTTTTATGTTTCCTTAATCATCCCTAAAAACATATGAAAAATGATACACGTGACTTTTAAACCTATAAGCGTGTATATACACGGGTTTGACCACTAAAACCGCGTACATCAGGATGTGTGCATAATCCAAATCCTTTTGGAGTTTTCCTTGACATGGATATGAGTAATTTGAATCCTGGCCTTCCCTATGCCTTGAGATTGCTCAGATTCGACCTTTCATTACCCCTTTGAAAATCTATATAAGGAACCCCTTGGTACATTAAAGGCATAAGAGAGAATTGAGAGCAAAGAAACTATAGTCCATTGTTGCTGGAATTTATGCTTGAGTCTGCATCCCTTTGTCCCTTGGAGCACTAGTGTGCTCTTCCCAAGCTTTCATTTTGCTTGTGAGTTTGCTATCGAGAAATGGAGGATTGAGGTGGTGGAGGCCCAAGTGGGGGATTCAGTTTCTCCAGTTCGCAGACGTGTCTTCAGAGGTTGTATCTTGTAATATTTGATTTATATTAATAGAAATATCTTTTCCTGTCCAATAATGTGTGTTTGAATGAATATTTTATCCATCGTATTATGTCAAATGCTTGTACATTATTGATTATATATGCTAGAATAGATCTAACACCATGATATATAGAATGCTTGTATTTTTTAGTTGTTGTTGAGGAAGTAATCTATCAATTGAAGCTGAAAATTGGAAAGCTCAATGGGGATCTACTTCAACCATTTGGAATAAGGTACGAGGTCTGATCCTTTAGTTTTAGACATTTAATTTCTATTGCATATTGGAAAGGATTGATTTCTGGAGTCAAGCTGTCTGTTGTGGTACCCCAAGCCATAAGAATTTCTCTCCATAACAATGCCCTTTCAACCTTGTCACTGCCAGTATGGCCTTCTTGTTATCTTTGATCTCATCATACTCAAATTAATTGTCTAACTCATTGATCCAGTCAATGAGATGTTCAGTAGTTAGGCTCCCCTCATAGATAGGAAACTTTGGTTTTGGCCTCGAAGTTTCTCCTAGAATGGACCAAAAGTATCTTAGCTTAGGTTTGTCTTGTATGAATGTTGTTTCTTCTCCATGTTCTTCCTCTTTAGGTTCACTCACACCCCCTCCCTATGGATATCATTGTCTGCCCAACTCCATGGCTGCCATACGTGCCCATAATTCTCTCATTTCCTCCAAGACTTCTTCATTGGGTGTTGGTCACCCTTTGCCATGACCTATGGCTCTGCCTATATGTACAACCATATCTTTCTTCTGCTATGCTGAGTAAATCATTTGGCTATGATACCAAAATTTTATGGCAATTGATGAGTAATCCTCTATGCTACATGGATTTGGCCAAAATTGGCCCTTCTTCCCTCTCTAACAGGTTGCACTAAAATGACAAAACGCTTCCAAACAACCGTAACCTTATTATTCTATGCAAATTCGACTGAGATTTATAAATAAAATATTTGGGTCTCTATTTTCATCACCTTTGCAATATCACTGGGTATTGATGAATACATAAACGTTGTTGTATCCAAGCTGGTGCATTGGCACACTGATCTATTTGCAAAAAGTAAAGCTGGAGTTTGTATTATCAACAGAAAACCTCTCATGTCCTCACTATTCAAAATTGAAGGCTATCAAGAACTTCTCAACATAATCCTATTACAACTACTCGATGAAAATAGCCAAAAAACCTAGATCTCAATCGATCCTCCTTATATCGATTTCTTATTGAGATCTCTCCTAAACTCGACGTCTATACACAGGTTTTAGAAACTTAAAAACAATAAATTTTTTATGAGATCCAACATATCCTATCTGGAAGTAATATCAATGTCCTTATTGTCCATAAATAAATGCACAGTCAAAGACTCTTCCACATAGAGAGAAAGTTTCTTCCTCCCACATAGATCAACCCGATAGACTCTCAATGTTGTTCAGTTCAAACACATAGTTAGTCGATAGATGAATACTAAGAGTTTTTTTCTCAAACATATATGAATATAAACAACATATATATTCAACAACTCACACAAGATGTATGGTCCTTTACAGGTTCTTTAATACTCTGGTTTTATTTAGCTATCCAAAGTTCTGTATCAAAAATAGAACTCTCTCTTTCAAGTACCGTTACAATTCTTTTTTTCCTCTCTCTCACAGAGTCATAGATCCATCACCAGAACCCTCCTCTCTAACAACTAACTCCTATCCTCCCTCAACAAACTAACCTATTTGTGGTTTCTATCTCCTCGCAGGGATTCATCTGTAATCAATTATTCCTAGTTTAGCTGGAAAAATGACAACACCACTAATTACGTCTAATTATCTACTTAGAATATAAATGCAGGAAAATAAATTATCTAACAAGACTCTAGGACATTTTGTCCCCTCTTAACCACAACATGTGACCACTTGTCACATTGCAAGCTTTGTCTAGATGCCTTTGCATCACATTTCTTTTGATATATTAAAATTTTCTTGTCTTTCTCAACCTGTTCTTTTCACAAAAATAGAAAACTAGTTTCGACATTGATCTCAAACATATGCATAGATATGACCCTTTGTTAAATCAAGAGAAGTATAAATAGGAATCTCTAGATGCATTTGCAACACTGTTAATACCAAAAAATATTGATCTAAATAGAATCATCCATGCATTTATTTCATGACACATAACTTGCAATATTCAACCCTACATACATACCTCTGGTATGGTGATGTTTCTTTGTAAGTGCCTTTCATCGTATCAAAGTCACATATGGTATTGTTGTTCCACATTTTTCTTTGCTGAAACATTCTTTCAGAAATTTTGGTGCATGTATATACATGAGGGTCATCTCCTCATGGAACCTTTAGTATGCGTAGGCCCCCTCAACATGCATATATTTATTTTTCTGATACAATGATGATACCCTTTATTTATGTCTCTTAGGGGTATATCTTGCATAGAGTTTGGAAGCTCTCAGGATTCTGGAATCCCTCCTATCTCTGATCCTAAAATATTAACATCACAAAATATATCTCTAGAGAACCTAACACCTCACCTAGGTGCTCTCTGGTAATTCTTCTTAAGACCCTAACACCTCCTCTAGTGCTCACTAGTACCGATTTTCCTAGGACTTTAATATCATAGAGACCTCAATATATCCTAACACCTCACAAGGGTGCTCACTAGAAACTTTGTGCTAACTTATCAAAAATTGCAAAGCCTAAACATCTTAGGTGCTACAAAGAAAACACACTCAACACCAAACTCAGTTTTTTCTTGCTTGATCACATAGTTTAAATAACAATTTTTCTTCTTCATCTTCATAAATTGGTTAATCATGTATACTTGTCTTAAAAATATTTGTTTAGTGTAGAAAAATTTTCTTAGAAGTAAGAGGCTTATAATTCAGGGTGTCCCACGTGATCAACTCAAAAAATTTTGTAACTCAATGATTTATTTAATTAGCCTTTAGTTGTATTATGTTCAATCTTCTTATTGCATGTTTTATATATATACATACTCAGTTCTTCATTTATCTCCTTTTGGCACTATCATAGTTAATTACGTGCAATAATCTCAAAGTACTATGATCTGTCATAGAAAGGAGGTATGTTCCCTGAGGAAGTCAAACTAACAATTGTCAACAGTTTCCCTAATTTCCAAAAGGGAACATTTGTTGAGGGAGAGCACTCCATGCATTAGAGGAAATTTCAACTCAAAATAGGCCTCCTAAGGAAAATTAATCAAAATAATAGTTACAATAATAAAATAATATTTATTAATTATGGAGGAAGAAAAGAAAAAACCACTTTTTTGTTCTTATTTTCGACATATCTCCCTGTATTTTTACTCAAATTTCAATCAGGAGTGCTCGTTTAATACTGAATTAAATTACACATCCAACGAGTACCCACTCGGCATACTTTTAACAGGACCTAGTCGCCCAAAAACAAGAAATACCTGAAAAAACATGATGATGATGTCATCATCATGTTTTTTCACGTATTTATTCTTTTTGGGGTATCGGGGCCCATCAATAGTATGCCGATTGGGTACTCGTTAGATTTGGAATTTAATTCCTCATCCAACAATCTCTCTCGATAGAAATTTGAGTAAAAACACGGGGAGCTATGTAGAAAATACAAACAAAAAAGTAGTTTTTTTATGATACCTATCCCCAAATTTATATTAAAAAATTATTTAAGAGGTGCTCCCTTTTTTAATTTTAAAGAATTTTGATTGGCTAATACATGATGACATGGAATTTGTATTATTTTTGGAAGGCCCATTTTAAATTGAAATTTCCTCTAATGTATTTCGGGGAGCAGAAATGCATGAGGGATGGTGTCGTGAAAGAATGGGAGCATCCATTAGGTTTTAGGATATCTCAACGGGAGCCAAGGTGTTCAAAGGGAGAGGCTTGTTGCAGCCCATGATGAGGGTGCATTTCCTTCAGGCCATGTAGCAGTAAATTCCCAGCAGAAAAAACACAGAGCCCCATGGGAGCGCCCTCATTCTTTCCTGGATTTTTCTTGTGGGGAAAAGGAAAAATCCCAAGGATATTGAATAGCCAATGGAATGGATAAATATCAGAAGCAAAATCATTCAAAAGAGACAGATCCAAGGTGAAACCATGGAAGAAGGCACACTGGCGCTGTTGGGTGAAACTCAGGCAAAGAAAATTAACAAATAAAAATAATAGAACTCAGCTGCTAGAAAACAACAGGAGAAAAAGGGCAAAAAAGGTTTGTGACACAAAAATATGCTTCTATTAGAGAGAGTGGTATCCTTTTTATAATAAGGGACCTAATAATTTACAAAATATATGCTCTTAACCTAATGAAATACAAAATAAACTAAGCTATCATGTGCCCTCAATTGACCTTCTTTTTGGTGGCCCAATTCCTCCCTGTTTAGATTTGGAAGTGTCTGGGCTTCCATGAGAAGCTACTCTTCCTGGAGTTCATAAAGTTCTAGTGGAGAAGTCCTCCTATGGTACTTCGATATCTTGTATGGGACGTTGTACTGGCTAAATTATTTACACTATTAATGACATTCTTTGCAACAATATTCATAGTTGTAGGATGATATTCACTTTTTTTTACTGATCATCGTCTGTAAACCATTCTGTTCTTGTGGTTGTGCCACCTAATTTTGCATCCTAACAGACCTTGGAGTTAAATGAGGAAAATTGTTCAGGATTTCAATGGGCCCAACATTATTTTCTCGGACAAAATAAATGAGATCCTTCATGCTGTTGACAACCTATGATATCTGAAGGCATCAAACATATATTTTCGTATATAGGACATCATTCACCAAGGGAACCTCTAATGTTTTTCCAATTGGCAAGCAGTTGCCACAAACATGTTACAGTTTGATTGTAAATAGTGGGAATAAATATTTGTTGTGCCATTTTGAACTGAAGTTTGATACTTATGTGAAATCGGACCCAATTGAGATACTTATGGTATCAACAAGCTTCGAGGAATGAGCTCCTCATGACTCCTTATGCAAAATTCCGATGAACAAATATTAAGGTATGAGGAAAAAACAATCTTGAGTTGACCATAATGTACCACATGAAGTTGCTCAAATACACTTTCCTGTATTAATTTTCCATACTCTAACACAATATGTCTTGAAGGAGTAGGATATTTTCGATTCATGTCTACATTCAGAAGTCATTCCAATGTTCCACTATCATATTTGATTTTGCAAAGCTTTGGTAAAATCTTGGTAAAAACCACCACCATAGTTTCAAATCCTCTCCTAAGTTTTGTATCACAAATTTTACAATGCCATGCATCCTGAGGGAAACCAGCAGTGGTTTGGCGACCACTTCCATATAATGAAATAAACCAGTGCTTCTTTGCATGTGGACCAAAATACTTGGATACAAATTTTCTCTAGAATTCAATGCTATTATCTTTAGGATGATGTTGTTGATGAAACATGTACCACATCAATTGCAGTGCACACATTCCAGACTCATGTATATGAGATTTTGTAGGGGCCCCAACTTACAAATTTTGTTGTTGAAGTTGATGTAATGGCTACTATTGTAATTGAGATCTTTGTTATGGAAATGTGTGTAAAAATTGTTGATGTTGCTGCAATGGCTCAAACTTTAAGATATGACCCTCTCTATAGAGGTGATCAATATCAGAAAAGCACCATAACTCATAATTGGGATTTTAGAAACTGGATATCAAAGATGGTACCAAATTATGGAATAATGCTTTTAGAGTCCCTGCATAAAATGTACTTTTCTTGATCTCTTTGAATGATTCATCCCGTCGAACATATAATTTATTGGTGTTTTCTTACAGAAGAGGAGTCAATGCTTCAGGAATGGTTTGTGTAGTATTGTTTGGTGGTATGGGACGTACCAGATAGAGAGAGACACACTGATTCAGATGGATATTGGGGGTTTTCTTTGTAGTAGAAGGGGTTTTGGGTTTTGTTGTTGTTAAGATATAGGTGTGGCCATCTTTTGAAAGTTTATATTGGTGATATTTGGACATATAGATATCATTTATTTGTGATTGGTAGGGTATTCCTAACAATAGATCTGAACAATCCAAGGGGGAAACATCACAAAAAACAATGTCTTTGATTTGGCCTATGGAAAAGGTGACAAGGCACCGCTAAGATACTAAGAGACTCGGACCATTCTTCTGAACCCATATGAGTAGATAAGGGTTTGGGTGAGGAGTAGTAACCAAGTTAAAGCAGTTGACTAGGGATTTAGAGACCAAATTCTTCTGGCTGCCATTGTCGGAATTCATAAGGCTAAAGAATTTTTTATTTGGAAATTATGAGTGAAAACTGGTTGGGTTGAGGAGTTTGTATATTCATGGTTCATTAGGATCAAAGAGGATCCACTTTGGTAGGATTTTCCAGAGGGAATTCTTCAGTGTCCTCCATTGGTGGAGGAGTAATGAGCTCGGTGTGTAAGGCTTTGTTGGTATTTAGATTTTGTAGTGTTCGACAATCTAAGGAGTTGTGTGAAGTAGAATTATGGAATGAACACCAAGGTGTTCTTGTATTTTGTATGGTTAATAGGATTTTGAGCTTGAGTAGGTGGGAAACAAGATGAAGGGTTGGAGCTGATTTTTTGAGAGGGAGATGCATGGGGGTTGGGGGGGGCTGAGGAGTATGACCCCTAGGAGCAATATTCCTTTCTATAGCCAATGCTCTATGAAACAATTTGTCTAATGTTGGATTTTCAGAAATCTCTACCACTCTATGGAACCAAAAAAATAAAACAACAATAAACTTATCAATGAGTACCTCCTCCAGATCTGGAATGTGGAGTTGTAGTCGCAGTTTGCAGAAGAAGTCGATGTAGCCTTGAACACTTTGTGAAGGGAGTTGTCTAATTTGATTCCATCTGATCCATAAATATTGTACATACCCGGTGTGTAGAAGCGGGTTCTAAATACTTCAAAAAGTTGGGCCCAAGTTCTAATGGGTGTCTTGGAAGAAGTTCCTGGAGTACCTCCTAGTTCCACTGTGAATGTAGTCTTTTATTGCTTAGTATCCCACCAAGTTTGCGCAAGCCCTTCAAGTTGCAAGGAGGAAATTTGAAGCTTTCTCTCCTCAGTGAGGCATGTGCATGTGTTAAAATAGGTGGAAAGGATACAGATCTATGAATCAACAGCTTCTCCATTGATTTTTATAGCAAACTTAGGGAGTTGTATTCTTGTGTCCAACCAGAATGGGTCTATATTGTTTTGTTATTGCATCCTCAGCAACTCATTGAGGACAGAAGCAAGATCCTGGGTTGGATTAGAAGTGTTGGAATCTGAGTCTACTTCCAAGGGATCTCTTTGAGGAGTCATGGTGAGGCCAACTTAATATCAAATCCAACTTAGGTGGAAAAAATAAAATGTGGGTCACGCTCTGTTGTGTGAAAAGAGGAAACAAACCCTAGAGAAAAGGAGTTGGTGGTATAGAGGGAGAGATATGTATTGTTTTAGATCTGTGAACCTCTTCTCTATTATAGTGAGGGTCTGTGCACCCTTGGGACTATGAGATCTGTGTGTCCACTTGCATGGAAACTGAAACATTGAGAAGGGCGTGAACTTGGAAAAGAAAACAATAAATGTTAAAAAAAAAGTGTTGGAGCCCATACTCAAAATATGAAGTTATTTTGGATATTAGAGCTCTGATACCAATTGATTTGTCGTAGAAAGGAGGTATGCTCCCTAAGGAATCTAAACTAACAATTGCTGACAATTGCCCTAATTTCTAAAAGGGCGCTTTGTTGAGGGAGAGTGATACATGTATTAGGGGGAGAAAAAATGCATGAGGGATGGTGTCGTGAAAGATTCAAAGTATCCAAAAGGTTTTAGGCTATCTCAGTGGGAGCTAAGGTGGTTAGAGGGAGAGGCTTGCTCCAACCCATGATGGGCGCACATTTCGTTCAGGCCATATGTAACACCGTGGTTTTGACCCCATTGCATTAGAAGTATATGATGTATATATTGTAAGTGATCATGGTGTGGAGCTAAAGGCCAAGGCCCCACCATTGATCGGTTATGCTATGTTTTGGATTTAAACTTGTCACCGATGGTATATCGGGGCATGCGGCATATATTATGGTTGTCATCATGTAATTATGTGTCTATAATTAATTAAAATGAACACAACCAGCTACGATCGCAGCAACTAAATCGAAAGGGGCATGATTTTCACAAGGATAAGGATGTGGTGGAATTGTCAAACCTTGGGTCAATGAGGGAAAATACCCATGTGTCTTCTTCCCTTGTTTTTATTGCAACCACTTTCATTAAAAAAAAATGGCTGCTGGTGGTTGAGGCAGTTAATGGTATTTGGGAGTTAGGTGGCAGGACTGTCAGTCCTCACCCACATGCACACTACACCACTATTGACTTCACAATGGAAAAAAAAAAAGAAACCATTGCCATCTCTCCCGCAGGATTTTACTCTCTCCATGACTGTGCAAGAGCACTCACGCACTCTCCACTACGCAGGCCTCCCGAATCACTGTTCATCCTCTCACAGGAGCAGAAGTGGCTCACATTCACGCACTTCTGGCTACGGGCATTCTCGCCATTTTCTGTTCACTGCTCTCCTGCCCAGGATTTTCCTGGCTTTTACCCATGCAGTTTTCCTCTGCGGATTTATGTGACAGTGGCTGTATCTTTTCCTCATGGGAAGATTTGTGGGTCCTGTGTTGTTGTTTCTCTCATGTACAAGCTGGGAGAATTGTAATTTCTTCCCCAGCGTGGTCTGTGTAAGTCTTCCGGTGTATTCAATTCCTGGGACGTGCTGTTGTTCCCCACGTTGTTGGTAATGTATGCTGATATGTTTTAGGACTGTGTAATTTGCTTGGGAGTCATTTTCCCTGTTTAAGCCATGACAGCTGATTTAACTGCATGTGTGCAATGGTTGGTCTTCAGACTATGTTGGGAGCAGGGATGGGGGCTTGGTTTGCTTGATAAACCTGGTGTGTTGGAAACCACATAGACAAAGCTAGAGGGCTGGATTTCTTCTTCACAACCCCTGAATAGCACTGGAAGGGAATGCAGGGACTGAGGGACTGATTCCTTGTGCTGGGTGTGTGTGGGTGTTTTAGAAGCCAGGCTAGTTCTGGTGTAAGTGTTCCTAGCTCTGCAATGAGCTCACCAGCTTAGCATTTAGCCTTTCCCAACTCCTTGATGTCCTGATCAACCCAACTGTGTTGGCTTGGATGTTTTTTGTATACCCTTGGCTATGTGTAAGCCTGCTATTTCCCTTATTCCTTGGAGAATCATGCCCAGCTTGAGGGTGGCAGCATTGCTGAGATATTAAGAAGCACGGTAGCCTATGGTTGGGTGGAACGTTGCAGCGGCGTAGCTGTTTGCGGATCAAGTTATTCATAAGATAATTACTCTTGTCCATTTCTACTTCCGCAACAATATTTATTGTTAACGATATGATGAACATGTTAAATGAATGCTTGAAGGAATGCACGTTAATTCCGCTGTGCAAGACATATAATTGTAGCTGTGAATGTTGAATAATTGCATATGTGCATGATAAATATTTGTGTGTGCATATTCTAGTTCAAAGTCTTGTTTAAGCATTCTGTTTTGAGCAATTTTTATGCATGTACATGTTCATGGGCGGTTAGCCCGGGTGGTCAAAGCTTGGGTCGCGTCTCCTTTTCTAGTCGGAGGCATGGGGACGTGACAGTGTCGTATCAGAGTTCATGTTGCAGCATGGGCCTGCATGAGCCATGAATGATTGCAGTGACAGAAGCAACGTTTCTTCTACCCAGCAAAAAGCAGTGGAAGACTGTAAAAATTTAAAATTTTTCTTTTGTTTAAGTGCTGAACAGTCGACCACTAGCAGGAAAGACTTCCGCTGTTGCGGGAGAGCTAGGAGAAAAGACTTCTGCTGTAGTGGAAGCATGCTGACGGAACAGTTGAAGAAAACACAAAAAATGGTCTAAGTGTCTCCCATCGGAACAATTAACGGAATTATCTTCCACCGTAACGGAAGAGTTAGTCGTTTGGCCTTCCGCCGTTGCGGAAGCCAAAGACACTAGCTAGCCGAGGAGAAAGACCGCCGACACCGGAGGTTGATATTTTCTAAGGCAGAAAATCGTTGACTGTCGGAAGAGAAAGTGGTTCATGTGCCACCATTGCAGAAGCGAAAGCGCTAAGTCTTTCGATGAGAAAGACTACCGACGCCAATGCCAGTCAAAAAGTTAGCTCACCAATCGAAAGAGAAATTGGTTCGTGTGTCGCCGTTGCGGAAGCGAAAGCACTAAGTCTTCTGATGAGAAAGGATTTCGACACTGATGCTAGTCAAAAATCAGTTCACCAATCGGAAGGGAAAGCATTTCATGAGCCACCATTGTGGAAGCGAAAGCATTAAAGCTTCCGACTAGAAAGGCTACTGACACCGAAGTTAAAATTTCTTTAAGTAAAGAGTGGCCAATTAGAAGGGAAAGCGTTTTGCGAGCCATCGTTGCGGAAGTGAAAGCATTAAAGCTTCCGAATAGAAAGGCTGTCGACGCCGAAGTTAAAATTTCTTTAAGTAAAGAGCGGCCAGTCGGAAGGGAAAGCGTTTTGTGAGCTGCCGTTGCGGAAGCGAAAGCATTACAGCTTCCGACTAGAAAGGTTGCCGACGCCGATCGGAAGGAGGAAGCGTTTCATGAGCCACCATTGCAGAAGAAATAGTGGAAGAGGATCTGATTCTATGAAAGAAATAGTGGTTCTGAGAGCCGATTCTACGAAAGAATAATTGGGGAAGAGACCCAATTGAACAAAGTAAAATTCAGCTGTTTTCAGAGGAATTTTCAGTGGTTTTTCAGTGGATTTTCATGGGCTGAGAAGGAGAAAGAGGTAGCGATTTCAAGCACCAGATTGCGCGAAAACAAATGGTTTAAAGGGGGCAATCCCCCTTGACCCCTGTCGTCCCCCTCAGATAGACATTCTTAATGAAGAAAATTTTGTGTGTTTGAGCAAATTGTTATTTTATGGTTATTCCCGAAAAAGGTAATTGATTATGATTTATATCAATGTTATGCATCTAACAATTGTGTTATTAACACATTTGCAGAATCATAGTCACCTTCAAGAGAAGTATTCCAGGTAGTGCAGTTTGGTAAGTAAGTTGCGGTTCAGTCATGAGAACCCATGATGGGTATGATGCTCGGGATTCCTATGAGCGAGCAGAAGATGCCATGGGAGAAAATGTCTGTAATAGAAATGATGACATAGAGTCTAATGGAAGGAGATTCCAAGAGACACCGTCAGATGTTGCAGCTACCATGAGAAGCTTAATTAAAGCCCATGAAGAGCAGCATCAGTTGAATGCTGCAATGTTGCAGAGTTTGACAAACTTGCAAAGAAAGATAGACTCTGGGCGAGGTACCACAAGGCCAGAAGGCAGTAAGAACAGTACTAGGAGAAGGAGAAGAAATTCTAGTGGATCATCTGATTTTCAAGAATCCAGCGGGGATTCAAGTTCCTCTGCTCATAAAATAAAAAGAAAGAGACACCATAGGGATCGCTCTCGGGATGAATTTAAGAAAGCTAAACCTCCTACATTTGATGGTGAGGTAAAGACTGGACAAGAGGCTGAAGCTTGGCTTCTTGGTATTAAGAAGTACTTTCAAGTGCATGATTATTCAGGAAACATGAAGGCAAGAGTTGCCATATTCAATCTAAATGGAATAGCATCCATTTGGTGGGAACACTTCAAGCAAGTGAAGAGGATCAGTGAAAGGAGACTTAAGTGGAAACAGTTCAAGAAGTATTTCAAGCAGAAATACCTCTCTGACAGGTATTATGATGACAAGATTAAGGAGTTCCATGAGCTGAGATTGCGACAAAAAACCATGGAAGAGTATGCAAATAATTTTTTGGAGCTATTGAGGTATGTCCGGTACATCAGGGATTAAAAAGTGAAGGTCCAGCATTTTCTAAGTGGGTTACCTTAGTCTTACAAAGATAGAATTGAGTTTTATGAACCTAGAACTCTTGAAGAAGCAATCAGAAAGGCTAAGTATTGCTATGAGCAAAGCAAAGGTAAGCCAGATTTCCATAAGGAATGGAAGGACAAGAAGAACGAGAAGTTTGACCAAAGAAAGAAGGGTTTCAAACCTTCTAGCTTCAGGAATCAGCAGAAGCAGCCATCCCAAGCTGGGAGTAAGCCAGTTGGAGTGACTGGGGAAAAGACTAAAGATCCACAACAGAATAGAGGACCACTTCAATGTTGGAAATGTGGAGGACCCCACATACGTAGGAATTTTCCACTCAAGAATGAGAATGCAAGGCCAACTTATAATGTTCAAGAAGCAGAAACAGTGGGTCAAGTAGCAAGGGTAGTCCCTAGGATCTATGCAGCACTGGAGGATTTCCAGGAAGATCACCAGTCAACTGTGGTTGAAGTAGTAGGTAAGATTCTTGGGCAATCTGTTTCTATTTTAATTGACCCTGGTTCTACTCACAGTTACATTACTCCTAGAGTAGTGGAGATTTGTGCTTTTAAGAAGGTAAAGCATAGGAAGTCTTGGTTAGTTCAGCTATCCACTGGAACTAAGAGAAAGGTCAGTGAAGTGGTTGAAAAATGTCCATTGGTCATGGATGGATTGGCCACGTGTGTAGATCTGAATGTTCTACCACTTGGTTCCTATGATGTTCTCATTGGAATGGATTGGTTAGAAGCTCACAGGGTGAAGCTTGATTGCTACAATAAGAATTTTGAATGCATGAATGAAGAAGGGAACCTAGTAGTTGTGAAAGGTAATTCAAATTTAATTTCAATGAGGCAGGTTTCAGCAATGCAGTTAAAAAAGTTATGTAGGAAGGGTTTCCAGTTGTATGCAGCTCAGGTTTTGGAGGAAATGAGAGATGAAACTCCTAGGTTGGAGGACTATCAGGTGTTACAGGAATTTAGGGATGTGTTTCCTGATGAGATTCTAGGGCTTCCTCCAAAGCAAGACATTGATTTCACTATTGAACTTGTGCCAGGAGCAACACTAGTGTCCAAAACACCCTACAGGATGAGTATACCGGAGATGCTAGAGTTGAAGATGCAACTGCAAGAGTTGTTGGAAAAGAAGTATATCTGATCGAGTGTGTCTCCTTGGGGAGCACCAGTTCTGTTTGTAAAGAAGAAATATGGTACACTCAGGTTATGTATTGATAGATAGTCGAACAAGGTTACTGTGAAGAATAAATATCCTTTGCCTAGGATTGATGACCTCTTTGATCAAATGAGAGGAGCAAAGGTATTTTCCAAGATTGACTTGAGGTCTGGTTACCATCAAGTAAGGATCAAGGATGAAGACATTCATAAGAAAACCTTCAGGACAAGGTATGGGAATTATGAGTTTGTAGTGGTACCATTTGGTCTCACAAATGCACCAGCTACATTTTTGTGCCTTATGAATAGTGTCTTCATCAGGCATTTGGACAAGTTTGTTCTTGTTTTCCTTGATGACATTCTTGTTTATTCTAAGAATGAGGAAGAGCATGAAGAACATTTGAGATTGACATTGAATTTTCTTAGGGAGCATTAGTTGTATGCAAAGTTGAGCAAGTGTGACTTCTATAGAGATAGAATTCAGTATTTGGGTCACATTATTTCAGAGGAGGGTATATCCGTGGACCCTGAAAAGATTGAAGCCATTATGAATTGGCCTACTCCAAGAAATGTGATAGATGTAAGATCTTTCATGGGACTTGCAGGATACTGCAGGAGATTCATTGAGGGATTCTCCAAAGTTGCACATGCCATCACTTCTTTGCAGAAGAAGGGGATGAAGTTTGAATGGACATCGAGGTGTGAAGAAAGCTTCCAATAGTTGAAGAATCTTCTCACTAGTGCACCAGTATTGAAGGTTGCAGATCCAGAGAAAGATTTTGTGGTGTGTACTGATGCATGCGGACAAGGGCTTGGAGGAGTCCTTATGCAGGACAACCACGTGATATGTTACGAGTTAAGAAAGCTGAAGGAGCATGAGAAGAACTATGCCACTCATGATCTAGAGCTTGCAGCCATAGTACATGCTCTCAAGATGTGGAGGCATTACTTGATGGGTAGGAGATTTGAGCTCAAAACAGATCATTGTGGAGTGAAGTATTTGTTTGATCAGCCTACTCTGAATGCTAGGCAAGCAAGATGGATGGAATTTTTATGTGAGTTTGATTTTGAAATCAAGCACATAAAAGGGAAGGAAAATAAGGTAGCTAATGCACTCAGCAGGAAGATGCAAGAAATGCATGTGGCATCTATTAGTATTTTCCAATCAGATTTGAGGCAGCATATTGTTGATCATGTTGCTGGAGATGAATTGTATGAGCAGGTAAAAGACAAATTGCAGTAGCAAAGTCTTGAGAAGAGGTATGAGGGATATATATTGGGAGAAGATGGGATTCTCACTTATAAAGGTAGGATTTATATTCCAGATGTAGCAGATTTGAGGAGAGTTGTTATGGATGAAATCCATCAAGCTCCGTATTCTGGACACCCAGGATATCAGAAAACAATCGCTACAGCTAAAAAGCAGTACTTTTGGCCAGGAATGAAAAAGGACATGGATAAATATATTTCAAGATGTATGAAATGTCAATAGGTAAAGGTTGAGCATCAACATCCTGCAGGTTTGTTGCAGCCTTTGCCAGTTCCAGAATGGAAATGGGAAGTTATTTCCATGGATTTTATTACCGGATTGCTGATGACTTGGAGACAACATGATTCCATCATGGTTGTGGTAGACAAGTTGACAAAGCCATCACATTTTATACCGGTTAAGTATACGTATGAGGCTGGTGACATTGCAAAGATCTTCATGAAGGAGATTTTCAAATTGCATGGATTGCCTAAGGCAATAGTCTCTGACCGAGATGTCAAGTTCAGTTCCAATTTTTGGAAGGGGTTGTTTGCAGATTTGGGTACAAAGCTAAACTTCAGCACTACATACCACCCTCAGACAGATGGTCAGACAGAGAGAGTTAATCAGGTGCTTGAAGACATGCTTCACATGTACGTAATGGACAAACCAACCAAGTGGGAAGATTACTTACACTTGGTAGAGTTTGCTTATAACAATGGATAGCAGGCATCCTTGGGGATGACTCCGTATGAAGCTTTGTATGGAAGAAGGTGTAGGACACCAGTGACTTGGGATAATCCAGTGAACAGGATTGTGCTTGGACCAGGATTGCTCAAGGAAATGGAACAAGAGGTCGTAACGATCAGGAAGAAGCTGAAAATATCCTAGGACAGATAGAAAAGCTATGCAGACAAGCATAGGGTGAACAAGGAGTTCAGTGTTGGGGATCATGTTTACCTCAGAGTGAGGGCAAGGAAGAGTTCCTTAAATCTTGGAAGTTGTGCCAAGTTGTCACCAAGATATTGTGGGTCGTTTGAAGTGCTTGAAAGAATAGGGCCTATTGCATATAGGCTTGCATTTCCTGCTAGCACTAGGGATCATAATGTTTTTCATGTTTATTTGCCTAAGAGATATGTACATGATCCTAACCATGTGATAAATTGGGATGTGATTCAGGTGGAACCCGAGGGAGAGTTCCGAATCGAGCCAATGCGCATCCTCGATAGGAAGGTCACAATGCTCTGAAACTGAGCCATAGGGCAGGTAAAGGTGCAATGGAAGCACTACGGGCCTGAAGAGGCTACATGGGAGCTGGAGGATGACATGCGATTGGCACATTTGTTTTTGTTCAATTCTGCGGAACACTGAGGCGATACCAGTGTAGCATTTTGTTCAAATTTTGAAAAGCACTGAGGACAGTGCTATTGAAGGGGGAGGGGAATGTAACACCCCGGTTTTGACCCCGTTGCATTATAAGTATATGATGTATCTATTGTAAGTGATCATGGTGTGGAGCTAAAGGCCAAGGCCCCACCATTGATCGGTTATTCTATGTTTTGGATTTAAAATTGTCACCGATGGTATATCGAGGCATGTGGCATATATTATGGTTATCATCATGTAATTATGCATCTATAATTGATTAAAATGAACACAACTAGCTATGGTCGTGGCAACTAAATCGAAAGGGGAATGATTTTCACAAGGATAAGGATGTGGGGGAATTGTCAAACCTTGGGTCAATGAGGGAAAATACCCATGTGTCTTCTTCCCTTGTTTTTATTGCAACCACTTTCATTAAAAAAAAATGGCTACTGGTGGTTGAGGTAGTTAATGGTCTTTGGGAGTCGGGTGCCAGGACTGTTAGTCCTCACCCACACGCACACTCCACCACTGTTGACTTCACAATGGAAAAAAAAAAGAAACCACTGCCATCTCTCCCGTAGGATTTTACTCTATCCACGACTGTGCAAGAGCACTCATGCACTCTCCACTACACAAGTCTCCTGAATCATTGTTCATCCTCTCGCAGGAGTGGAAGTGGATCATGTTCACGCACTTCTAGCTACGGGCATTCTCACCATTGTCTGTTCGCTGCTCTCCCGCCCAGGATTTTCCTGGATTTTACCCACGCAGTTTTCCTCTGCGGATTTACATGACAGTGGCTGTATCTTTTCCTCACGGGCGGATTTGTGGGTCATGTGTTGTTGTTTCTCTCACGTACAAGCTTGGAGAACTGTAATTTCTTCCCCAACGTGGTCTGTGTAAGTCTTCCGTTGTATTCATTGCCTGGGACGTGCTGTTGTTCCCCACGTTGTTGGTAATGTATGCTGATACGTTTCAGGACTGTGTAATTTGCTTGGGAGTCATTTTCCCTGTTTAAGCTGTGACAACTTATTTAACTGCATGTGTGCAATGGTTGGTCTTCGCACTGTGTTGGGAGCAGGGATGGGGGCTGTGTTTGCTTGATAAACCTGGTGTGTTGGAAACCACACAGAAAGAGCTAAAGGGCTAGATTTCTTCTTCACAACCCCTGAATAGCACTGGAAGGGAATGTAGGGCTTGAGGGACTGTGTAGCAGAGAAGGGACTGATTCCTTGTGTTGGGTGTGTGTGGGTGTTTTAGAAGCTAGGCTAGTTCTGGTGTAGGTGTTCCTAGCTCTGCAATGAGCTCACCATCTTAGCATTTATCCTTTCCCAAATCCTTGATGGCCTAATACCCAACTGTGTTGGCTTGGCTGTGTTTTGTATACCCTTGGCTATGTGTAATCCTGCTAGTTCCCTTATTCCTTGGAGAATCATGCCCAGCTCGGGGGTGGTAGCATTGCTGAGAGATTAAGGAGCACGCTAGCCTATGGTTGGGTGGAACGTTGCAGCAACGTAGCTAGTTGCGGATCAAGTTATTGATAAGATAAGTACTCTTGTCCATTTCTACTTCCGCAACTATATTTACTATTAATTATATGATGAACATGTTAAATGAATGCTTGAAGGAATGCACGTTAATTTCACTGTGCAAGACATATAATTGTAGCTGTGAATGTTGAATAATTGCATCTGTGCATGATAAATATTTGTGTGTGCATATTCTAGTTCAAAGTCTCATTTAAGCATTTTGTTTTAGCAATTTTTATGCATGTACATGTTCATGGGCGGTTAGCCCAGGTGGTCAAATCTTGGGTCGCATCTCCTTTTCCAGTAGGAGGCATGGGGACGTGACACCATGTAGCAGTGAATTCCTAGCAGAAAAAACGCCAATCCCCGTGGGATATCCCTCATTCTTTCCTGGATTATGGAAAAGGAAAACTCCCAAGGAGATTGAATAGCTAATGGAACATCTAAATCTCATAAGCATAATCATTCAAAAGAGATAGATCCAAGGTGCATCCATGCAGAGAGGCGCACTGGCTCTGCTGGGCGAAAATCAGGTAAAGCAAATTAACAAACATAAATAAAAGAACTCAGCTACTAGCAAAGAATGGGAGAAAAAGGGTAGAAAAGGTTTGGGGCACCAAAAGATGATTCTATTAGAGAGAGGGGCCTCCTTTTTATAATAAGGGGCCTACTTATTTACAAAATATGTTCTCTTAACCTAATGATATACAAAATAAACTAAGCTAGCATGTGCCCTCAATTGAACTTATTCTTGGTGGCCCACACTATCAGCTAAAACAACATATTTAACAACAATTTATCACTTGCATAACTTTATACTCTAGTATCTATGCATGTATATATCATCTCAAAAAATTTAGAAATCATTCAGTTTATCACATATATGTCATATACACAACTGATCACTTCCAAAATGCGACACTTACAATACTCAAGTATTCAATAGAAATTTTCAAAACTTCTTACAAAGTATATTCTCAGCATTTCAAATTATCTAAACTATGTTTTCCCAAAAATGGATTTTGATTAATGTATATGTTACCTTTTTCCATTGAAGATTTGATCTTTTGTCCCTGATTATCTACCAATTCCCATGTGGTGATGATTCTTGTAACCATGCACACCTGCATTCTTTGCTCACAGTTTCTTTCCAGAAATAATTTGAATCATAATCTAATAAAATAAACTATATAATATCAAGTTCCTATGTGAATCCTCATAAAATCTTGATGCAATAAGATATACTTTTGTATAATATCAATGATTTACGTTCTCTACAATTTAGTAGTAATTACTCCACACTCGCTTGCACCTTAAGCACAGTTCTTCCTTTCTTTATATAATATTTCATTTATATTCAAATTTTAGTGTATTCATTTCTTCATTTACATTATAAACTTAACCTTAATTCCTCATTTCTTCTCTTCGACGTCCTTTTCTAAATGTGTTAATACCGTGCACTTAACCTTACTAGTAAAATTTTCAACAAAGGTACATGGGTTTTCACTTTACTCATTAGTATGCATGTAAAATAACATAGGTATGTCTTGCATAGGTACACCAATTTAGACTATTCTTAGCATGGTAGTGTATTCATTTCCTCATTCACAAAGAATCACTATTGTTATCATGGAAATTGTTATACAAGCTGAATCATAAAGCTCTTGGCTATTTTCTAAGTATTTAAATAAAATAAAAATTTAAACCCTTAAGTTTCTATAATATAATGTCCTCTAGAATAACATAAAACAAAAAGCAACTTGACCTTTAGACACTATAGCTAGGCTTTCCAAAAGTTACTTCGTATTGTTTGTTTTCAAAGGAAAGGCATTAAAGATTGACCTTGACATACTAAGGCTGATCTATATACAACAAAATATTACTTGTGAAAAGACCCTTTGGCTCTTTAGATTATTCAGATAAGAACCATGACCGTTTTAATTAATAGGGTTTAGCTCTTTGTATGAGATATTAAAATCGTTTTTTCAACCATTGAACTTATAAAGTTCCATTCTTAATAATTAAATGAACTATTGTATTCTTAATTGGTCATCAAAGCTTTCTGGTGCTCCCCAACATTAATAAATAAGGGTTTGGTTGTAACACCCAACAAGGGTGTTTACTTCAGTAACAAATACTTTCATAAATACTAATATTTCATTACTTATTCACAAAGCATGAATATCACGAAGTCATGTAATCACAACAATATTAACATCATGTAAACATTTTGAAACAAAATATAGCAAATTATAGAATAACATATAACAAATTTGCAACAAATTTATAAGTAATTTAAGAAATACCTCAATATAAAAATGGTGAAGAAGTCCAAACTAAAGCAAGATTCCATCTTCTCCTTAATTTTCTCCCATCTTCATTACCCAATGTGGGACCACGAATTTACCTCCTAGCCAACTAGCAATCTAGCTAACTCCCTAGCCCCAAGAGCCATCCACTTGGCCTCTTGGCCCTCCATGTCTGAGACCCCCAGAGAACAAAACAATGATGAACAAGTAAGATATGTATATTCTTTCAAGAGTTCTCAAACTCTTCTAACACTTCCAACTTCTCATCCTCACAATACCCCAAAATTTCCCAATCCCTTCCAAAACTGTCACAAAATATCTTCAAGAAAAGAACCTCCCTTCTTTCAACCTCAAGTCTCCTATTTATAACTCAAAAGTCCTCATCCTCCTCCTTATCCATCAATAAATTCCAATATAGTAATATCCACACTCAATAAGTTTATTTTCTCAAATAAATGACAATTTGATTTAAATAAATAAAATGTTAATAAACATGGTTTCAAAGTCTCATTTGTCAAGCTACTATCTTAAATGCAACTGTGACATCTCCTTTCTAAAATTTATGCAATCCTGTCTATTCATTTATTTGCAATATCCTCTCATACATAAGTCAAATAAGATATTTCCATATACTATATTATATTATGATATATGTCATATTATGTGTATATAGTTATGTATATTATTCAATAATCCAATTTGTTTATTTAAATCTAAACTATAATAAACAAGCCAACAAACTCATGCTATATATATATATATATATATATTTCAATAGTTATTTATACTTTCAATACATAATTAATACTATAATAACTCATCAATGGCTAGTTCACACATTTTAAGCATGGGTAGCAATAATCACTTTTAATTGCTTAATGCATCATTATTATATGATTGCAAACAACTTACAAAAACCAACATAATCAATGCATCATTTCTCATTCATAACCATTCATACAAAAGTAACAAAATGGAATTACATAAGCATAATGAAGCATCAAGCATATAATCATAATGGTTTTTATCAATTAAGAACACCATTCAATCCATCAATGGTCCCTCAATCCCCACGAATACTCAAACTGCCTAATCACCACTACTTCCATCTCATAACCTTATCATCTCATCCTCTACTGGAATATACTATCGTGTCGGCTACACTGACCTAATAACATATAGAACCCGTAAGAGGAAGTGTCAAGTCCTACAAATTGACCAACCTTCCCTAGCAAGAACCCACTAGTCATCATCACACGTCTAGGGGAGCATGCTCAACACAATCCTCCCACGACTCTAGGTTTTAGGGGATAAATGGAGGGAAATTCCTCCACCCCACCTAATAGTACTAGGGCCAACACCCTACATCATTTCTACTCTGCCATCACTGTTCTAAGGGCTCTCGTCGTTGAAGAACAACTTTGGGAAAGTCATAGTTTCTATCAAAACTCACACTCACCCACAAGTCATAGACATATTGATATTCAAAATTAAGTAACATGAAAAATAATATAATATTATTATCCTCCTCATGTCCAATACATTTCGTGACCCTTGGAAGTATAAGAATACAACTATTTTGCAGCCAATTAACATGTGGGCTAGTTCACAACTCACATAACTTTCATGTATAAACATACTCAACTATTTCAAGTGTTAATCCATGCCACTAAAACAAGATGTAATATAATCATGTAAGTATATTTGAAACATATATTGTACTCATTCTATCTCATAGTACACCTCAACCGTCCTTCACATATCAATATCCCATATTCAATTTCATGTTCAAATGACATAACATATTCATCAACATTGAAAAAACAAAATGATAAGTTTCCTTTACTATCCACATATCTAGGGAGTCCATATGTTCATAAAATAACAATCTTAATGAATGTCACTGAGTCAAACATATAATAAGAAATTAAAATGTTGAGTTAATTCGTATTAGAGTTTAAATACCAAATGTTAAATTATGGGGCATTACATACACCCACCCTTCAAGAAAATTTGTCTTGAAGTTATGGTTATCACAATATTAAGGGAAAATTTTGATGGACTATATTTTTGTCTTCCTGCTATAAGACCTTATCTTCACCAATCCCATGATGAAGGTGTCAATACAATATAATTTTACTTATTTTATCACAAGGGATGTATTGTCATATTACATACTACATGTTATGTATGCAATTGGTTTTATTTCATCATGCTTCATCAAATATATTTTATCCCCAAGTACTTAACATTCTAGCATACTTTGCAATTATTTTATATATCACGATTCACAGGAAAACCTTGTCTCCCATATTACATTTCATGAGGTCGAAAATGTCTTATTATGATTCATTTATAGTTTCTTATCTCCATCGACTCTTTTCTAAGAAGCACCACATACCTATATTATTTAATGTAGTCACTTCACATTTTCCTTGGTCATTGTTATCAATATCATTTTCTTCAAGTCATAAATATTAAATATCAAGAAGTTCAATGTTGAGAAGAGTATCTGTTATTTCATAGCATAGGAAATTCATGCCGCCTATCAATAAAACATCTATAAAACAATCATCTATTCAAGGAACACCATGTTGTCACATATAGATTATCTACCACCTCTACATCAAAATAACTTGAGTATAAGGGTCCATTCAAAATCTACACTGCCTTGTGACTTAAGGTTTTATTTCCTTGCAATATACCTTGCGATATTTCGTAGTTAACTTATCACACACATATGATTCTTGGAATATCTAGACTATATATCTTTATTTTCTAATATTTGTCACATTTCTGTCCCTTAACTTGGGAAACAAAATGAGTTATTAATCCCAAGGAATTGCTCAAATACGATTATCATAGAAAGTGAATCTTCATCTACTCAAGTTAATGCAAGACATGTTTTACTTTAATATCTCCTCTTCTATTTTAATTTTTTTAATTTTAAAGTATAACTCATTCGTCCACCCACTATCTATGGAAATTGAACCCAGGTGTTAGAACAATTACACTCACAACAATTGCCAATTACACATGCAAATTACTCACAAAACAGACTGAATATGGAGCTGAACACTAATCTGTATTGAATAAGTGTACAATAGCCAACCCTATGAATTCATAGGCTACCAAAATAAATAATTATATGAGATATTCGAATGCATGAAGATTCCATTCAAATTTAGTCAAAAGCATGCTTACTAAATCTAAGCAAATCCCCCATAGGTGCATAAAGCACATTCCAAATCTGTCTAGGAGCTCACGAATTGGAAAAAGAAATTAGGAAAGATAATAGATGGTGGAAGGACAACTCATACATTATTTTCATAGGAGAAAAGAGTTGATGATGATGAGGACAAAAAACAAGTTAACTTCACCTAGTCAAACTTTCCCAATTGCCTTAAAACACTGAAAAAGAAGGCAATAAAGCAGAAAAAGCAGACATGTGCTAGGGAAGCTAGGAATAAAGTAGATATTATTCTAGAAGGTTTCCCAAGCACTCCATGA
Organism: Pseudotsuga menziesii; assembly: GCA_001517045.1. Lineage (NCBI taxonomy): Eukaryota > Viridiplantae > Streptophyta > Pinopsida > Pinales > Pinaceae > Pseudotsuga > Pseudotsuga menziesii. The sequence continues at coordinate 374,936 of LPNX010056750.1, read as the reverse complement.
CTCAAAATTATGAATTTTTACCACTATGGATGTGTGGAGGACAACTTGCATAAGGTGGAATATGGAAAGTAGGAAAATAAGACAAAAATTGGATTAATTAATGTCTAAGGTAGCTAACTATGGGTTGATTATTCTAACACCCCCCCTTAAGCATGAATTATGAGTAATATATCAAAAAAATATAGGGCCTAGCAACAAGGCTTAGTCACCCTTTACATACTGCATGTCCATTTAACCAAGGAAAGAGGCAAAAACCCAGTGGGAAAAATCCTCCCTTAAACATGGACTGTAAAACAAAATTTGGAAATTTTGTCATCACTCATGCTTCACAGCATGATCAACAATCCCCAGTAGTGATTTTAGATTGCTGAATGTCTTCTCACAAAAAAAATTTGGTGAAGATATCTGCTACTTGTTCTAAAGATGAACAGAAGAGTAAGTGAATGGTGCCATCATGCACAAGCTGTCTGATGTAGTGCATATGTATCTCAATGTGTTTGGTTCTCTTCTTCTAAACTAGATCATTGTAGATTCAAATGGTACTTTGATTATCACAATAGATAGTAGTTGAGTATTCTGATTCGAATCCACACTCTCCAAGTAACCCCTGCAACCATAAACATTGAGTTGCTGCATTTACAACTCCTCTGTACTCTGCTTCTGTAGATGAGAGTGCAATGGCACTCTGTTTCTTGCTTGACCAGATGATTGGCCCTTCTGCAAGCATGAACACATATCTTGATGTTGACTTTCGATCTGTGCTGTCACCTGCCCAATCACTGTCAGTAAACCCAATCAAATCAAGATCAGATTTAGCTTTATAGAAGATCCCATGTGTCCTTGTTCCCTGAACAAAGTTAAGGATCCTTTTGGTTGCTCTCCAATGGATCTCATGAGGCTGATCCATGTATCTTGAAGCCACACTTACTGCATAAGAAATATCAGGTCTAGTATGTGTAAGATACAAAAAACATCCAATCCATTTCCTATACAGTGTATTGTTTACCATAGGTGAAGAATCAGCTTCTTCAAGCTTCACTCCTCAAAGGAAGGGTGTCTTGCTTGGCTTGCAATCCTTCATTTTGAATTTGTTCAGAAAATCCAAGGCATACTTGGAATGATTCACTTTGATTCCATATTTTGTTTGAGCAATCTCGAGCCCCAAGAATTGGCTCAATAGCCCCAAATCTGTCATTGAGAAGGCATGGTTCATTGCATCCTTCAAGGAGGCAATTTCATCTTTTGAGCTTCCTGTAATGAGGAGGTCATCAACATACAAAAAAATTATCATTAATGAACCATGAATCAGCTTTAAATAGACATTTGGATCTGACTTCCATCGAACAAAATTCAGTGATAGCAGAAAGCTATCAATCTTGGCATACCAAGCCCTGGGGGCTTGCTTAAGCCCATAAAATTACTTATTTAGCCTACACACAAGATATGGGTTAGTAGAAAATCCTTGAGGCTGCTTCATGTATATATATTTAGTGATATCTCCATTTAGGAAAGCACACTTCACATCCATGTGATGTACTTCCCATTGCTTTGAAGCTGCAATGGCTAAGGCTAGCCTGATGGAGTCCATCTTTGCCACTGGTGCAAAGGTCTCATTGTAGTCTATGCCATGAACATGTGAGTAGCCCTTGGATACCAATTTGGCATTGTACTTCTGAGGTGAACCATCAGCAGAAAATTTGGTTTTGTACACCCATTTACGCTGAACTAGATTCCTCCCTAGGGGAAGATCAACCAGCTCCCAAGCGTTGCTCTTCCGGAGTGAGCTGAACTCTTCCTTCATGGCTGATTGTCATATTGGGTCATTTGCTGCATATTCATATGTCTTTGGATCATATTCAACCATCAGATAGCATTTCTCTGTAAACATAGGATCTTTCATGCACAAAGCACTCTCAAACTGACATCTAGTCCTCCTAGGATCATTAGGATTTCCATCTAGTTCTCTAGCTGCATGAATGGTCTTGGCTGCCCATTTTGGTATTGTAGTACTGTTAGGATCTGCAATCAAATCATCATTATCAGACATATCAGAATCAGCATGTTGAACTATCTCTTCACTTACATTCAAAGGTTCTGGTGGTGAAGAGGATTCTCCAACTTCCACTGCTGCTAGGGGCTCTTCTTGAAACTGAACACACCTTTCAATGAAGGATTTGTTTGTGCTCAAATTGATCAGCTTGTACCCTTTTTAATATTTAGAGTACCCAACAAATAGACACTCTTGGCTTTGGGGCTGCAAAGCCTTCCTCTTTTCTGTTGGAATTCTACCCCAAGCCCTTGAGCCAAAAATCCTGAAATGGGTCACATCTGGCTTGTGCCCACTCCATGCTTCGAAAGGAGTAATAGAATAAATATGTTTATGAGGAACCCTATTCTGGATATAGGCTGCACAGTTTATAGCTTCGTCCCAGTACTTTGGTGGCAAAGTATTAGCCTCCATCATGCAGGTTTCCATCTCTTTCAGTGATCTGTTCTTCCTCTCAGCAACACCATTCTGTTGTGGTGTGTAAGGGATAGAATGCTGCATCTGAATACCTGCATCTACACAATATTGAATAAACTCAGACTTGACATACTCACCACCATTGTCATATTTGAGGACCTTGAGTTTCCTCCTAGACTGGTTTTCAACCAAAGCCTTAAAGAATTTGAAGAGGCCAAAAACTTCAGACTTGTGTTTCAGGAAGTAAACCCAGCAATACCTGGAAAAGTCATCTATGAAAGTCAATGCATATTTGGCCTGAATCATTGACATATGAGGAAATGGGCCAGAAACATCATTGTGGATCAACTCAAGAGGTGCAGAGGTTCTCTCGTGACTAGCTCTCTCAAATTTATGCTCTAGGTGTTTTCCTAGGATGCATCCTTGACAGACTCCTTTGGAAAACTTAATCTTTGGTAACCCTATGACCATTTATTTTTCACTAAGATCAGAAAGATACGTGTAATTGATGTGGCCAAATATTTCATGCCAAAGCTTGCTTGCCTCATTAGCATGAATCAAAAGAGCAGAGGGGTTTGAGTAGGGTAGGAAGTGTGAGAACATGTATACCTTCGAAGTATGATTTGCAACTCCTTTTGCAATGAATTTACCACTTGAGATCTCTATGATCTCAACTTCATTAGGGGAGAATATGACCTTCTTTGGAGACCCTGTGTGGGTCATATGATACACTAATAAGAGGTTAGAGGCAAGACCTGGAACATACAACACATTGCTGAACTTACCATGGTCAAGATCAATCCTCCCTTTGCCCAAACTTTCAGTCAGAGAGTCATCTCCCAGTACTATTGGTGGAACTTTTGACATGTGAAGTGAGGTGAATGCCTCCTTGGTCGAAACCATATGTCTTGAAGCTCCAGAATCAATGATGAAACTAGGTGAGATTGATGTGCCAGCAACCAATGTATGAACTCTCTTTCCGTCTTCTAAATTTGATCCTCCTTCCCTCTTCTTTCAGCTGTCTAGAAGGGAGATTCCATTATTATCCAGGAGTTTGGTCAGCATGTCAATTTGCTTATTCATGCAGGAGCTTTCATAATGATTTCCCTTACTGCAGTATGCGCACTTGCTCATTTCTCCTTTGTTCTTCTTCTTCTGGGGGTTCTTCTTGGAACCTTGAGGCTCCTCTAGAGACTTGTTCTTGTCTCTGTTTTGCTCAGGTGGATTTTTATCTTTCTTCTTGCTTTTTGAATCCACCCTCAAATATCCAGCAACCAGAGATTGGTCTTTGGATGGTTTGATGGTGCCCATCATCACCAATTTATCTTGTTCTTATGTGAGAGATTCCATGAAATCTGCAAGGCTAGGCATTTTCCAGGCTCGAGCTGTCAAATTTGTGGCATATAAGGTTGAAACAAACACTAAATAGTCAGGGCCAAGCTTCGAGAGTATGGCCAAGACCAGTTGATCATCCTTCTTTTCGATCCCACATTGTTTTAGCTGCAAAACAAGTGCTTTGAACATGGAAAAATAGAGTTTCAGGGATACAAAGCTATTGGGACTCAGGGAGATCAATTCATTTTCAATTTTATGTCCCCTCATCTCATCTATCTTTCTAAAAATATCAACAAGGAGGTCTCTGGATATGCTCAGGCGCAGGAGACCATAGGCCTCATCCCTCCTGTTGTGCCATTTTATCTTCTCTGCAGCTACATTGGGCTCTGCTTCTGTTTCCATAGTCACTCTATAGAGGCCTTTTGCTCTCAATAGTATCTCCATCTCTACTTTCCATTCAAAGAATTTAAATGGAGTCAAGATGATCTTCTGAGATTGATCCATAGCTCAAAAATTGTCCCCTCAGTTAGCAGAATGCTCCCAGTCAATGGTATCGAACTTGCAAAAACAATTTGGAAGGAGAGAAATCAATCTACAAAGGCTCTGATACCATGTTGAAATTGAACCCAGGTGTTATAACATTTACACTCACAACAATTGCCAATTACACATGCAAATTACTCACAAAAGAGACTGAATATGGAGCTGAACACTAATCTGTATTGAATAAGTGTACAATAGCCAACCCTATGAAGTCATAGGCTGCCACAATAAATAATTACATGAGATATTTGAATGCATGAATATTCCATTCGAATTTAGTCAAAAGCAGGCTTACTAAATCTAAGCAAATCCCCCATAGGTGCATAAAGCACATTCCAAATCTGTCTAGGAGCTCACAAATTGGCAAAATAAATTAGGCAAGCTAATAGATGGTGGAAGGACAACTCATAAATTCTTTTCATAGGAGAAAATAGTGAAGGATGATGAGGACAAAAAACAAGTTAAATTCACCTAGTCAAACTTTCCCAATTGCCTTAAAACACTGAAAAAGCAGGCAATAAAGCAGAAAAAGTAGACATACGCTAGGGAGGCTAGGAATAAAGCAGATTTGATTCGAAGAGGTTTCCCAAGTGCTCCATGACTCAAAATTATCAAGTTTTACCACTATGGATGTGTGGAGGACAACTTGCATAAGGTGGAATATGGAAACTAGGCAAATAAGACAAAAATTGGATTAATTAATGTCTAAGGTAGCTAACTATGGGTTGATTATTATAACACTATCCATGACCTTATCTCCTTATTTCAAGTCTTATTAATTATATTCAATTTATACTTCAATTTTAAATATCACTATATCTTGATTGGTCTTATGTGTTCACCGCCCATCAAGGGATTGACATACTACAATTTCCTCCAACTAGGAATATTTACTAAATATTATTAAGTATTGTCAAAGAATATATGTTCCTCTCGGTTTCACGGTCATTACTATTGAACTCATTTACGTATTACCTACTACGGTTAGATCCATAATGGTTAATGTGGGTTTTCGGTTCTTCTTTGTTGTGGAAGAGCATGCCCCCTTGTCATCAAGAGTGTTACTCATCACATAAAAATTTAAGAATCAATTTCTTATAGGGTTTCATTATTGCAATCTATAATTCCTGCTCAGTAATTTTTACACCCTTATTTGCTTGCCCTTAATATTTTATTTTAAAATTATAACGTTTATATACATGTCTTATAGGTGAATAGTATAGAGTTTGCACATATCATGCATGTATTTCTATCCATGCAAAGTTCTCACTTTTAGATCTGTGGGTTCCTTTGGAAGACCTGCTTTGACACTTGTGGTAGACATGTGTAATGTCCCTAAAATTCGTAAAAAGAAAAATGTAGGCTAGTTAAATGTTACATTTCAAGGACATTTGTTTTAAACTTCCGCGGAATGAAACTTAGTTGTTTACTAAACCTAAGTGTCATAAATTGTTTTCCCTCTTATGTGTTTTCCTATGTAATGATGCTATGTCTATGTGATGTTGTTATATTACTTGGATTTGTTTATATATGATTACTCTACCAGTCTTACCAGTTTTGGACATTTGTTGATGCTTACATTATGTTACCTTTTACTTTTACTTATGTGTCTTTAAATTTGCTTATGAATTTATTCGAAAAAGATTGAATTTCCTCTTTGTGTCGAGGGGTGGAGTGGCGGGGTTTTTATCCCTTGAGGTTCTACTCAGAAAGATAAGGATTGGACTACTTCTTTAAGGGGCTTACTTAGTTCACTACGAACTAATGGAGGCTCCTACTCTTATGTAGGTTGTTTTGGTGGCGAACTCTATTTAAGACCGTGGTAAAAATAAAAGCATCCTATAATACTACATCTATGCTACACTACTTTGTTCATGAAATATAGGTGAAAGGAGGACTAAATTTCTATCCCTAACTGTACCTAAGTCCTATGTTCATTAGTTTCTTAAGGGATTAATTATTGGGATGTCTATAAGCTTTGGGGTATGTATTTAATATACTATAACTACCTTGTAACATGTGCTTTGGAAAAATATAGGGTAAAATTTATTTGGTTTATGGCATATTTCATATGCCATTCAAGTTTGTATTAACATGGCATTTGATAGTTTTGTTATGGTTTAACATTGGGGTGGTGAACTATGGAATTTCGTTGTGAGCCAAACTATAGCTCTGTGGGTTTAGATTTAATGGCTAGTGGAGGATAGGGCGACAAATTTAATTGTTCTAGAGAAGCATGGGAATTCAGCCTCAAGCATTGGTTAGGGTTGAAAACCATTTCATTTGGTCTCTCGCTTGTTTTTCTGGGTTTTCTCAAGCTCTCGGGAGCTATGCCGCGCAATGCATCAACCTTCCCGCTCTTCTGCAAGGTAAGCTATGTCATGGTCTATATACTGTAATGGTTTTCATTGATTTTGTTTGTAGCTTACATACTTCTCATGGTGTTTGTGTGGGATTGTACATGTACGGAGTGTGGATTTAAGGTGGCTTCCTAGGTTTCCTACACCTCCACATTACGGGTAAGCCCTGAAAATAAAAGTCCCTTACCACTGTGTAATTGGTTTGACAGAGAGTATCGTCATCTAGTTTTTTTTTTGTTGGGTTTGATAGCTGGTTTGGGAATCCAATGGATGCAACTGTGTTAGTATTTTCCATGGTAATTGACATATGTAAAAGGTTTGGGGAAATGACTTGACTGTCTAGACATGGTCCAACTCTATGTATAAACTCGTCGTGTTGCAACGTTTTTGTAATGCGGTTCTATTTGATTTTAATGTTTTAATGGAAAGCTATCCATTTAAACTTAGTGGTTTGTTTTGTAATGCTTAAAGTTCCATTTCTTGCAATGGAACCATGGATAGATTGACTGTATATTTCATGAAATGGATGTTTATTTAAATGATGTGGATGGGTTCTTACCTTATGACCTTAAGCATAAATATTGGCTCGGCCCTCGGCATGGATATGCAACCTGTATTAGCATTTATATTATTTATAATGTGAATGTGTAGGACATATAACTAGCGTAGCTCTATTTTGTTTAAACTGTGGGTTTATAATGAATTTCTTTTAGGAAGCCTAAGTGATGAAACCCTTGTTGTGCAAGTCGTAGCGTTACATTTTGTTTTAGCAGTGGTTTCCACATGATTCGATCCCGGGTTGTTAACTATTTAGACATGTAGTTTAATAGTGTGGGTTTTGGGCATCTCATAGGATTCGATCCTATATGTGTTTTAATTTATTAATGATCAGAGGTGTAATAGTTTTTGAAAGGTTTTTTCTGTATTTGACCCATAGCCAAACCTTCATAGGTTTCAATGGTTGGTTTGGGTTAAGTAAGATTTTAAAAACATTAAGTTTTAGCATGGATTTAATGTTTAGTTTAAAAGCTTTGAATAGCATTTTTGATATATTGTTTATGTTTGATTTTAAAGTGGAAATGGAAGCATATGTGCTAGAAATATGAAATTTTCCAGCGTTGGGAAATATATGTTTAGAGTTGGATTTTAATGGTGTGAGAGATTTGAACTATGGTTTAATTTATTTTTTTTAGTAGGTAGTTTAGCAATTTATTTTAAAATTTTTTGTACCTAGTTTTAATGTTAACATGTTAGATATTTGATCTCTGGTCTAGGGGTTTATAATTTTATAAATAGTTTATTTTTAATGAATTCTCTGGTTTATTTTTCTTAAGTTTTGAGCATAGTTTCAATCACTAGTTTATTGGGATAACTAGGGTTTTGAAATCTAGGAAAATGCATACAAGACAAGCTAAAACAATAATAAAGAATATAAACTATATTTTTACTAGGTATGAAATAATGTTTTGTTATACCAAAATCCTGTCACCATCATGTGATAAGACCTTTGACATACCTACTTTCCATGAATCCCAACTTCTGGAGTGGAAACTAAATGGTTTCTTTATCAATCTATCATAGAAATCCCTAGTAGAGTCTCCATATTTGTTAGCCAGAATATTTCACCTCCTACGGACAACAAGGTGTTCCACTAGTCTGAATGGTTCAGATCCAGAACAAATAGATCACATAGGCTGATAACTCTCCCTAGACGCTGTAGATATATGGAATACAAGGCTTTGCTAGTCCACCTATGTACCTGCAATCAAGCTCAACATGAAATGAATCAAAGCAACCAGAATATGATCTACTAATCTATGCTAGTGACTAAGGAATCTAGCAATATATATCTGAAATCAAACATCAACAATATATACGGGACAAAAAATCAACTTGCATTAGAAATATGAAGAAGTTGACAACCAAGCCTTAGTGTTGACATGCATCTCTATGAAACCAACTCTTCATCCCCAAAATATCAGACTCTAGCTCTCCATGCTCTCTCCAAATGATCTTGGGCCAAGAATCAATCCAACAACATAACAATACCTTCAATGTTCTCCCCTCAACCATGGCTATGAGCTCATATTTATAAGGCTTTAATGGATAGAGATGGTTGATAAATTAGTGGGTGAGGTGGCCTCTAGGATCCTAGGATGAGGGATATTGAGCTCAACCAACCCACAATAGTAGGGATAAGGAAGTACATGAGGCTTATCATCTAGAAGCCTCGAGAAACCTATATTTTTCCCTTTTTACCTAGGGTACCGCACTTCTCCTTCTATGACAGAGCAGTTCTAGTAATGACCGCCTATGGACCAAGGGAAATGGGTGGTGGAACCACTTGTGGAAAACCAATGAAAGGCAGTTCGAGCAGAGGTACCGCTCTTGGATAAAGGGGAATGCGTAATGCTGGGAATTTCTATGATAGATTGATAAAGAAACCATTTAGTTTCCACTCCAGAAGCTGGGATTCAGGGAAAGTAGGTATGTTAAAGGTCTTATCACATGATGGTGATAGGATTTTGGTATAAAAGGATGACCCCCAAATCATGAGTCTTAGAGTGATATGATAAACAAGAGCTTTGAGAACAAGTCATCACCAAGAGATGAAAATGTCAGATCGATCGGAGTATGCATTCAAGTAGGCATCTATAGTACATCAATATGTTGACTCATAGACACAAGTAACCAAAATCATAGCTGCAAACCAATATAAGGCAGATCCATGAGTGGAATAAACAAGCATGGCTACTAAAATACAGCATAGATCCATGTGATAGAGGACTCAAACTTGGACATAGCTACTAGAAATACAGCATATATCTATGTCATATAGACGCAAATTTGAGCATAGCCATGACCATACAAATGTGGATCCATGCTAGATATACAAAACTCCATCGCAACCTGGGGAAAAAGCAATGAGCACTTTTAAACAAATGCCCAGGGTCTTTGTCTTGTCTTCCACAAAGTATGATTCTATCCATGTGATTACAATGATTTGAAGTTGAACATGGTAGAAACCACTTGATTACCGGTCAATGATGTGAACCATTAACAAGTGCGAGGGAGATCACCATTAATTTCAATGATTCCCAAGGTACCCTAGTACAATCTAATGAGTGCGAATAGATGTCCTGATGTCGAACACCCAATCGATTCCATCGATCAAAGGTCAATGATGTGAACCTATGTCAAGAGATAGAGAATATATCATTAAGGCATATAGATCTCAAGGTACTAAATATTGTTTCTAAGACTATTTCTCAGATGATGAGCTGATGTCGATAGGAATAGTCTCATCGAAGGAGGGCCATGATGAGTCCCACATCGATGACACAAAACTCGAAACATAGTTTTGGAATGATGCGAATGTAGTAACCATATGACTGACTCAAAGATACTTACACAAATACTGTGTAGATTGCAAAGGTATAACTTCTTCATATCCCCTTTGAACATTGGACAGCATGACAAAATTACTTGGCAGGACAAATACACAATGCGACAGTGGATAATGTATTCTTTTGAAAGACTCAAAGGATTAGCATGATTCATGAAAGTGGATCATCACGGAGATCAGCTGAATACCCAATTGACTGACATGATTGTGCAGACAAGTGCCATGTTCAAAGGTAACAAAAAACAACTGCCATTATTTGCAAAATGATTCCCTTCCCATTTTCCCCACCATGATTGATGAGTGCCTCTTTTGTGTTTTACAAGTTCAAAGAGGGTAACAAACACTCGATATAGCTTGTCAAAAGACAAGTCTAGTCCCATATGTTTTATGAACATGAGAGAGGAGGGGTTCGTTCCCAAAACGGGTCTCTCAATGTTTAATTTAATGAGTCCACTAAAAGAAAACTCGGTATCGTTCATGTTTAGAGAGTCTGAACGAATACGGAAGAAAACTCCACAGGGGTCCTTTTTCGTATGATTTAGTCTCTAAGGCCCGAAAAAGTATAAAATAATACCTTAGAGAACTCTTCTAGTCGTGATTGTCTAGAGTGTTCCTTTCTCATAAATAGTCCTATCCAAACCGAGAAAGAGATAACCTATCACCGGACGGACGACTCTTCAAATACTTTAATGAGCATGAAGAAGACAAGATTGCTTGACAATCTTTTTGTATTTAGGGAGCCTGGAAAGGGTTTAAAGAGAACTCCATGAGGTTTCTTTACACAATGTCACTTTTTAGGAGCCTGAAAAGATTCAGAAATAGACTCGACTATCTTTTCATGTTTAAGGAGTCTGAAAAAAGATGTAAAAAGAAGACTCCATGACGTTTCTTTACACAATGTCGTATTTTACGAGCCTAGAAAGAAACTTGAAATGGACTCGGAACTTTGATACTATATTTTAAAAAACATGACAAAGTGTCATAATAAATGCTCGATGACCTTTTCCATTTTGTGAAAGTACAAAAAAGCCATAAACAAACTTTCCAAAGCTTTTACCAAAGTCAACCTACAAACAACTCATAAACAAGTGTTAAATGCATCCAAAATCAACATTAAGGGATTATGACCAATATATTTTGACCAGAACATGATGTAATATCAAAACTATAGTAAATTCAAACCCAAAAAATGTCTATATAAGACAAGCTAAAACAATACTAAAGAATATAAACTATATTTTTACTAGCTATGAAATAATGTTTTAAGCAAATAAATCCTCTTATAGCATAACATCTACCCCTAGGGTTTATATGCAAATAAATTCAGGCTTTAAGGATCTGTAAACAAAAGAAGAATCCAGTTGAATCAACATACAATATACATATTTTCATTATAGATTATAACCCTAATTTAATAAAATCTGTAAGAACTAAAGAGAAGGTAGAACCCTCATACCTGGAATGTGTAGTTTTTTTATGGATGGAACCCTGCACACTTAAGAACAAAAAATTAATAATAACAAGGATAATTCTGACCTCGAATCTGTTAACCAAATAACTTGGGAACTACCATGTTCCACCCAACTATGACCCAAAACCGTTCTTGGTTTCAATATGGATCCCCCTGAGTTGGTTCCAACATGCAAGTAGTCTAGAGCTCCTAAAGGTAAGGTTTCACCTATCTGGAATATCAGGTTTTGTACCATATTGCTTTCCTTTTGGGAAAACGCTCTCAAAAATTCTTAGGAGAATAATAATTAGATAAAATATAATGGGATCCCCAATCCTTTCTTTGGCTTGGGTATTTATAGACAATATTTTGGAAAAGGGACAGTTAAATTTCAGTTAGATCAAGAATCATTTGTTTCCTTGAAATAATCTTTTACTTAATTTATGTGAAATTAATATTTATTTATCTTAACTTGGGAACTCTTTGACCAGTTTCGATTTTGACTCTTGTTTGGTACTAACATATTTTAATTAATTATTTTAGTAAATAATAAAACATAGATCCTTTAATTTTTATTTATAGTTATTATTATTAATACATATGCTTACCCTTTTATTCATAACATTTATAAACTATACACATACACACACATATATCATTGTTAACATTTTACTTTGGGTATCATATAGCATGATCTCAAATCATATAGTACTTTCTTTATCTTATAATCACTTATTTCATTCAATCCTTTGGGTAAGGTTGATCAACTAAGTTAGGAAGCTCTAAAACTCCTTGCATATTGGATTACCTTGTATATTCTGTTAGTTGTTCAGTGCTTGATGAGAAACATAAATTCAAATTTTCATTTAATCAACTTAAAAGTAAGTAATATGAGGTCGATGTTTTATCAAAGTATTTTCAGTCAACATAATTAATTTCAATAACTCCTAGCATTATTCAAAGCTCATACTCAATGTTAAAATATACGGAGTTACACGTTGGTGCAATTCAAGAGCTTATTGCTCAACACTAATTCTAGGATGTACTTGTATAATACACCTAGGGATATAATGGCCAAGGATTTGATGTTCCAAAGCTTATGCTCACTATCAATTTGGAATTCTCCAAGGCTTATTCCCAACACTTCCAGTTCTTATCTTTTCATGTGCTTCGGAGCTTCATGCTCAACACAAATGTTTCATAATCATGTTCTCTAGAGTTGATGCTCAACACAAACATCAAATACTCATGTGATTCAGAACTCTTACTCAACACAAACATCAAATCACTCATGTGCTCTAGAGATCATGCTCGACATGAACATCAAATCAATTATGTGCATTAGGTTCCATGCCCAACACATGAAATCACATACATGCTAAATAAAAAATATGCATTTGGATTATGCTCAGTATATCAAAGAAATCATCATATTCAGGTGCAGTTGGGTCTTATTCCCAATATACAAAATATAACATCAAAGAAACATCACATGCAATGGGACTTATTTCCATAAGTCTTGGGTCAAA
>LPNX010056750.1:348801-360384 GCA_001517045.1 Pseudotsuga menziesii | reverse complement strand
TCTGTAAAAGTGAACTTTGATGATGAGGTTAGGGCTCTTCTAATCTTGTGCTCATTGCCAGAAAGCTGGAATAGCTTGGTCATGGATGTAAGTAACTCTATCCCTATTTCAAGCACTCTTAAGTTTGATGATGTTCTTAGTGTTATCCTTAGTGAGGAAATGCGAAGGAAAAGCACAGGTGAGACATCAAGTAATGTGTTGACCATGGAGAGTAGAGGGAGACAAAAAGAGAGAGGAAGGAGCCCAGGAAATTGTGGCAAGTCTAAAAAGGGAAGAACCAAGTCCAGATTCAGAAAAATAGAATGCTGGAACTGCGGTAAGAAAGGACATCTAAAGAAAGACTGCATAGCACCAAAGAAGAAAGGCGAGAGGCAGCAAGAGACTACCCAGGAAGCAAATGTAGCAGGTGATATGTTACAAGATGCTTTGATTCTTGCATTAGATAATACTAGTGATTACTGGGTAGTAGATTCAGGGGCTTCATGTCATGCTACACCCCATACGAAATTCTTTTATGATTATGTTCAAGGTGATTTTGGGCATGTGTTATTGGGGGATGATGAACCATGTAAAATTGTTGGAAAGGGTAAGGTACAGATTAATCTAAATAATGGAATGAATGGTTGCTAAAGGATGTAAGGCACATTCCTTATATGAAAATAAATCTGATCTCAACAGGGCAGTTGGGAGATGGCGATTGTTTGTCTACATTTGGAGAAACGTGGTGGAAGGTCACTAAAGGATCAATGTTAATTGCAAAAGGAAATAGGATAGGTACGTTATATTTATGTCCTCATAACACTGATTATTCTATTTCTGTAGCTTCCACAGAAACAGGTACAGCATTGTGGCATCATAGGCTTGGCCACATGAGTGAGAAGGGGATGCAGATTCTCCACTCAAGGAAACTGCTTCTAGATCTGAAGCAGGTAAGTTTGGAATTTTGTGAGAACTATGTTTATGGAAAACAGAAGAGAGTTAGATTTCTTAGGGTTGGGAAACAAAAGAAGAGTGAAAAGTTAGAGCTTGTCCATACAGATGTATGGGGACCAGCTCAGGTACAATCTCTTGGTGGCTGTCATTATTATGTTACTTTTATTGATGACGCGACTAGAAAAACTTGGGTTTATTGCATTAGACAGAAATCTGATGTGTTTGATACTTTTAAAAAGTGGAAAGATTTGCCTGAGAATGAGACAGGAAAAAGGTTGAAATGTCTTAGATCTGATAATGGAGGCGAGTACTGCAGCAAGGAGTTTGACAGTTGTTGTACAAACAATGGGATTCGTAGAGAGAAGATAGTCCATGGAACACCCCAAGAAAATGGCGTGTCAGAAAGGATGAACAGAATGATCATGGAGCGTGCAAGGTGTATGAGATTGCATGCAGGGTTGCCCTTATAGTTTTGGGCTGATGCTATAAACACCGCTGTTTATTTAATAAACAGAGGGCCTTCAAGCGCTTTGGATGGTGGAATTCCAGAGGAGGCATGGACAGGTAAATAGGTAAAATACTCATTTCTGAGAACTTTTGGTTGTGAATCATTTGTCCATATTGATAAATATGATAGAACAAATCTTGAGGCTAAATCCAAGAAATGTACCTTTATTGGATACGGGGTTGATGATTTTGGTTATCGCTTATGGGATCTTAAAAATCACAAAATCATTAGGAGTAGAGATGTAGTATTCAATGAAAAGGTCATGTACAAAGATCAGTTGCAAGGAAAGAAAGAAGAAAAGGAAAACACAAAGTACATAGTGCTTGATGAAATCAAAGAAAATGAAGTTCCAAAAGCACCAGAAAATCAAGAGCAGCAGCAGGTACCTGAAACTCCTGCAAATGTAAGAAGGTCTACTAGGTTAAGTAGACCCCCTGAATGATTCTCTCCTTCATTGTATTATTTATTGATGACTGATTCTAGTGAGACAGAATGTTTTGAAGAAGCAGTGCAGGTAGAAACTAGAAAGAAGTGGGAGCAAGGCATGGATCAGGGGACGGACTCATTGGTAAGAAACCAGACTTGGGATTTGGTTAAGTTGCCTGCAGGAAAAAGAGTATTGCAGAATAAATGGGTTTACAAGTTGAAGGAATAAGATGGAGGAAAGAAGCGGTACAAGGCTAGACTTGTTGTAAAGGGGTTTGCATAAAAGAAAGGTATAGACTTTGATGAAATATTTTCTCCTGTTGTTAAAATGACTTCAATTAGAACTATTTTAAGTCTAGTGGTGATAGAAGATTTGCATCTTGAACAATTAGATGTAAAAACGGCCTTTCTCCATGGAGATTTGGAGGAAGAGATTTATATGCAGCAGCCACAAGGGTATGAGGTCAAAGGGAAGGAGAATTTGGTTTGCAGGTTGAAGAAGAGCTTGTATGGCCTGAAGCAAGCTCCAAGGAAGTGGTATTTAAAATTTGATAAGTTTATGATAGAACAAGGATATGATAGATGTCATTCTAACCATTGTGTTTATTTCAAGAGGCTATATAACGGAAGATATATTATCTTGTTATTGTATGTGGATGACATGCTTATTGCAGGGTCTAACATGCAGGATATAAATGTGCTCAAAAGAAAACTAGCTAAATCATTTGCGATGAAGGATTTGGGTGCTGCAAAGCAAATCCTTGGTATGAGAATAACAAGAGACAGGAAAAATAAAAAATTGACATTGTCTCAAGGTGAGTACATAGAAAAGGTGTTACATAGGTTTAGAATGCAGAATGCAAAACCAGTCAGCACACCTTTGGCAAGCCATTTCAACTAAGCAAGCATATGTGTCCAGAGACACAGGAAGAGATAGATTACATGTCCAAGATTCCCTATTCATCAGCAGTTGGGAGCTTGATGTATGCCATGGTGTGCACAAGACTAGATATTGCACATGCAGTGGGAGTTGTGAGCAGGTATATGAATAATCCAGGTAAAGAGCATTGGAAAGTAGTACAGTGGATTCTCAGGTATTTGAGAGGTACCACTTCTCATGCATTATGTTTTGGAGGTTCAGACACTGTTCTACAGGGATATGTTGATGCAGATATCGCTGGTGATAAAGAAAGCAAGAGGAGCACCACAGCGTATGTGTTCACTGTAGGTGGAATAACAGTAAGTTGGATTTCAAAACTACAACAGGTTTTTGCACTTTCAGCAACGGAAGTAGAGTATGTTGCTGCTACTAGTAAGGAGATGATTTGGTTGCATAGGTTCATGGAAGAATTGGGTAAGAAACATGAGAATAGTAGGCTATATAGTGACAGCCAGAGTGCCATTCATCTTGCAAAGAACTTAGTATTTCATTCAAGGACTAAACATATAGAACTCAAGTACCACTTCATAAGATTTGTTCTAGATGAATAACTGTTAAAACTGGAAAAGATTCACACTAGCCAAAATCCTACAGACATGTTGACAAAGGGAGTAACCAGAGAGAAAATGAGTTCCTGCTCGGTTTCTATTGGCCTTAAAGCATGAAGGTGAAAAGAATAAATTTTCCAAGTCCAAGGTCTAGAAAGTGCAGCAGCGGTAGAGTTGCTGTGATTAGTCACCATGAAGGCACATAAAAATGTAATGGAGCGGTTTGCATGTAAATGGGCATATGGTTGTAAGACCTGGTAAGGCATGCATACCCTTGGTAACTCACCGGTAAATTCAGGAGATAGACCTAGGTGATAGGGGGGTGTATGGAAGATTCCTCAGTAAATACTTGAGGGGAGTTGGTGATTACTCCAAGTCAAGTTTAAAGGGGGGATTGTTAGGGTTAACCTTGACTTGAGATCGAGTCAAAGGTGGTTAGGTATAGCACATGGTTTGGGCACATGGTTTGTTGTAGCCCATGGTATTGTCCCATAGTATTGCATGTGTTAACTTTGACTCGGGATTGAGTCAAAGGAGGTTAGGTATAGCACATGTTTTGGGCACATGGTTTGGGCACATGGTTCTGTTGTAGCCCATGGTATTGTCCCATGGTTTTGCATGTGATTAAGCCTTTATAAGGCTTGAGGAGGCTCCATTATAAATTGCATTGTATGGTACTGGATACTGTATTGTACTGGATGTGAATACTGTATGGTACTAGATGTGAATACTGTATGGTACTGGATGTGGGCATTGTATTGTGCTGGAAGAGAGACTGTGAAAGCGTGAAGAGGAAGTGCAACAATTTTGTTGTAGGGTGTATCCCTTCATCTTTCTGGACTGAAATAAAAGGACTGGAAAATTTGTTTGTGGACGTAGCCCATCGTTTGGGTGAACCACGTTATATCTGTGTCTCTCTGTAATGTTTAATGTGTTTTTACATCTTGTTTATTGATTTAACTGTATAATTGTTATTTCTCTGTGGTCCTGTTCTTCTAACATACATGGGTATCCCATGCAATCTCAATATCTCCTTTAAGAAGATGTCGGCAATGTGAACTACCTTATAAGTTGACTTTACTAGGACGAAGTGTGCTTCTTTTGATAACTTGTCAACCACTACAAAGATAGAATCTTTTGTTTCTTTCTCTTTGGTAGGCCCATAATAAAATCCATACCAATGACCTACCACTTCCATTCTGAAATGGGTAACGGTTGTAGCAACCCTGAAGGATGTTGGTGCTCAGTTTTGACTAGATGACATTCTTGACATTTTGCGATAAACAACGTTATGTCAGCCTTTAACTTAGGCCATAAAAAAGGTGTTTCTTTACAACAGATATCATCTTTTGATATCCTGGATGCACCGACTAAGGTTTCCAATGAAATTCCATGAGGATGTTGGACCTGATGTCCCCTCCTTCTGGAACATACAATCTTTATTTGGACCACAATAGTCCTGTCTCGTCTACCTTATACTCTCCTTTTTGTTGAAACAACCTTCCCTATTGGACTTTATTGAGGATTTCAACATAGAAACGGTCAACTTCGTTTTTAGTCCTAATCCTCTCATGCAAATCTGAATCAGTTTGACTTAAAGTTACCTCATATAACATATCAGCTCGTTGACTTAAAGCATCAACAATTTTATTCTCCTTGCCCTTTATATGATTTAAATCGAAATGGTACTCTCTAAGGAAATCCAACCATCTTGCTTGCTTGGAATTTAGATTTGGCTTATCAAATAAATAATTTAGACTCATGTTGCCTGTCTTTAAAATAAATTTACTCCCCATGAGGAAGTGCCTCCACATATTCAATGCGTGGATAATGGATTCTAACTCAAGATTGTGGGTGGGATATTTTTTTTGTGTTCCTTTAACTTACGTGATTCATAATAGATCGCGCAATCATTCTGAAAGAGGACTCCTTCGAGTCCTTCCTTTATTGCATCCATGCAAACAACAAAATCCACATCAAGATCTACAATTCGTAGTATCAGTGCAGTCGTCAAAAGCTATTTAAGATTCTGAATACTTTCCCCGCACATGATTGTCCAAAATAACTTGTGTGCATTCTTTTGCAAAGCAGTCATGGGACAAGTAATTTTCAAAAAGTTCTCGAGGAACTTCGGTAGTAACTGGCTAATACCAAAAATTACCTAACGTTAGTGACACTGGTAGGGGTAGGCCAATCCTCTATGGATTTAATCTTTTTCAGGTAAAAAAAGATCCCCTTCTCGGAGATGATGTGACCTAGGTACTGTATTTGTGGTTTGTAAAAATCACATTTACTAAACTTAGTGTAAATCTGGCGTTCCCGTAATAGTTGTAGTACTATGTGGAGATTCTCCTCATGTTCCTCTTTACTCTTAGAGTAAATCAGGATATCATATATAAAGACTAATACAAATTTATCTAGGTATTTACTGAATATATTCTTCATCATACACATAAAATTTGTGGGTGCATTGGTCAACCCGACTGGCATTACTACAAACTCGTAGTGGCTATATCACATTTGAAAGGCCATTTTATGAATATCTTCATCACAGATTCGTACCTGATGGTAACTGGATCGCAGTTCGATCTTTGAAAATATATTGGCTCTTCCTACTTGATCAAACAATTCATCAATCCTAGGGAGTGGGTGACAGTTTTTGATGGTCATCTTGTTAATCTGGTGGTAATTGATGAACATCCACATCATACCATCCTTCTTATTTATGAAAAGTATAGGTGATCCCCAATGGGACACACTTGGTCAAATACAACCCTTCTCAATCAACTCCTGCAACTAAAACTTGAGCTCCACCAACTCTGGTGCACTCATGCAGTATGAGGCTTTTGAAGCTAGAACTGACCCTGGTGTCAATTCTATGGAAAAATCTAAGTCTCGATTTGATGGTAATCCTAGTATTTCCTCAGGAAATACATCTGTAAAGTATATGAGAACTGGAAATTCCTCAATGTGTTACTCTCTCTCAGCTTCTACATCCTGGATGTTCACTACAAACAGTTTGCAACCCTTCCTAATGCACTTCTTTACTTGTAAGGCAGATGTCTACCTAACATAAACCTTCTTAGGTATGTCTTGAATCTTTGTCTAATTACCTTGGATATCTATGCATTAGATTTAACTGTGTAGATAATCGAGCATGAAATGGTGTTGTTCCAACTAGGCCATGATGATAAGTACACTGTACAATCCTAAGGGTAAAATGTTCAAATTTATCCTAGTAGGGAAACCATTCAATTTTACATCACAATATCTAACTATTTCAGAAACCTTTCATTTTGTACCTGTGGCTACTTGAAAAATCCATGGTTTCCCACATTTAACTTTGTCTAATTTACATAACTCAACAATTTCATGAGATACATAGCTTCGTCAAACACCAGGGTCAATAAAAATTGAAATAGAAGTGTTTGAAACCTTACTTTCTATTTTGGCCATAGTAGCCTGATGGTCTTCCTATCATCCATCTAACGCTGCATAAATACTCAATGTTCCAACCATGTCCTTGTAAGCAGGAATATTTCACCTTCTGTAGATAGAAGTTGTTCCTATAGTCTGAATGGTTCATATCCAGAACAAATGAGTGAACAACAAAGGATGAAGACCCTCCCTGGATGTCGTAGACACCTGGAATACTGCTTCGATAGTAAACCTATGTACCTGCAACTAGATCAAACATGAAAACACATCAAAGCTACCAGAATATCAGCTAATTATCCATGTTAGTGACTAAGGAATCTAACAACATTTACATGTGAAATCAAACCAACAATAATGTGGGACGAAAATCAGCTTTGCATTGAGATGAATGGAGAAGTTTACAACCAATTAATCCTTAGTGTCGACATGCATATCCATGAAACTAACACTTCATCCCCATAAGCTCCAACTTTTCTCCCTATGCTCTCAAATAGCTTGGGCCAAGTGGTCAATCCAACAGCATAACAATACCTCTATATTTCTCTCCCTCAAGCATGGAAATGAGCTTGTATTTATAGGGCTCAATGGATAGGAATGGTTGAGAGATTTTTGGATGAGGTGGCTTCTAAGATCCTATGATGAGGGATCTCAAGCTCAATTGACCCATAATGTTAGGGATAAGGGAGGACATGAGGCTCATGATCTAGAAGCCTCAAGAAACTTCTCTTTTTCCCATTTTACCTAGGATACTTCTTTTCTCCTCTTATGACAGAGTGGTTTAGGTTAGAAACGCTTATGGACCAAAGGCCATAGGCAGTGGCACCGCTTATGGAAAACAAGATACATGAGACACGAGAAAGGTACCGCTCATGGTTAATAGGGAAATCGTGGTGCTGAGTATTTTCATGAAATATTGACAAACAACATGGGTTTCCACTCCAGGTGCTGGGATTAAGGGAAAATATGTAAGTCAAGGGACTTATCACATGGTGGTGACAGGATTTGGGAGAAACAGAATGCCCCCCAAAGCACGATTCTTAGAGGGATATGATAAATGAGAGCTTTGAGAGAACAAGTTTTCACTTCGAGGTGAAAATGTCAGCTCGATCAGAGCATGTTGTCAAGTAGGCATCTATAGTTCATCAGTATTTTTTACTCATAGACACAAGTAACCAACTCATGGTTGTAGACCAATATAAGGTAGATCCATGGGAACAATAAACAAGCATGGCTACTAGAATACAATGTAGATCCATGTGATAGAGGACTCAAACTTAGACATACCTACCAGACATACAATGTATATCTATGTCATACAGATGTAAATTTGAGCATAGCCATGACCATACAAATGTGGATCCATGCTAGATATAAAAAAATCCATCGCAATTAGGGGAAAACAAATGAGCTCTTTAAACAAATACCCAGGTTCTTTGTCTCGTCTTCTGCAAAGTACAACTCTATCCATGTGATTACAATGATCTAAAGTCGAACATGGTATAAACCACTTGATTACTGGCCAATGATGTGAACTGTTGACAAGTGCGAGGGAGATCGCCATTGATGTCAACTATTCCCAAGGTACCCTAGTACAATCTACCGAGTGTGAATATATGTCTTGATGTCGAACATCAAGTAGATTCTATCGATCAAAGTTCAATGATGTGAACCTATTTCAAGAGCAAGAGAATCTATCATTAAGGCATACAGATCTCAAGGTGCTAAGTTTTTGTTTCTAATACTATTTCCCAGATGATGAGCTAATGTTGATGGGAATAGTCTCGTTGAAGGAGGGCCATGATGAGTCCCACATCGACGACACAAAACTTGGAACATAGTTCTTGAATGATGTGAATGTAGTAACCATAGGATTGACTCAAAAGTACTGACACAGAGACTGTTTTGACTACAGAGGAAAAAATTCTTCAATTCCCCTTTGAACATCGGGTGGCATGACAAAATACTTGGTAGCATGAACGAACGAGACAAACTCATGATGCGACAGTGAACAATGCATTCTTTTGAAAGAATCAAAGGAGTTGCATGACTCATGAAAGTGGATCGTCACAGAGATTAGCTAAATACCCAATTGACTGACATGATATGTAGATAAGTGCCATTTTCAAAGGTAACGAAAAACTACTACCATTTATTTGCAAAATGATTCCCTTCCCATTTTCCCCATCATGATCGATGAGTACCTCTTTTTAGTTTTATGAGTTCAAAGAGGGTAACCAAAAGTTGGTATATCTTGTCTGAAGACAAGTCCAAACTCATATGTTTTACGAACCTGAGAGAGGAGGGGTTCATTCCCAAAATGGGTCTCTCAATGTTTAATTTAATGATTCCAATGAAAGAAAACTCGGTATCGTTCATGTTTAGAGACTCTGAATGATTACGGAAGAAGACTCCAAAGGGGTAATTTTTTGTATGATTTAGTCCCTAAGGCCCGAAAAAGTGTAAAATCATATCTTAGAGAACTCTTCCAGTTATGGTTGGCTAGAGTGTTCCTTTTTCGTAAATAGTCTATTTGAACCAAAAAAGAGATAACCTACTATCAGAAAGACGAGTCTTCAAATTATTTAACAAGCGTGAAGAAGACAATATCGCTCAACAATCTTTTCATATTTAGGGAGCCTAAAAAGAGTTTAAAGAGGACTCCATGAGGTTTATTTACACAATGTTAATTTCTACGAGCCTGGAAAGAATCGAAAATAGACTTGATGATCTTTTCATGTTTAAGGAGCTTAAAAAGGGTTAGAAGAAGACTCCATGGGGTTTCTTTACACAACGTTAATTTTTATGAGCCTGGAAAGAATCGAAAATAGACTCGGACCTTTGATACTTGGTTTAAAGAGCATGACCAAACTATCGCAAAAAATGATTATCAATTTTTTTTTTTTTATGGTAGTAGGAAAAAGCCATAAATAGAATCCCAAAGCTTTACTACTATGGTTATTTTATCCTGCAATTGACTAAAAAAACAAGTGTTAAATGAGCTCATAACTAACATATAAATTTCGAGTAAAAATAGATTTTAAATAAAAACTATAGCATGTCAAACCAAAAAACATGTATAAAATTCATGTAAATAGTGAAAAATCAAATCATTTTACTATTTACCCATAGTGGAGAGAATTTGGAGCACTTTCCTAGTCAGATCTTCAGCTACTAATATCAGGAGTTTCCACCATCAGATTCGAGCACCGTCAATTCCAGGTAACAGTTAAAACCCTACTCTTCCTTTTCATAGTCTTTATTTTGAGTTTTGTTGGGGTTTTGGGCTTGTATGGAAAGCCCTAAAACCATTGAAATGGGAACCACACTTATCCCTTGTGGGATGCGTAGTACCTCACTAGAACCGTGCCTAAAACAAGGCTCACAGGCGGTGCCACCACTTGTCTTCAATGACACACAGGAGGTGTCGGTCGTGAATATTTAGAAATGATAACAAAAGTCAAAAATAAATCATTTCTTTGGATTTAAGTTATTAAGGATGATTGTAATGTGTTATGATTGTTTTTGGAGGTTTTTGTTGATCAATCATGGTGATATGGAAAGAAATACAACATGACAATGGTGACTCTTTCACTGAAAGGAATGCGGGTTGTATAGGTGCATTACGAGACTGTGGGCTCCTGAAATTCTTCCAGACCCCTAGCATGGTATCACATGAGCGATTGCTAGAGCACATACTTCAGATGTGGAATCTGGAGCATCAACACTTTGAGGTTGGGGCTCATATTCTAACAATAGAGGTAGAGGACATCTACTTCTTGACTAGACTCTCGAGATGGGGTGCCCCCATCTCACTGAAAGGTTCCCAAGGAGGGGATATTACCACACAAGAGTTGATACACCGTCACTGTATCCCAGGGACAAGGACATCGGGGAAGAAAATCCCCATCAGGGCAGTGATGGATGGGCCCGTATGGAATTTATTATTTACTATGTAGAGAGTGGCTGGGAGTTAGGGTGTGCACCAGGATTCTAGGGCACACATGTTATATGCCATAGAGGCCATGGAACCTATAGTATTCAACTGGGTGAAATCCCTACTTTCGATATTCAAAGATTAGCTGACTAAGTGTCGGTAGGGAGAAATGAAGCAGTTTGGCTTTGGTTCCATTCTATCCTACTTATTCTTCAAGCAGGTACCACAGATGAGACCTTATGTGGTCTTCACATAGTTGAGGGTGTCGGACCCCCATATGCAGAGGTGGGTCAGGATTATGGCCCGTATTGGAGCGGGAAGAGTGAAGGTGAAGTTCGGTGACCCGTTCTTTAGATGGCTCTGAGATCAGATCCTCATGGTGGAGGATTATGCTTATGTGCATATAGAATTCAGTGGAGACTTTGACCTAACGCTCCCACCTAGCAGACAGTGGGGTGACATCAATAAGAAGCAAGAAACCCTAAAATGGATAAAATGTTTTTGATGTTTTTGATGTTTTATATTTTTTATGTTAAGTAATGAGATCTAGATATTTTCATGCAAACGTTGGAGCAGCACGGCCATAAGGAGATTCCCCATTGGATGGACGAGCTAGAGCCCTCTTTGTACTGTAGGGTGATGATATCACTGGGGAGTTATAGGAAAAATTGGAGAGGTTGACCTTAGACATACCTGACACTTCCATTGATGACCTCCCTATGAGGTATCAAAGACCTACAATGAGAGTTATAGGTCGATTTAGTAGGATGATACATAAAGTAGCCTGGGCAGTGATGTGATGCCATGAGCATCACTAGACATTGTGTGCATGAGATATCTACTGAAAGCTGATAGC
>LPNX010056750.1:253589-348048 GCA_001517045.1 Pseudotsuga menziesii | reverse complement strand
TATATACAGACTTTTACCTAGTGTTTATATGTCATAAATGGTAAATGTATTTTACATGATTTTTATGTGTCTTTTAATTATTTATTTACAATGAACCATATTTGATTTAACATCATGAATGGGAAATATTCCAATCTAGGATGTAATTAGCTAATGAGTCAGCAACTACATTATGTTCCCTAGGGATATGCTTATAAATGATGGTTTCACATGATATTTCTAACAAGCGTACCCTTCGAAAAAGGAGGAGAAGAATAGGATTTCTAATGGTATAAACATGGTTTATATGACAAACCATGAGTTGTGAGTCCATCAAGACTACCAAATTGCGAACATCTTGGGAGGCAGCTTCAGTCAGAAGACCAATGACTGCTTGATACTCGGCGATGTTGTTGGTAGCAGGACCAATACAAATTGCTCTTGAACTGACCAAATCTTCAGCCGGGGAATAGAGGACCCAAGTAGCTGAGGCGAGATTCAAGGTGTGGCAGTAAGCAGCATCGACGAAGCCATAGAAATCCATCTACTCTTCACGACCAAAACATGGTATAAATAGATGTGGACACTAAAATCAAAACCATATTGAAAATACTAAAAGCACACTGAAAGTCAAGCAATATACATATATACAAGATACTATACAATAACAACCTAGGAATAGTACCTCTTCAGGTACAACCCATTGCGAGGTTTCCCTAAAGGGATTCCATCGTAGCCAATGAGCTTGTAGGCCCCTTTCAATAAAAATTTAGAAATGACGAAAGGACCATACCACATGGAATCAAACTTACCCTTCCCTAGTTTGTCATATCTCTGGTCATAAGTCAAAACTAGGTCACCCTTGTTAAAAGCACAAGGTTGGGCTGATTTATCATACTGCACCTTGACACATTTCTTATGTGCCTCATTAGCCAAGGAAACATCTCTTCGAGTCTCGTCAAGGTTATTCATGTACAAAAATATTTCTTCCTCTACAGAAGTGTCTGGGATAAGTTCAATGGAAAGTTGTAAAGATGGAATTTGACATTGAATTGGTAAGACAGCTTCGAGTCCATAAACAAGCTACAAAGGTGTGAAACTAGTAGTTGTTTTCACCAAAGTCCTATAATCCCAAAGAGCGGAGAAAATAATGTGGTGCCAGTTGGATTTATGATCTCCAACCATCCGATGAAGCATAGTTTTCAAAACTTTTTTAATGGCCTCTACCTGACCATTAGCTTGTGGATAATATGGCGTAGTATTTTCATGGAGAAAACCTAGCTTGGCACTCAATTCCTCCATCATTTGATTAAAGAAATGTGATCCATGATCAACAACAATGAACTACAGGAATCCAAATATAGCTATGATATGATTGAAGAGGAGAGAGCAGATGTATTAA
The DNA here is from genome assembly GCA_001517045.1 of Pseudotsuga menziesii. Classification (NCBI taxonomy): domain Eukaryota; kingdom Viridiplantae; phylum Streptophyta; class Pinopsida; order Pinales; family Pinaceae; genus Pseudotsuga; species Pseudotsuga menziesii. The sequence continues at coordinate 346,667 of LPNX010056750.1, read as the reverse complement.
CATCTTCCACATATGTAAGCATGGCCTCAGCCCATTTTGTAAAATAGTCAATGGCTACGATGGTGTAACCATGACCCTCGGCTGAGGTAGGATTACAATGCATAAAGTCAATCCCCCATTTGGAAAATGGGCCAAAGGAAATGATGGGGTGTAGCAGAGTAGGATGAGTGTGCTTTTTGGGATAAAAATGTTGACAAGGTGGGAATTTCTTAATAGCCTCATGAAAGTCTTTGAAGACTGAAGGCCATAAATAGCCAGCACGAAGGATTTTCTGGGCTGTAGCCATCCCAGATAAATGTCTGCCACATGCTCCAAAGTGGAAATCATTCAACACATGTTCAACCTCTTCATGGGTGAGGCACCACTAGAGAATAGAATCAATCCCGCATCTATATAAGGTATAATTCAGGATGAGGTAATATTTCACGTGGTGATGGATACAACGGCAATCATCATGGGATAAATGCGGCTGAAATCATTGTGTTTGGAGATAAATAAGTAAATATCCATACCATGGATCGGTAGTGCTAATCAGGAACATGAATTCATTCGAAAATGAATTACTGGGCTCAGATTCCGTCGAAGCACAGGGAAGATCACACATGAACTCGACAAAGACCAGGGATTTTTTGATGTGGCTTTGGAAAATTCGAGATAAAACTCCAGTAGTATGACTATCCATTGGGAGTACTTGTCCCTGAGCACCTGATGAGTCAGGATGTAATACATAGGGTTATGGTCTGCCAACACAATGGTTGTGCGGAGCAAAATGTAGTGACGAAATTTTTGTACAGAAATGACTGTGGCCAATGCTAAATTCTCCATGCATGAATATCGAGTTTCAGAATCCATAATATTCTTACTAGCATAGTAAATCACGTGCTCCTAACTATTGGTATTTTCCTGCACTAAAACCATAGCGATGGTAGTAGCGGAGGTAGCAAGATACAAGTGAAAGTGCTTTGAATAATATGGGGGGTGTGTCATGGGTGAATGAGTCAGAGTGTGTTTGAGATTATCAAAGGTGCGTTGGGCTTGGCCATCTCTATGAAATTGCACACAAAATGGAGGAGAAAGTTTGCCTTCCCTTGCAAACATTGGAGTTCAAGGAGATTAGTTGGGGCTGGTAGAGCTAAAATGGTAGAAATTTTCAAAGGGTCTATCTAGATGCCATATTTGGAGACCACAAAAACTAGCAGACGTCCCATGTCAATGCAAAAAACACATTTATGTGGATTGAGCCATATATTATAACGACGACATCTCAGGAAAATATCTCTAAGATGTCTAGGGTGGTCCTCCTGTCGCTCTGAATGAGCAGGGAGGTCGTCAAGGTATGGTTCAATAATATGTTTAATATCATGAAACGTATAGGACATCCCACGCTGGAATGTGGCTCCAGCATTTTTCAAGCCAAAAGGTAACTTCTTATATGCAAAGGTTCCTCATGGGAAAATGAATGCCATCTTGTGCTGATCGGTGGGTAATATCTCAATCTGATTATAGCCAAAGAAGCCATCAATAAATGAGAAGATGACGCTTCCAACATAGTTGTTGATAATCTGATCGATGTGCAGAGTAGGAAAGTTGTCCTTGGGATAAGCTTTATTCAAATCCCTAAAGTCAATATAGACTCTAATAATGTCCTGATTTTTATTAACAGGGACAACGTTCGATACCCATTCCATCAGGTGTATGGGATAAATAAACCCAACTTTGAGAAGTTTCTCTATTTCAGCTTTAATAGTTGTGGCCTTCCGTGGATGCACTTGCCTTAGTTTTTACCTGACAGGTTTTGCTATGGGATAGGTTTTAATCTCGTGGACCATAATGGATGGGTCAATCCCTAGCATTTCTTCATAGGACAAGGAAAAATATCACAGAATTCTTTGAAAAGCACCTTGTATGCTTTAGATTCATTTGCCGAGCAGTTATGCCCAACATGAACATGCTCGATGGTACCAGGATTGGTTGATATTGCAATCGGATTCGTTTGAGTAATGTTGCAAAGCTTTCCTTCAGAATCTGTGTCTTGCAACAATATGGGACTTTGGGGTACGTTGACAATATCAACAGAAAACAGGGATGCATAATCATGGTTAACCAAACTGGTGTTGGGGAGGAACATGGATCTATGATGGTGATCCTCCTAGATGGACTCATCCGTACTCATGATATCCATAATAGACTCATTGAAAGGAAAAGTCTCAGAGAGATAATTTAGAATAGGAATATATGGTTCTAATCAGTAAGGTAAATGGTAAGGATCTGAATCCACTAGATGAAGGTCATCAATGTGATCATCGGAAAGGGTTTGAATGGTGTCATACATTGCTTCATGTGAACTCAACGAGGTGGACTCAACAACTTGTTTTCCGTTAGGATTACAATCAAATGAGGCGATCATATGGACTATCGCGGTATCTATGTTAGGAGGAGTGGATGGAAAAATCCCCATAAGGAATGAATCCTTAAACATGCCTACCCCAATTGACTGGTAAGGAGGAGGGGACTGGCCTAACAGGGGGATGTTATTAGCCGTAGAGGTAGTAACATCCGATGTATAGAAATCAAGCTGGTTAATGGTAACTATTCTCCCTAGAGGTATAAATTGGACTATTCTAAATACTGTTGAAGTGACAACAATCATGGCATAAAACCATTTTTTTCCTAGAAGGAGGTTGTAATCTAATGGGACATCTACCACTTCTACTTGAATAGAAATGGTTTTTCCCCCAATATTGACTGCGAGGGCCGATATGAGACCATGGGGCTGGAAACCTCATCCATCAACGGCCTTCAAAGTCATAGGTGATGTTACAATTGCAAGAGAGTCGATAGCTTTCCAACAAGATAGAGACAAAACTGAGGTCGAAGCTCCTTCATCTAGTACCGTTCGAAACACCTTCTTTCCAACTACTTTCATAATGATCTGAAAAGCAAGTTTATGAGGTAGCCTAGACTTATAGTTCTCAATATTTAAATGAATCAAATTAGTATAATATGGGTCTAAAGCTCCTAATGTCGTTAACAAGTTTTTGTGTTATGTAGGACAACTTTGGAGTACTTCTAAGGTAGACATTACACAAGGTGCCTAAGTGAGATCTTCAACTACATTATCAAATTGAGTAGCTCGAGAATTAGGGTTAAATACATCCTTTTGAAGAGTACTCTTGGGTGGATGCAAAATCATGTCAAGAGTAGGATTCTCGATGGATAAGGGGACAGTAGACAAGGATTTCAGAGAACTAGTAGAGGGAGCTTTCCCTAGAGAAGACTGATCTTCTTTCTTATCTATGGGTTTGTCATAATTCTGACTTTGAGTTTGTATATTAATGGTATTTAAGGACATCATACAAATTTCCTCTGACGAACTAGAGTTACCCTAATTAGACATGTGGTCTATCACTTGTTGTTGAGAGGGAAAAGGATCCATGAGTACTACGGGTGTGGGATTTGATTTCAGAAATTGGGATATTTCATCCCAACATGGACACTCTTTTGTGAAATGGTCACCTCCGCATAACAGACATGGATATTTTTCCTTTATTTTCTCTTTATCGTTATCATTGTTGGTTGGCCTTGGATTCTCTTGTTGGTTTCCAGGTTTTTTATTCTTACTTTTACCCTTCTTTTTATTGTTGCCCAAGGTTTGAGTACTCTGAATAGAATTGACCTCGGTGGAAACCTTAGGAGTCGAAGGAGTAGAGGTGGTAGTATAGGGTTGCTTGGTAGGTTTCACTACTGATGGGGACTAGATTGAACCAATAATCCCATCAACAGGTACTTCTGCTAGTGGCTTTACGGGGTCAGTGCTTGGGTGAGGAGCTTGAGGAATCAAGTCATAAAGAGTTCCAGACTCGGAATAGACCAAATATAGATATTGGGCTCAACTAATAGCCTTCTCTTAAATAATGGCACCACCCATAGCCACATCTTGAGTGATTGGAGGAAACAAATATTTGGTGAACCAATCAGCTAATAACTGATTCGGAATAGGGGCCTTAATAAGCCTTCTTCACCTTCTCCATTCACGGATATGATCGGATATGTGGGTGGAGGTGTTTTGTTGCATAGAAGTTAAGAGATCAGTACCCATTTCATAATGGATAGGGAGCTGAAAGTGTGCAAGAAACACAGTTTCCAAGGAGCCAAAATCCACAAACGAATGTTGTGGAAGTTCAATGTACCACTTCGCAGCTGTACCAGTCAAAGTTCGCTGAAAAAGTCATAACCAAACTGAATCATCCATGAGGGAGTTTGAAGAACACCACATATAGAATGTCATGACATGGTTTTTCAGATCATCTCCCTACTTCCCTTCGAACTTTGGGATGTCCAATGGTAACTTTACCAAAATGGGAGGCCACGAGGGATTGTGTCGAATAGGGTTGTTAATCAACTTGGATAGGTCAAGAAAGTCCAAAGTTTCTAGGAAAGGTAACTAATGGTTAGGTTTCACATACTGGTAATATTGATATGGCATATAATTACAAGTACGACCATAAGTAGACTGAAAGACAGGTTGTTGTGATGAAGAACTACCAGAAAATCTGCCTGCAGGGGGTTGATTTCTGGGATCAAGACCGTTAGGACTACCAATGCCTCTAGGAGGAGGAACACTAGGGCCTCCAAGACCACCAGGACCATTGGGACCACCAAACCCTCTAGGGCCACTGGGTGTTAAACCTCCAGAGCCTTTGGAACCACTAGGAGGAGGACCACCAGACCCTCTAGGGCCATTAGGGGGAAAGCCACCAGGCCCCCCAGGACCACCAGGACCATTAGGACCATAAGGAGGAAATCCACCAGGCCCCCCAGGGGGAGGACCTCCATGAGGCTGTTCTCCAGCACCTCCCAAAGTATGTATGGGTATCCCCCCCATAGCTGGCATGTAAGGCCAATTAGGCTTCCCCTATGGTGTAAATGTATTAATAGGGTATGGAATTTTGGCATAAGGTATTCCTGTAGGATTATATGGATAATTAATAATTCCTATAGGTATTTGATAACCATAACCTCCATAGGATTGAATGGTTACAGGTTGTGCCCCTAAGGGATGACCTGAATTGGATGGGGGATTAACCACATTAGTATGGGTTGGAGGGACATAAACTATATATTGTTCTATATTAGAGGTGTGTCCTTGACTAGGTACAATTTTGGTGCCAGATAACGTAATTTGTGCCGGGGGTTTCCCCTCGGCACTAGAAGGTAATGACGAAATGAGAATTGAAGGTTGGGCCCCAGGTGCAGAAGACCTGGGAGGATTGGGAACAAACATAACATAGGAGGTGGTGGGGTTGGTATTTTGACCTGGGTTGTGTGGTGTTACTATGCGATCTATAATCGGTTCAATGGGTCTCATAGAATCAGCAAGTGAATGGTATCCCATAGGAAAAACTGTGGAACATGATGGTGGTGTGCCTAGTATGTCATCTATTTTCCTTTCAATATCCTGTGCACAGAGAATGACTACATGGTATTGTCTACTTTCTTCTTCATCTGGAGAAACTTCTTCAAAAGAGTTTAAATTAGTGCCAAATGAGGCAATGGGCTATCCTATAGAGGTGGCCCAAAATGGAGCATTGGGACCATAATCCAGATGGGAAGTATCATCAACATGAACTTCTATGGGAGAATGGAACGAGGTATTTCCCCAAGAAGGTTGTTGGACCAAGGGAGGTGAGTGTGAAGAATATGGTCCTCCACTTTCTGAACCCACATTATCTCCGACTTGGGAGGTGGTAGCATCTCCTTGGTGGATATCTTCCATTGGATTTTCTCCTAAACCAGGAATAAAATCGGGTGGAAAGCCCCGTACTCTTCTAGACTATATTAGCTAATCCAGTTTGTATAGTTCCTATCTAACCTAGGGTCTAAAAAACTAGAAAACACACCAAACAATTTCCCTACACAAGCTATAGGTCAAACAAGCACACTTAAAATGACAGGAGGAGTTCAGATAGTCAAGTCTCTCACCAGGATTGTCAAGAAGGTGCCACTCACGATATACCTCTAGGGTACGTGCGTAGTAATCTCCCCGAATGATTTTTTCAGTGTATGTCTCCAATCAAGACAGCCAAAGGGATTTTATCAAATGGATAAGGTGTCCTAGTAGGGTCTCCCGATATGCTCAAGGTACATGGGAGATCGAATCGGTAGTAGTGTTGTCCAATGCATAAATGTACACAAGGGGCCTTCTAATATACAATTGAGTACATGAGGTACCTTTCTATATACCTCAGGTGTACGTGAAAGGTCGTTCGATATACCGATGGTATGTGGAAGAACCGTGCAAGTCCCGGGATTTAATGTAGACATATAACAACAGCTCCTATGCTTAACAATGCTTGAACACATCTCTAACCTATCACTCCAAATTCTATGTAAACTTTAACCTATAACTACCATTAATTTTAAAGTGGACGGTTAGGTGAATGCATGGTGTTTTAATAGAAAAAGTAAAACCATGCAATATGCATATGCAAATATTTCACTTTACCGTTCGGTATGCCTACCTACAGGAGGGAAAGAGAGTATTTTATTTTGTTTCAAAACCAAAAATATTTCCAAACAACAATATTGAACACAAATTCAAAGACAAGAAGCACTTTCCAAACTGATTTCTCTTTTCTAAAAGCAATAAGAAGGGGAAGAGTCTCTTTTTCTAAAAGAAAAACAAGAAGCACACTACATGCATATGCACTCTATTTTTCAATTTTTCTTAAAACATAGATAAATCTAACTTAAAAATACCATATTTTTATTTTGATGAGATAGTACTAAATGCATAAGAGACAAAAGAACATAAAGAGCCTGAAAGCTTGTAAGGCCAATCAGAGATCCAATGTCTAATGCTCAATGATGATAACCTAATCTTAGTAAAAAAAATTCTTTTTTAGAGGAGGAAAAAGAAGTTCTCTATGAAAACAAGAAATGAAACCAAGACGCTAATCAAATGTTTTTATTTCAGTCTATATCAAAAAGATGAAAAGAGATCTTACTAACACCCTAAGCTTTTCAAAAAATGAGAAGTCCTTTCACAATTACAACCAACAAGCACAGAAGTGAATGAACAATCAATAAGCCTAGTATAGATTTTGAATTTTCCAATCAAACCAATCTTTAATCATAAAACTTCAAACCACAAGCATCAGATTCTAACACATAAGCCTGACAGTGCAGGGATGAAATCAAATCAACTCAATTTTTTTGCAAAAAATGAGAAAAAGTGGTCTTGGAATAAGGCCTACCTGGTACCCACTGCAGGGGTCTTGACAGAGTGGTTCTGGACCAGCATTGCTTCTCGCTAATAGGACTCAGGTGGTGCCACTGTGTGCTGCTAACTAGGTTAAGGTGATGGCACTGCTTTCCTCCAACTGCATAACAGTGGTTCCCTATATAAATCCAAAAAACAAAGAACAATAGATCAAGTCAAAAAAAGATCAAATCAAGGTAAAAACTGATAGATTGAGAATAAAAAAGGGCATAAAAGGTTGAAATAATTCAGATCTAGATATATCTGGAAGTTTCAAACCAAAATTCACTGAGTTAGATGGCAGATTTGAGTGGAGAGAGTTGGAGATGGAGCCTAGATTTGGACAAGAGTTGAAGAACCGAGGAAGATCAAATCAACTGATACATATATCTATTCCCCAGTGAAGTCACCAGATTTGTAAGCAGGAATATTTCACCTTCTGTGGATAGAAGCTCTTCCTCTGGTTTGAATGGTTAAGATCCATAATGAATGAGTGAACGATAAAGGATGAAGACCCTCCCTGGATGTTGCAGACACCTATAATGTTGCTTCAAAAGTAAACCTATGTACATGCAACTAGATCAAACATGAAAACACATTAGAGCTACCATAACATCATCTACTTATCAATGTTAGTGACTAAGGAATCTAACAACATTTACATGTGAAATCGAAACAACAGTAATGTGGGACAAAACTCAGCTTTGCATTAAGATGAATGAAGAATTTTACAAACAATTAAGCCTTAGTGTCTACATGCATATCCATGAAACCAACAGTTTATCCCCATAAGCTCCAAATTTGCTCTCTATCCTCTCAAATAGCTTGGGCCAAGTGGTCAATCCAATAGTATAACAATACCTCTATAGTTCTCTCCCTCAACCATGGACATGAGCTTGTATTTATAAGGCTCAATGGATAGGAATGGTTGAGATATTTGTGGACGAGGTGGCTTCTAAGATCCTCTGATGAGGGATATCGAGCTCAACTGACCCACAATGTTAGGGATAATGGAGGACATGAGGCTCATGATCTAGAAGCCTCAAGGAACTTCTCATTTTCCCATTTTACCCAGGGTAACACTTTTCTCCTCTTATGACAAAGCGGTTTAGGTTAGAACGCTTATGGACCAACGACCATAGGCAGTGGAATCGCTTATGGAAAACAAGATACAAGAAGCATGAGAAAGGTACCACTCATGGTTAATAGGGAAAGCGTGGTGCTGAGTATTTTCATGAAAGATTGACAAACAACATGGGTTTTCACTCCAAGTGCTAGGATTAAGGGAAAATATGTAAGTCAAGGGTTTTATCACAGGGTGGTGATAGGATTTGGGTGTAACAGTCCTCTACCATTGGTTCTTCTTGTATATTGTGCAAGAATCCACTAGTCTTGTTTTTACAATATCTGGCATAATGGGGCCCTTGGCATTTCTAGCATTTGATTTGCAGCAGGGTAGCATTTACCTCCCCATTTTCTGCTGGCCTGTTGACATTTGGTGCTAGTACATTTGACTTTGTACCTATATTTTTAAAGTTCTTATTGGCTGTAAATTTGTTGTTTTGTTTTATGTAAGGAAGTGGGTTGAAACCCGGTTTGTGGTTGTCCAAGAAGGTGTTAGACCTGTCTCGAATTCTGTTGATGTTATCCTACCTTAGCTATCCATGCTCGTAGAAAATCCTAGCTTTGTGTAGGGTGGTGTCCAGAGTTTTAGGCATGTAAAATTCAATTCACTCTCAAAAATTGGGAGGACGACATCATAAAAACTATTGTATTTTCACTTTCTCTTCCTTTATGTAAGGTACGTAATGTAATATATGTAGAAATATTTTTATGAAATATTACATGGTCATGGAACCCATCCTTAACTCATTAAATTATTTCACCTTCCTGTCGAAGAATCCTTCAGACATGTATTTCTCCTGAAATATTCTGCGAAAATTACTCCATTGGATTTCTTTTACCTCATCTTTCTTGGTATGCTTAAGGTCTCCCCACCATCTATTTTTTTCCATTTAATATATAGATGGCTAAATGTGTTTTCATTTAATAAGAGTAGTTTTGTACTCGGAAGTATTTCCTCATACCTAGAATCCATTATTCAACTTTCTCCTTGGTGTTCATCTCTCCTTCATAGGTTGGGGCTTTTATCTTTTTGAACTCTCCCTAGAGGTTGTCATCATTCCTCTATTTATTTCTACAAGGAGAAAGGGAATTATCACTAGAAATGTTGTGTAATCTCTTTTTGTAGGTTCAAGTGTGTGTTCTTCTTTTCGTTCTTCTTTTTGGATATTGGGTCATTTATGATAAAAATATTTCTTGGATTTGTTGGTTGAATGAGTAGGCTGCCCATGCGGGATTCCTCTCGTCATGTTCTAAACTAAATCTTAGTTGATTGCTTTCTGCTCTTTTCTTTCATTCAAATTATCATCTTTGAAACTTTGTAAGTCTTCTTGTAGACTTCGTATGGTTTTCAGTATATCATAATTTAATTCAACCATTAGTTCTTCTTCCTGTATGGGTGTATTTAGATTTCCTTGTCGGTTGTTATCTTCTTCTTTATTCATGATCTATATTTTTCTTTGATCCTATAATGTGAAATATTTAACAACAAAATTTTCATGTTAGTTAGCACAATTTAAAATACAATTTGATTCTACAATGAATGTTTCATAAATCCCATTAGGTCTCTTAGTGTTTGAATCTGGGCTCTCGTACCACTTGTAATGTCCCTAAATTTCATAAAAATAAAATAAAATTGTAGGATAGTTAAATGCTACATTTGAAGGACATTTGTTTTAAACTTCTGCATAATGAAACTTAGTTGTTTACTAAACCTAAGTGTCGTAAACTACTTTTTGCCTCTTATGTGTTTTCCTGTCTAATGATGATATGTCTATGTGATGCTATTATATTACTTGGATTTTTTTATATAATATTACTCTCCTAGTCTTACTAGTTTTGGACATTTGTTGCTGCTTAAATTATGTTACCTTTTACTTTTACTTATGTGTCTTTAATTTTGCTTAGGACTTTATTCAAAAAAGGCTGACTTGCCTCTGTGTGTCTAGGGGTGGAGTGGTGGGGTTTTTGTCCCTTAAAGGTCCACTAGGAAAGGTAAGGATTCCTACTGCTTTAAGGGGCTTACTTAGTTCACTATGAACTAATGCATGCTCCTACTCTTATGCAAGTTGTTCTGGTGACAAACTCTTTTTAAGACCGTGGTAAAAATAAAAGCATCCTACAACACTACATCTATACTACACTACTATGTTCAAAGCTGGGTGAAATGAGGACTAAATTCCTAGGCCTAACTCCACCTAAGTCCTATGTTCATAATTTTATTATGGGATTAGTTATTGGCATGTTTATAAGATTTGGGGTGTGTATTTAATATACTAAGGTTAATGCCTTAACTACCTTGTAACATGTGCTTTGGAAAACTATAGGGTAAAAAGTATTTGGTTTATGGAATATTTCATATGCCATTCAAGTTTGTATTAATGTGGCATTTGAGGGTTTTTTTATGGTTTAATGTTGGGGTGGTGAACTATGGAATTTTTCCGTGAGAAAAACTATAGCTCTGTGGGTTTAGATTTAATGGTTGTTGGAGGAGAGGGTGGTGAATTTGATGCTTCTAGAGAAGCATGGGAATTTGGCCTCAAGCTTTTTTTAGGGTTGACAACCATTTCATTTGGTCTCTTACAAGTTTGTCTATGTGGTCTCATGCTCTCAGGATCTATGTTGTGCAATGCATCATGCTTCCTGCTCTTTTGTAAGGTAATGCATGCCATGGTTTGCATACTGTAATGGTTTGGTTTGATTTTGTTTGTATCTTTCATACTTCTCATGGAGTTTGTGTGGCCTTGTGCAGGTACGGAGCATGGTTTTAAGGTGCCTTCATAGGTTTCCTATGCCTCCATGCTGTAGGTAATCCCCGAAAATGCAAGGCCCTTACCACTGTGTAATTGGTTTGACATAGAGTATCGTCGTGTATTTTTGTTTGGTTGGGTTTGATTATTCGGTTGGGCATCCAATGCATGCAACTGTGTTAGTCTTTTCTATGGTAATTGTCGTATGTAAAAGGTTTGGGAAAATGACTTGACTATCCAGAGAATGTTCATCTCTGTGTATAAACGCGTCATGTTGGAACGTTTTTGTAATGAGATTCTATTTGATGTTAATGTTTAAATGGAAGTCTATGCTTTTAAACTTAATGGTGTGTTTTATAATGCTTACGGTGTCATTCCTTACAATGGCACTGTGACTAGCTTGACTGTATATTCATGCAATGGATGTTTATTTAAATGATGTGGTTGGGTTCTTACGTTACAGTCGTAAGCATTAAGCTTGGATCGGCCCTCGACATGGATATGCAGTATGTATTTGCATTTATATTATTTATAATGTGACTATGAAGGACATATAACAAGCATAGCTCTGTTTTGTTTAAACTGTGGTTTTATAATGATGTTCTTTTGGGAATCCTGCGCAGAGAAACCCTTGTCTTTCAAGGCGTAGTGTTACGTTTTGTTTTAGTAGTGGTGCCCATAGGATTCGATCCTCGATTGTTAAAAATTTAGACATGTGGTTTAATAGCGTAAGTTTTTGGCATCTTATAGGATTCGATCCTCGATGAGTTTTAATTTATTAATGATCAGAGGTGTAATAGTTAATGAAAGGTTTTGTCAGTAATTGACCTACATCCAAACCTTTGTAGGTTTCGATCATTGGATTGGGTTAAATAAGATTTTAATAGTGTTAACTTTTAGAATGGATTTAATGTTTAATTTAAAGGTTTTGAGTAGTGTTTTTTATATATTGTTTATGTTTGATTTTAAAGTGGAAATGGAAGCATACATGCTGGAAATATGAAATCTACGAGCGTTGGGAAATATATGTTTAGAGTTGGATTTTAATGGTGTGAGATATTTGAACTATGGTTTAATTGATTTCTTTTAGTTAGTAGTTTAGTGATTTATTTTAAAATGTTTTGTACTTGGTTTTGATGTTAACAACTCAGATATTTGATCTCTCATCTCAGGGTTTATAATTTTATAAATAATTTATTTTTAATGAATTCTCTGGTTCATATTTTTAAAGTTTTGAGCAGAGTTTCAATATCTAGTTTATTGGGATAATGAGGGTTTTGAAATATAGGAAAATGCATACAAGACAAACTAAAACAATACTAAAGAATATAAACTATATTTTTAATAGCTAGGAAATAATATTTTAAGCAACTAAATCCTCCTCTGCATAACATCTACTCAACATAATTAATTCTCAGTAACACCTAGTGTTAGTCAAAGCCCATACTCAACACTACAAAATAGGGAGTTACACCTTAGTGCAATTCCAAGGCTTCTCGCTCAACACTAATGCTAGGATGTACTTGTATAATTCACCTAGGCCAAGTATCCAATGTTCTAGAGCTTATGCTCAACATCAATTTTTAATGCTCCATGGCTTCTTCAAAACACTTCCAATTCTTATATTTTTATGTGCTTCAGAGTTTCATGCTCAGCACAATTTTTTCATAACTCATGTTCTCCATAGATGATGCTCAACACAAACATCAAATACACATGTGTTACAGAGCTTGCACTCAAAACAAACATCAAATAACTCATGTGCTCCAAAGCTCGCTGTCAACACAAACATCTATCACTCATGTGCTTCAAATCTTGCGCTCAAGACAAACATCAAATACTCATGTGCTTCAGAGCTCGCGCTCAACACAAACATGAAACAACTCATGTGCTCCACATATCACGCTCAAAACAAACATCAAATCAATTATGGGCCTCAAGGTCCATGCCCAGCACATGAAATCACATACATGCTAAATAAAACATATGCATTTTTCTTACACCCAGTATAGCAAACAAATATTTATATTCATGTGCAGTAGCTTCTTATTCCCAAGATATAAAATATAACATCAAAGTAACATCACATGCAATGGGACCTATGCCCATAAGTGTTAGGTTAAAATTTGAGATATTAGAACATGTTACTTTTTATCAATATTTATATTAATCGTTAGATCATTCATACATGAGTTTGTAAAGGAAATTATCTTAGTCCCATACACCACTATCAATTCATACAATTTTATGAGGGCATTCATTAGTTAAGCTCATATTGTTATATAGTTCTCACTATAATTCCACTTAAATATCCTATTATTACTCATTTAGTTGTGCTATTATGAATCATTAGAGTAAATTTCAACTCAAAATGGGCCTCCTAATGAAAATAATAAAACAATAGTTACAATAATAAAATAATATTTATTGATTTTGTAGGAAGAAAAGAAAAGAACTACTTCTTTTGTTCGTATTTTCGACATATCTCCCTGTTTTTATACTCAAATTTCGATCGGGAGAGCTTGTTGGATGCATAATTAAATTCTGCATGCAATGAGTACCCACTCGACATACTTTTCACTGACCCCTCTACCCCAAAAACAAGAAATACCTGGAAACACCTGACCCTATCACGTTTTTGCAGGTATTTTTGTTTTGGGGGTAGAGTGGTCTATCAAAATTATGCCGAGTGGGTACTTGTTGGATGAAAAATATAATTCCACATCCAAAGAGCTCTCCTGATCCAAATTTGAGTAAAACCACAAGGAGATATGTCGAAAATACAAACAAAAAGAGTATTTTTTTTATTATGATACATATCCCCAAAATTATATTAAAAATGTGTTTAAGACCGATACAGTATTTCAAAATTAAAGCCATTTCATTAGCTAACACATGATGGCATGGAACTTGAATGAGGGTTAAAAGGCCCATTTTGAGTTGAAATTTCCTCTAATGATGTAGTTGATTAATTGGCTAAAATTTACATGAATTTGTGTTCCACCAAATATTATTTTTATGAGCATTAAATCTCACATGTGACATGTTTACATCTACATATTATTATATATGTAAGAGTATATACTTACAATAAATATAAACTACAATTTATTATATATATGTGCTCCTCACCTAATTTGTCTTCTAATGCTTTCAAATTATATATTTTAAACAACCACCACTTGTTTTGATATTTTAGAGATAGGTTGGTCATTCTGTCTTCCTTGTTTGAATAACTTCATCATTGATGTATTCTTTTCTATGTCCATTATTACATATACAATCTCTCTATGCTCCTTAAAGTATGGATTTTTGTTTATTTTTCATTAAGCTTAATGCCTCCTAACAAGTAAAATATGAGAAGGGAAAAATTCACATAATTAAGTAAGATGTTTGTCTACCTATGACAAGCTAAGGTGTCATCAAATATTCATGAATGTTTTTCATGAATTCTTTAATTCTTATATATATATATATATATATATATATAAATTTGTAAGCATATATTTTCATATAATAACATATCATATTTTTCCACTATCTTTTCCCATATTTATTTTTATTTACAAATGTTCTATTCCTTAATTAATTATAATTATAATTATAAATCGTATACTACAGTACTATATATAAAATTACACTTCACTAAATTACTTTCATTTCATATGCTTTTCGAACATTAATTCATTAATTATTTTCATTTTTCCCAACATACTTTTCATAATGCTCCACTATTGTTAACTTATACCATGTGTGATAGAATAATCAACCCATAGTTACCCATATTTGACATTAATTAATCATTTTTGTGTTACTCCTAGATTCCTCTCTATGCTAGTTGGATTCCACAAGCACCTAGAAGTTAATACTTTCTAAACTGGGTCATGGAGCACTTTGGAATCATCCTAGAAACATATTTAACATGTCTTATTTTATTATTGGTTCCTAAAAGTGCAGTTCTTCTTTTTCTGAAAGCTACCTTGCTTTACAGCAATTTTAAGGCAAAAATGAAAAGCTAGTCTAGGAGTAATTGCCTTATTTTTTTCCCACATCATCCTCATTCCTTTTCTCTAAAAAAAATCATGGATATAATCTCTTTCCATCACTTATTATCTAGCCAATATTATTTATCCAATTCATGAGCATATTCATAGATTTGGAAAGTCTTTCTTGCACCTATGGGGGATTTGACTAGTTTTAGTAAGCCTTCTTTTTCACCAATTAGAGTAGACACATTGTTCTTTTGAATATATTATGTAATTATATATTTTATAATCCTATTACTTCATATGGTTGGATGATGTACACTTATTCAATACGGGATAAAGTTATGCTCCAATTTTAGTCTCCTTTTGTATGAATTTTGCATGTTTGATTAACAATTTTGTGAGTGTAATTGATCTATCACATGGGTTAAATTTCAAAATGGTATCAAAGCCTTTGTATATCTATTATTCTCCTTCCAAATTGTTGTTTCAAGTTCCACGCCACTGACTCAAGGTGCATTCTGCTGACTGGAGGGCACAGGAGCTGAGATATGGACCAATCTCAAAGGATCATCTTGACTCCATTCAATTTATTTGAATGGAAATATGAGATGGAGATATTGTTGAGAGAGAAAGGTCTCTATATGGTTAGCATGGCTACTAAGGAAAATTCCAAAGTAGCTGCAGAGAAAAATAAATGGCACAACGGGATGAATAAGTCTTATGGTCTATTGTGTCTGAGCATTTCAAGAGAACCTCTCTTTCATCTTGATTCATTGACATCACCTAATGAATTTTGGGAGAATATTGAAGATATTTTTTCAAAATAAAGGTGAGATGATAGGACATCAAATCGAGAATGAATTGATCTCCTTGAGTCCCAGTTGCTTCGAATCATTGCAACTCTACTTTTCCAAGTTTAAGGCCCTTATTTTGCAACTAAAACAATGTGGGATTGAAAATAAGGAAGAGAAACTATTCTTGACCATTCTCTCAAAGCTTGGTCTTGAATATTTAGTGTTTTTCTTTACCTTCCATGCCACCAAATTGACATCTTGAACCTGGAAGATTACTAAGCTTGCTGAGTTCATGGAATCCCTCACTCAGAAGTAAGATAAATTGGTAATGATGGGCACCATCAAACATTCCAAAGACCAATCCTTGGTTGCTGGATATTCAAGGGTGGATTCAAAAATCAAGAAAAAATATAAAAATCCACCTGAGCAAAAGAGAGACAAGTCAAAGTCTCAAGAGGATCCCTCATGCTCCAAGAAGAAATTCCATAAGAAGAATAACAAATGAGAAATGAGCAAGTGTGCATACTGCAGTAAGGGATATCATCCTGAGAGATCTTGTATGAAAAAGAAAATTGACATGGTTACCCAAATCTTGGATAAGAACAACATATCCCATACTGATTGCTCAAAGAAGATGGAAGGAGGATCAAATTTAGAAGACAAGGAGAGAGTACATTCTTTGGTTATTGGCACCTCAAACTCACCTAGCTTCATCATTGATTCTGGAGCTTCTAGAAATATGGTTTCGACAAGGGAGATATTTTCCTCTCTTGACATGTTGAAAGGTCCACCAATAGTTTTGGGAGATAACTGTCTGCCTGACAGTATGGGGAAGGGTAGGATTGACATTGACCATGGTAATTTCAATAATGTGTTTTATGTTCCAGGTTTTGCCTCTAATCTCTTGTCATTGTATCACATGAATCACACTAGGTCTCCAAATAAAGTCATCATCTCCCCCAATGAAGTTGAAATCACAGAGATTTTGAATGGTAAAGTCATAGAAAAAGGTGTTGTTGATCACACTTCGAAGGTATACAATTTTTCCCATTTCTACCCTACTAAAACCCCTCTGCTCTTATTACTCATGATAATGAAGAAAGAAATATTTGGCCATCTTAACTACAAGTATATTTCTGATTTGAGTGACAAAGATATGGTCATAGGGTTACCAAAGATCAAGTTTTCTAAGGTATTTTGTTAAGGTTTTATCCTAGGAAAACACCCAGAGCACAAGTATGAGAGAGCTAGTCATGAGAGAACCTCTGCACCTCTTGAGTAAATCCATAGTGACATTTCTGGTCCATTACCTCATATGACCATGAGTCAAGACAAATATTCACTCACCTTCATAGATTATTTTTCCATGTATTGTTGGGTTTACTTCCTTTTCAAAGTCTTTATAGCCTTGGTTGAGAACAAGTCTGGGAGGAAACTCAAGATCCTCATATATGGAAATAGTGGAGAGTATGTCAAGTTTGATTTCATCTAGTATTTAAAAGATGCAGGTATCCAGATGCAACATTCTATTCCTTACACATCACATCAAAATGGTGTTGCTGAGAGAAATAACAAATCACTGAAGGAGATGGTAACTTGCATGATGGAGGATAAAACATTTTCACCAAATTTTTGGGCCAAGGCTATAAAGTGTTCATCCTATATCCAAAATAGGGTTCCACATAAGTAGCCTGATGATATTACTCCTTTTGAATCTTGGGGTGGGCATAAGCTAGATGTGACCCATTTCAAGATATTTTGGCTCAAAGGCTTGGGTTAGAATTCCAAATGAAAAGAGGAAGGCTTTGCAACACCAAAGACAAGAGTTACTATTTGTTGGGTATTCTGAATATTCAAAAGGATACAATCTGATCAAATTTAGGACTAACAAATATTTCATTGAAATGAGTGTTTAGTTCAAAGAAGAGCCTTTAGCAGCAATTGAAGTTGGAGAGTCCTCTTCACCACCACAACCACTAATTTTAAGTGAAGATACTAATGAGTTTTATGATTCTGATATGTATGATAATTATGATTTAATAGCAGATCCTAATACACCTACAAGACAAAAATGAGAAACAAGGACCAATCATGCAGCTGGGGAACTAGCTGGAAATCCTAGCGACACTAGGAGGACTATATCTCAATTTGAGAGTTCCCTTTGTCTGAAAGATCCACTCTTTGATGAGAAGTGTTATTTGATGGTTTATTATGATCCTAGGACATATGAATATGCAACACATGATCCAAGATTTCAAACAGCCATGAAAGAAGAATTCAGCTCGCTCTAGAAGAAAAACACATGGGAACTGGTTGATCTCACCCAGGGAAAAAGCTACTAAAGTGTAGATGGGTCTTTAAAAATAAGTTTGTTGATGATGGTTCACTATTGAAATATAAGGAAATATTGGTAGCCAATGGATAATAACAAGTACATGGTATTTATTACAATGATACCTTTGCACAAGTGGCAAAGATGGACTCCAAAAGGCCAGCTCTAGCCTTTGTGGCTTCAAAGAAACAGGAAGTACATCACATGGATGTGAAGTGTGCTTTTCTAAATGGATATGTTAATGAATATATTTATGTGCAACAACCTGAAGGGTTTTTTTCTAGTCCATATTTAGTGTGCATGTTAAAGAAATCATTGTATGGGCTCAAGCAAGCCCCGAGGGCTTGGTAAGCCAAGATTGTTGGCTTTTTGTTGTCACTGAGTTTTGTTCGATGCAAGCATGATCCTAATGTATATTTGAAGCTGATTCATGTTTATTTAATGACAATATTTTTATATGTGGATGACCTGATAATCACAGGAAGTTCAAAGAAATAAATTGCCTCCTTGAAGGGTGCAATGAACCATGCATTTTCCATGACAAATTTGGGATTGTTGAGCCAATTATTGTGTCTCGAAATTGCTCAATCCAAACATGGAATCAAATTTCATCAGTACAAGTATGCTTCAGATATTCTCAACAATTTCAGCATGAAATATTATAAGCCAAGAAATACTCCATTCATTTCAGGAGTTAAGATTGAGGAAGCAAGTTCTTCTCCTTTGTTAAATAATACACTGTATAGGCAGTTGATTGGGTGTTTGCTTTATTTTACACATAATCGACCTGAATTATATTATGCAGTTAGCGTGGCTTCAAGATACATGGATCATCCTTATGATATCCATTGGAGTGAAGCCAAGAGTATCATAAACTTTGTTCAAGGAATAAAGACTCATGGGATCTTCTATAAAGAAAAATATGACTTAGAGTTAGTTGGATTTACTGAAAGTGACCAGGAAGGGGAAAACACAGATCAAAATTCTACCTCAGGATATGTGTTCATGCTTGTAGAAGGACCAATCAACTGGTCAAGTAAGAAGCATAGTGCCATTGGACTCTCATTTATAGAGGCGGAGTATAGAAGAGTTGTAAATGTAGCTACTCAATGTTTGTGGTTATAGGGGATACTTGGAGAATGTGGTTTTGAATTATAGTTTTCAATAGTCATGTATTGTCACAATAAAATCACCATTTGAATCTCCACTGATCCATTTCAAAGACAAATAACCAAGCACATTGAGATCCATATGCACTATAGTAGGGATCTTGTGCATGATGGTACCATTTCTCTACTCTACTACGCATCTTCAGAACAAGTAGCACATATCTTCACCAAAGTATTATGTGAGAAGAACTACAATAATCTAAAATCACTACTGGGGATTGATGATCATGTGGTGAAGTGTGATTGATAACAATATTTCCAAAATTTTGTTTCCCGTCCATGTTTAAGGGAGGATTTTCTCACTGGGTTTTTGCCTCTTTCCTTGGTTGTATGGATATGCAGTATGTACAGGGTGACTAAGCCTTGTTTATAGGCCCTATATTTTATGATATTTACTCATGAATTCAGGATTAAGGGGGTTTTTTAGAATAATTAACCCATAGTTACCAATATTTGACATTAATTAATCATTTTTGTCTTATTCCTAGATTCCTAGATTCCTCTCGATGCTAGTTGGCTTCCACATGCACCTAGAAGTCAATACTTTCTATATTAGGTCATGGAGTGCTTTGGAATCATATTGGAAACACATTTAGCATGTTTTATTTTATTCATGGTTCCTAAAAGTGAATTTCTTCTTTTTCTGAAAGTTGCCTTGCTTTACAACAGTTTTAAGGCAAAAAGGAAAAACTAGTCTAAGAATAACTGCCTTGTTTTTTTACCACGTCATACTCCTTCTTTTTATCCAAAAAAATTGTTTTTCTTATCTCTTTCCACCACTTATTATCTTTCCTATCTGATTTATCCAAATCGTGAGCATCTTCATAGATTTCGAAAGTCTTTCTTGCACCTATAGGGGATTTGACTAGTTTTAGTAAGCCTGTTTTTTGACCAGTTCGAATAGAAAACTTATGCTTTCAAATATCTGATCTAATTGTATATTTTAGAATCCTATTACTTCATATGTTTTGCTAACGTACACTTATTCAATACACGGTTAAGTTATGCTCCAATTTCAGTCTTCTTTTGTATGAATTTTGCATGTTTGATTAGCAATTTTGTGAGTGTAATTGATCGATCACTTGGGTTCAATTTCCACAATGTGGAATACATTTTACTAATTTTTCTATAATTCCATACTTCTTACTTGAAATTTTCATATCATATTACTATTATAATGATATTTATGCCATTACACAATTCATTTAAACCATAATACTTTAATTTGTAATCCTTAACAATATCAAGGTTTGTATTTGTTTATACATAACAAATAGTTACAATCACATTTTATATGAACCCTTCTTTATATATTAAAATTCAACTCTTAATGAATTATTATATTGAAATAAGAATGATGGAATTTTCGCATAATGTTATAACTTTTATGGTATAAATAATTACATATTCATTTAAAAAAATACAAACTCTTTGTTTAAATAGATAACTAACAAAAGGTTCTCTATATATATTTCTCACCTTAACTCTAACTCTAAATACTATAATTCTTATTCTCTTTCATTAATATTTTTTTTCTTATTTGTTATTACTTTACTTCTTTCTCGATAATTTACTAATATTATCATTACTATTAATATTTTTTTAACTAATTTACTTTACAACAAATTTATTGCTCTAAATCCTTTTACTACTGGGATATTTTGTAATTTCATTATTCATGCTAAATCAAATAAATAATTAAGAATTAATAATAGAATAAATTGATAATTATGAATTTTATTCTTTTTTTTAATATATAACTAACAAAAGGTTATACATAGCTACTTAACCTAATAAAAGGTATTTCTCTCTCTCTCTCTCTATATATATGTATATATATATCACCCTAACTCCCAATACTGTAATGCTTATTCCCTTTCATTATATGCAAATAAATTTAGGCTTTAAGGCTATGTAAACAAAAGAAGAATCCAGTTGAAGCAACACACAATATACATATTTTTATTCTAGATTATAACCTTACTTTAATAAAATATGTAAGAACTAAAGAGAAGGTAGAAACCCTCATACATGCAATGTGTAGTTTGTATGATGGCTAGAACTTTGAACACTTAAGCACACATAATTAATAAGAACAAGGATAACTCTGACCTTAGATCTATCAACAAAATAATTTGGGAACTACCACGTTCCACCCAACCATGACCTGGAACCATTCTTGGTTTCAATCCAGATCCCCCCACACTAGTTCCAACATGCAAGTAGTTTAGAGCTCCTAAAGGTAAGGCTTCACCTGTCTGGAATATTAGGTTCTGTACCGGATTGCTTTCCTTTTGGAAAAATGCTCTAAAAAATTCTTAGGAGAATAATAATTAGATAGCATAGAATGGGATCCCCAAGCCTTTCTTTGGCTTGGGCCTTTATAAACAATATTTTGGAAAAGGGACACTTAAATTTCAGTTAAATCAAGAATCATTTGTTTCCTTGAAATAATATTTTACTTAATCAATTTAAAAATACGTAATATGAGGTCAATGTTTTATCATAGTCATTTTCACTCAACATAATCAATTCTTGGTAACTCCTAGCATTATTCAAATCCCATACTCAACACTAAAAAATAGGGAGTTACACCTTAGTGCAATTCCAGGGATTATTTCTCAACGGTAATGCTAGGATGTACTTGTTTAATACACCTAGGGACATAATAGCCGAGGATCTGATGTTCTAGAGATTATGCTAAACATCAATTTGGAATACCCCAAGGCTTATTACCAACAATTCCAATTCTAATCTTTTCATGTGCTTCCGAGTTTCATGCTCAACACAATTTTTTCAAAACTCATGTGCTACGGAGATGATGCTCAACACAAACATAAAACACACATGTGCTACAGAGCTTGTTCCCAACACAAACATCAAATCACTAATGTGCTCTAGAGCTCGTGCTCAACACAAATATCAATCACTCATGTGCTTCATAGCTTGCACTCAACACAAGCATCAAATACTCATGTGCTTTAGAGCTCGCGCTCAACACAAACATCAAACCACTCATGTGCTCCAGATATCACGCTCAACACAAACATCAAATCAATTATGGACCCTAGGGTCCACGCCCAACACATGAAATCACATACATGCTAAATAAAACATATGAATTTGGCTTATGCCCAGTATATCAAAAAACTATTTATATTCATGTGCAATGGGTTCTTATGCCCAACATATAAAATATAACATCAAAGAAACATCACATGCAATGGGACTTATGCCTATAAGTGTTATGTCAAAATTTGAGACATTACAACATGTTACTTTGTATCAATATTTATATTAACCGTTAGAGCATTCATACACGATTTTGTAAAGGAAATTATCTTAGTCCCATACACCACTATCATTTCATAAAATTTTATGAGGACATTCATTAGTTAAGCTCATATTGTTATATAGTTCTCACTATAATTCCACTTAAATATCCTATTTTTTTATGAGTAAGTAGGAAAATTCTATTATAGTACAGAAAGATAGTATAAAAAGATAGGATTACAAATGGTCCTGGTTAACGACACCAGTCTGGACCAAGACACAGCTAAAAAGGCCTGCCCCGCCGATCTTAACTGAACCAGGAAGTAGAGGTAGTTAAATATCCTATTATTAATCATGCAGTTGTGCTATTATTAATCATTAGAGTGAATTTCAACTCAAAATGGGCCTCCTAAGGAAAATAATAAACTAATATTTATTAATTTTGGTTGAAGAAAAGAAAAAAACTATTTTTTTGTCTGTATTTTCGACATATCTCCATGTTTTTTTACTCAAATTTCAATTGGGAGAGCTCATTGGATGCGGAATTAAATTTTGCATCCAACGAGCACCCCCTTGGAATACTTTTGATGGACCCCTCTACCCAAAAAAAAGAAATAACTTTTTCAGGTGTTTCTTGTTTTTAGGGTACAGGGGTCAGTCAAAAGTATGCTGAGTGGGTACTCGTTGGATGAAGAATTTAATTCCACATCCAACGAGCTCTCCTAATCCAAATTTGAGTAAAAACATAGAGAGATATGTTGAAAATATGAACAAAAAAGGTATTTTTTTATTATGATACCTATCCCCAAATTTATATTAAAAAAGTGTTTAAGACCTATACGGTATTTCAAATTTAAATCAATTTCACTAGCTAACACATGATGACATGGAATTTGAATGAGGGTTAAAAGGCCCATTTTGAGTTGAAATTTCCTCTAATGATGTAGTTGATTAATTGGCTAAAATTTACATGAATTTTTGTTCCACCAAATCTTATTTTTATGATCATTACATCTCACATGCTACATGTTTACATCTACATACTATTATCTATGTAAGAGTATATACTTACAATAAATGTAAATTACAATTTATTCTATATATGTACTCCTCACCTAATTTGTCTTCTAGTTCTTGAAAATTATATATTTTAAACAACCACCTCTTGTTTTTATATTTTAGAGATAGGTTTGTCATTCTCCCTTCCTTGTTTAAATAACTGCATCATTGATGTATTCTTTTCTATGTTCATTATTACATATACAATCTCTCTATGCTCCTTAAATTATGGATTTTTGCTTATTTTTCATTGAGCTTAATGCCCCCTAACAAGTAAAATATGAGAAGGGAAACTTCACATAATTAAGTAACATTCTTGTCTATCTATGACAAGATAAGGCATCATCAAATATTCATGAATTCTTTCATTCTTATATATATACATATACATATATAATTTTCTTATTTGTAATCGTATATTTTGATATAATGACATATCATATTTTTCCACTATCTTTTCCCATATTTAGTTTTATTTACAAATGTTATATTCCTTAATTAATTATAATTATAATTTAAAATCTTATACTACAATACTATATATAAAATTACACTTCGCTAAATTACTTTCATTTCATATGCTTTCCGAACCTTAAGTCATTACTTAGTTTCATTTTTCCCAACATAATTTTCATAATTCTCCACTATTGTTAAATTAAATACCATGTGTGTTAGAATAATCAACCCATAGTTACCCATAATTGACATTAATTAATCATTTTTGTCTTATTCCTAGGTTCCTCTCTATGCTAGTGGGATTCCACATGCACCTAGAAGTCAATACTTGCCAAAATGGGTCATGGAGCGCTTTGGAATCATACTAGAAACATATTTAGCATGTCTTATTTTATTCCTAGTTCCTAAAAGCGCAGTTCTGCTTTTTCTAAAAGCTCCCTTGCTTTACAACAATTTTAAGGAAAAAAGGAAAAGCTATTCTAGGAGTAATTTCCTTGTCTTTTCCCCACATCATCCTCCTTCCTTTTATCCAAAAAAAAGCATGGATTTGATCTCTTTCCATCACTTATTAGATGGCCCATATGATTTATCCAATTTGTGAGCATCTTCATACATTTGGAAAGTCTTTCTTGCACTTATGGGGGATTTGACTAGTTTTATTAAGCCTGCTTTTTGACCAATTTGAATAGCCACCTTGTTATTTTGAATATATTATGTAATTATATATTTGAGAAACCTATTAATTCATATGTTTGGATGATGTACACTTATTCAATACATGATTGAGTTATGCTCCAATTTTAGTCTCCTTTTGTATGAATTTTGTATGTTTGATTAGCAATTTTGTGAGTGTAATTGATCTATCACTTGGGTTAAATTTCCACATGGTATCAGAGCATTTGTATATCAATTTCTCTCCTTTGAAATTGTTATTTCAGGTTTGACATCATTGACTGGGAGTGCATTCTACTGACTGGAGGGCACAGGAGTTGAGATATGGACCAATCTCAAAGGATCATCTTGACTCCATTCAATTTCTTTGAATGAAAAGATGAGATGGACATATTGCTGAGAGATAAAGGTATCTAAAGGTTTAAAATGGATACTAAGGAAGATCTCAATATGGCTACAGATAAAATTAAATGGCACAATAGGAGGGATAAGGCCTATGGTCTCTTGTGTTTGAGAATTTCAAGAGACCTCCTCTTTCATCTTGATTCACATCACCTAATGAGGTTTGTGAGAAGATTGAAGAGATTTTTGGAAATACGAATGAGATTATAGGACATCAAATTGAGAATGAATTGATCTTCTTGAGTCCCAGTAGCTTCGAATCATTGCAACCCTACTTTTCTAAGTTTAAAGCCCTTATTTTGTAGCTAAAACAATGTGGGATTGAAAAGAAGGAAGATAAAATAGTCTTGACCATTCTATTAAAGATCGGTCCTGACTATTCAATGTTTGTTTCTAACTTCCATGCCACCAAATTGTCAACTCAAACCTGGAAGATTACTAAGATTGCTGAGTTCATGGAAACCCTCACCTAGGAGTAAGATAAATTGGTAATGATGGGCACCATCAGACCTTCCAAAGACCAAGCCTTGGTTGCTGGAGATTCAAGGGTGGATTTAAAAATCAAGAAAAAAGATAAAAATTCATCTGATAAAAAGAGATACAAGTCAAAGTCTCAATAGGATCCCTCATGCTCCAAGAAGAACTTCTAGAGGAAGAAGAAAGAAGGAGAAATGAGCAAGTGTGCATACTACAGTAAGGACTATCATCTTGAGATATCTTGTATGAAAAATCAAATTGACATGTTGACCCAATTCCTGGAGAAGAACAACATCTCCCTTCCTGATTGCTCAAAGAAGAGGGAAGGAGGATAAAATTCATAAGACAAGGAGAGAGTACATGCTTTGGTTGCTGGCACCTCAATACCACCTAGCTTCATCATGGATTTTGGATCTTCTAGACATATGGTTTCAATAAGGGAGATATTTTCCTTTCTTGACATGTTGAAAGGTCCACCAATAGTTTTGGGAGATAACTCTCAGACTGACCGTATGGGGAAAGGTAGGATTCATCTTGACCATGGTAATTTCAATAATGTGTTGTATGTTCCAAGTCTTGCCTCTAATATTTTGTCAATGTATCATATGACTCACACTGGGTCTCCAAATAAAGTCATATTCTCCCCCAATGAATTTGAAATCACAGAGATTTTGAATGGTAAATTCATAGCAAAAGGTGTTGTTGATCACACGCCGAAGGTATACAAGTTTTCCCATTTCTACCTTACTCCAAGCCCTCTACTCTTCTTACTCGTGCTAATGAAGAAAGAAATATTTGGCATTAAATATTTGGCCATATTAACTACAAGTATCTTTCTAATCTGACTGGAAAATATATGGTCATAGGGTAACCAAAGATCAAGTTTTTTAGGGGACTTTGTCAAGGTTGTATCCTAGGAAAACAAGCAGAGCACAAGTATGAGAGAGCTAGGCATGAGAGAACCTATACACCTCTTGAGTTAATCCACCGTGACATTGCTTATCCATTCCCTCATATGTCCATGATTCAAGACAAATATGCACTCGCCTTCATATATGATTTTTCCAGGTATTGTTGGGTTCACTTCCTAAAGCATAAGTATGAAGTTTTTGAGCTTTTCAAAGTCTTTAGAGCCTTGGTTGAGAACAAGTTTGGGAGGAAACTCAAGATCCTCAAATCTCAAAATGGTAGAGAGTATGTCAAGTCTGATTTCATCCAGTATTGCAAATATGCAGGTATCCAAATGCAACATTATATTCCTTACACACCATAGGAAAATGGTGTTGTTGAGAGAAACAACAGATCACTGAAGGAGATGGCAACTTGCATGATGAAGGCTAAAAATTTTCCACCAAAGTTTTTGGCCAAGGCTGTAAACTATGCATCCTATATCTAGAATAGCGTTCCACATAAGTAGCTTTATGGAATTACTCCTTTCGAATATTGGAGTAGGCACAAGCCAGATATGACCCATTTCAAGATATTTTGGCTGAAAGGCTTGGGCTAGAATTCCGTCTGAAAAGAGGAAGGCTTTGAAACCCCAAAGCAAGGAGTTCCTATTTTTTTCATATTCTAAAGATTAAAAATGACACAAGTTGATCAAATTGATCACTAACAAATTTTTCATTGAAAGGAGTGTTCAGTTCAAAGAAGAGCCTTTAGCAGCAGTTGAAGTTGGAGAGTCCTCTTCACCACCACAACCACTAATTGTAAGGGAAGAGACTAATCAATTTGTTGATTTTTATAGGTCTGATAATGATTATTTAATTTCATATCCTAATATCCATACAAGACCAAAATGGGCAGCAAGGACCATTCATGCAGCTGGGGAACTAGCTGGAAATCCTAGTGACACTAGGAGGACTAGATCTCAATTTGAGAGTGCCCTTTGTGTGAAAGATCCACTCTTTGCTGAGAAGTGTTATTTGATGGTTAATTATAATAGTTAGACATATCAATATTCAGTACATGGTCCAATATGGAAAACATCCTTGAAAGAATAATTCAGCTTGATCTAGAAGAACAACACAAGGGAATTGGTTGATATCCCCCTAGGGAGAAAGCTAGTAAAGTGTAAGCGGGTCTTTAAAAATAAGTTTGATGCAGATGGTTCACCTTTGAAATATAAGGAAATATTGGTATCCAAGGGATACTCACAAGTACATGGTATTTATTACAATTAGACCTTTGCACCAGTGGCAAAGATGGACTCCATAAGGCTAGCTCTAGCCATTGCAGCGTCAAAGCAATGGGAAGTACATCACATGGATGTGAAGTGTGATTTTATAAATGGAGATGTTAATAAATAGATTTATATGAATAAACCTGAAGGATTTTTTTCTAATCCTTTTATAGTTTTCAGGTCAAATAAATCTTCGTATGGGCTCAACCAAGCCCCTAGGGCTTGCTATGCCAAGATTGATGGCTTTCTGCTGTCACTGAGTTTTGTTCGATGCAAGTATGATCCTAATTTATATTTGAAGTTGATTCATTGATATTTAATGATGTTTTTTTTATATGTGGATGACCTACTGATCACCGAAATTTCAAAGAAATAAATTTCCTTCTTGAAGGATGCAACGAACCATGCATTTTCCATGATAGATTTGGGCTTGTTGAGCCAATTCTTGGGTCTCAAAATTGCTCAATCCCAACATGGAATCAAATTTCATCAGTCCAAGAATGTTCTCAACAAGTTTAGTATGAAATATTGTAACCTAATAAAGACTCCATTCCTTTCAGGAGTTAATATTGAGGAAGTAGGTTCTTCTCCTTTGGTAAATAATACACTGTATAGGCAGTTGATTGGGTGTTTTCTTTATCTTACACATACTCGACCTGACTTATATTATGTAGTTAGTGTGGCTTCAAGATACATGGATCAGCCTCATGACTTCAATTGGAGAGCATCCAAGAGAATCCTAAACTTTGTTCAGGGAACAAGGACTCATGGGATCTTCTATAAAGAAAAATATGACTTAGAGTTAGCTGGATTTACTGAGAGTGATTGGTTAGGTGACAAAACAGATCAAAATTATACCTCAAGATATGTGTTCATTCTTATAGAAGGACCAATCATTTGGTCAATTAAGAATCACAATGCCATAGCACTCTCATCTACAGAGGCAGATTATAAAGGAGTTGTAAATGCAACAACTCAATGTTTCTAGTCGCAGGGGGTACTTGGAAAATGTGGTTTCAAATCAGATTTTTCAACAGTCATCTATTGTGACAATAAAAGCACCATTCAAATCTCCACTGATCCAGTTCAAAGACAAATAACCAAGCACATTGAGATCCATGTCCACTATATCAGGGGGCTTGTGCATGATGGTACCATTGCTCTACTCTACTATGCATCTTCAGAACAAGTAGCATATATATTCACCAAAGTATTATGTGAGAAGAACTTTAGTAATCTCAAATCACTGCTGGGGATTGCTGATCATGTGGTGAAGTGTGAGTGATAACAATATTTCCAAAATTTTGTTTCTCGTCCATGTTTAAGGAAGGATTTTCTCACTGGGTTTTTGCCTCTTTCCTTGGTTATATGGACATGCAGTATGTAAAGGGTGACTAAGCCTTGTTGCTAGGCCCTATAATTTTCTGATATTTACTCATGAAATCATGCTTAAGGCGGGGTGTTAGAATAATCAACCCATAGTTACCCATATTTGACATTAATTAATCATTGTTGTCTTATTCCTGGATTCTTCTCTATGCTAGTTGGCTTCCACATGCACCTAGAAGTCAATACTTGCTAAAATGGGTCATGGAGATATTTGGAATCATCCTAGAAACATATTTAGCATGCATTCTTTTATTCCTAGTTCCTAAAAGTGCAGTTCTACTTTTTCTGAAAATTGCCTTGCTTTACAATAGTTTTAAGGAAAAAAGGAAAAGCTAGTCTAGGAGTAACTGCATTGTTTTTTTCCTACATCATCCTACTTCCTTTTATCAAAAAAAAAATCATGGATCTGATCTCTTTCCATCACTTATTATCTCGCCTATCGGATTTATCCAATTTGTGAGCATCTTCATAGATTTGGAAAGTATTTCTTGCACCTATGGGGGATTTGACTAGTTTTAGTAAGCGTGCTTTTTGACCAATTCGAATAGAAACCTTGTGCCTTTGAATATATGATATAATTATATTTTTTAGCATCCTATTACTTTATATGGTTGGATTATGTACACTTATTCAATACATGATTAAGTTATGCTCCACTTTCAGTCTCCTTTTCTATGGATTTTGCATGTTTGATTAGTAATTTTGTGAGTGTAATTGATCTATCACTTGGGTTCAATTTCCACAATGTTGAATACATTTTAATTTTTTTTCTATAATTCCATACTTCTTACTTGAAATTTTCATATCATATTACTATTATTATGATATTTATGTCATTACACAATTCATTTAAACTGTGATAATTTAATTCGTAATCCTTGATAATATCAAGGCTTGTATTTGTTTATACATAACAAATAGTTACAATCACATTTTATATGAATTCTTCTTTATACATTAAAATTCAACTCTTAATGGGTTATTATATTGAAATAAGAATGATGGAATTTTTCTCATAATGTTATAACTTTTATGGTATAAATACTTACATATTCATTTAAAAAAAATACAGACTTTTTGTTTAAATAAATAACTAACAAAAGGTTCTCTCTCTCTTTAATATATATATATATATATCTCACCCTTACTCCAAATACTATAATTCTTATTCTCTTTCATTAATATTTTTTTCTTACTTGTTATTACTTTACTTCTTTCTCTATAATTTACTATTATTATCATTACTATTATTAACTAATTTACTTTACAACATATTTATTCCTATAACTCTTTTTACTAGTGGGATATTTTGTAATTTCATTATTCATGCTAAATCAAATAAATAATTAACAATTAATAATAGAATAAATTCATAATTACAATTGTTTTTCCTTTTTTAATAGATAACTAACAAAAGGTTATACATAGATACTTAACCTAATAACAAGTCTCTCTCTCTCTCTCTCTCTCTCTCTCTCTCTCTCTCCCTCTCTCTCTCTCTCTCTCTCTCTCTCTCTATATATATATATATATATATATATATATATATATATTACCCTAACTCCTTATACTGTAATGCTTATTCTCTTTCATTAACATTTTTTTCATTAAGTTATTACTCTACTTCTTTCTCTATAATTTACTATTATTATCATTATTATTAATATTTTTTTAACTAATTCACTTTACAACATATTTATTATTGTAACCCCTTTTACTACTAGGATATTTTGTAATTTCATTATTCATGCTATAACACTCATAACCAGCAAACCAAACGAATGTGAGAATTAGGTGGTCATAAGCCTCTATGAAATAGAGATTAAACCTAAGGGTTTAAAACAAAACTATTAAAAATGATCTTGCATGAAGATAGAGTTGGTTTTTCTCTCGACCCATTTCCAAGCCAAAGAGATACCTGCATTACACCACAACAAAATTAGTAACTGTGGAAAGAATCCTTTTAAGTGAAAAAAAGAATTAAGCAAGGGTTTGGTGATTTAGTTACTTGGGCATTCTAAGACGCGGATCTGGGAGGAGGTGACCCTATCGCCTTCCTCACCAGTTCTCTTAACCTTCCAAACAAATAGTTTCGGCTAAAAATAATCTGAATTCAAAATATTGTGAGCAAGTTAAAAATTAAAATAATGTAAGAAAGTTTAAAATTTTAAATTTCTTACCTTGGATGAGTTATAAAGAGGGCCAAGGATCCTCTCCTCCATGGTTTTCCTTATCCCTCCTCTGCCTACATCCAAAAAAAGTGCATTATCAATAAACGCAGTAAAACAATATGAAACTACCTAATCAAAGTGCAAAATCAAATATTACAATCTATAACTTGTTAAAGGCCAATGTTCATAGTTCTAGATGGTCGTAGGGACGGTTGGAGGCACAAGAAGTATTCTATAGGCGGACATTGGAGCCTTGAAATCCACTGGTTCACCTTGGAAAGCATAAAGGTAGAACACCATTAAAACCGCATTAAATTTTCACACACAAAACCCATCACAAATGCCATGAACAATGCAGAGCTCGACTCTCTTCTTCCACAGAACAAACAACTAAAGAATGGAGGGTTCAAACCAAACAAATGACACAATAACTGTTTTTTCAACCCTATCCAATGAGTTGTACAAGTGGGTGACTGAGATGTGTTCTCAAATACAACACTGAAATCTTGGATGCATTGTCAAATCGCAGCCACGAAAGCACCATAACATAGCAAGGCCAACCAGGGTACACTCCCTTTTAACCCCCATAACTCATGGCCATTTTTTAATCATAGCACTCCATTTGTTTTCATGTCAGGCCAAGGTTAAATATATGATAAATACCCAATAAAAATTTGGTGTTTAATATATAAAACATTATTAAAATAAACTACAAATCATGTAAGGTCCCCAAAATTTGAAAATAAAAAGAAAATTATTAGGGTAGTTAATTACTACTGGAACTAGACATTAACTTATCTTCTACGGAATGTGTCAATCTTTATTTGTGAAACCTAAGTGTTGTAAGTTGTTATTACCATTTCTATATGTCTTCCCTATGTGGTTACTAATTTAATTCTATAATTTGTTTATGTTACTTTATCTCATTTAGATGATTTCATTGTTCATTTATTATTCTTATCATGCAAGTGGGTGTGTTTATTTAGTTATAGCTTACTTCCTGGTTATAATAATTGTTCATTGTTTATGGAAGAATCCTGATCTAACTTGTAATTATCAAGGGGTGGAGTTGCAGGACTTTTATACCTTATAGGGCCACTTGGAGAGGTAATTGGTTTTGCTTGATGTTACAGGGCTTACTTAGTTCATTTTGAACTAATGCAACTCTTCTTCATTTTTTGCAGGTTCATTCAGTGACGAAAACTTGCTACGATAGATAAACATTGAATTGCTAGCTATGCTAAAATACTCCATTGCTTTTGAAGACCGAAGGACCAAACCCCTATCTTGGAAATTCTTACTCCTACTGTTTGCGTTATTGTTTAACGCGTCGCTATGGATTATTTATACCTATGTATAACTGGTTAACATTATTATTGTGGTTCTAAGACCTCATGAACTTTATTCCTATGCTTAGTTTTGTTATCAAACATGATTGAAATGCTTGTATGCCCAAAGGTTTAAAGGCTCAAGTTATAATACTTAGCCAAAATGTATTTTAAGTTGATATGCCATATGATATATGTATGAGGGGTCATTTATGGCATATTCCATATGTCTTTAATCTTGGCTTATCCTAATTAAATGATGCTAATGATGGGGGTTTCTATGCACAAGGAATTTCCAATACCAAGTCGCGTTTGGAGTTTTGAAACTATAGGAACGAGTGAAAAAACACGTCATTGGTGGTGGACAGGGTGGTGAAGTAAATGCTCCTTGGGGAGAGGTAATATAAACCCTAAGCTTGATTTGTCGTGGATGAACGATTCATTGTCACTGTTGTGGTTATTATCTGTTTGGCTGTCTGGTTTTGTCATTAATCCATGTAGGTCTGGTTTGCATCTGCGCCTTGGGAAGGTATGGTATTTACTTGGGTTTGCAACATTATTATATTGTTGTTTCAGATGGAGGATTGGCATACCTCTAATGCTCTATTTTCCTTTGTTTTGCAGGTGACAAAGCCTTCATTCGCAGGTCGTGGTAACTTTCAGGTTGTCAACGAAATACTCTTCATGGGTAAGCCCTATTCAAATGAGCTTGAACTTGTTACCTCTGTGTATAGATGATTTTTAACAGATCTTTGAGGTCAGTGTTGTAATGGTGAATGATTTGGTTTAAGGGTTTCGACTGTGTAATTTTTATTTGTAATTTATAGACGCTATAAACATATGCACTCACAGTTGAGGTTTATTGTTACTGTCTCTAGCTTTGGTAAGGTTGTCACCCTATGTATTTCACCATCTGTACTTAAGTATTTTTTTGGTATTTAAATGGAGTTTTTGCGTATTATTTTTAAGTGATTTAGTTTATCTTATAGCCCTACCATTGATGACAATGGAACTCTTGTCAATTCACGACTATGTATTTTCTTATGGGCAATTTTTATTTAATGGTGATTTATGGTATTCTTTACTTACCTATGGTTTAGTATGGATACATACATAATCTTAGCTTACTGTGGTGAAGAGGAAAATGCCATGGTTGTGATAGAATAGGCAGTGGTTAGTTTTACATGAATAATGTTAATGGGTTTTCCTTTTCTTCTCAGTCGTGAGCCTCAAATATGATTACAGTGTGAATATTTTGTTTATATTACTCTGTGGAATTTTGACATCGCAACAATTTTGATTATGGATAATCCTTCTTGCATTTTAATTTCGTTAGCGTAGATTATGTGGAAAATTGTAAATTATTACATCGTTGATAAACATTGCAAATAGGATTCAATGCATGTCGTGATTTTTGTGTAACCTCTGTTTTTAAGCCATGAGCCCACAATATCTGATCCTGAGCTACATGGGTTTAAAGTTGTGTGTGTGGATATTTGTTTTGGAACGAGTGCCAATAGGATTAGATCCTAGAAGATTTTAATGGATATGATATCTTATAATGTGTTTTGTATTAGGTTTTTGTATATATCTTGGCATTCGATGTGGTTAACGTTATAAAATAGAAATTATTTATTTAGAGTTGGTTTAAGATATTTGGTATGTTTTCAAAATAGATTAACTCTATTTAACTTACGTTTTTTTTTTTTTATATATATAAGAAGTTTTAGCGATCATGTTTAGGTTGTAAATAGTTCTTTGGTTTATAAATTCTATTAGTTAGGGTTAATGAGATTTAGGTACAAAATATCTGATATTATTTTTATGTTTTAAACTTGAAATAATAAAGAAGAAATCTAACTCACTTAAAACTCTGGACTTTGTTCAGAAAATTACCTCTGTGAGAGAATTCTGAAACCATCCTGTAATTGATGAAATAAAATACAGACGAAAATAGAAATGAAACCCTCCTACAGATAGCACTAAAGATGATAGTTTATCATTATAAATATGAATAAGATATACTTTCCTAATTAGAATCACATTCTTGAATAGATAAAATAACCTAGGTATAGCAGACACATACTAATTCTCCATCTAGAATTTAAAAGTCATTTAATAAGAAAAATTGTCACAACTTACAAGGGAAAATCAAGAACCTTGTACTTGAAAGTGGAATATATTTTAATTTTTTAAGATCATGCACATTCAAATACCCAACACTAACAAATTCATAGATAGATATGACTTCTATTCAGATAATCAAATAAGTTGGGAACTACCACATTCCGCCCAACCATAACCCAAAACGTTCCTGGTTTCAACCCCGATCCCTCGAAGATGGTTACAACATGAAAGTATCTTAGATATCCTAAGGTAAGGATTCCCTATCTAGAATTTCAGGTTCTGTATCAATTTCCTTTTTCCTCTCAATAAAATGTTCTCCAAGAACTCTCTTGAAAGTAATCAAGCAGAATTTTGGAATCCTCCAAAGATAGATAGATAGGTAAGTATGTAGATAGATCCCCAAGCCTCTCTTTGGCTTGGGTATTTATAGACATAATTTTCAGGAAAATGGGCATTTAAATCAAGAATCATTTGATTTCTTGAAATAACCCTTTTCATTTACTTTAGGTAATTTTAATATTTACTTAGGAACTTTTGACTAGCTCCTACTTTGACTCTTGTAGGTATTTTAATATTTAATTATCATTAGTAATAATAATAACATGTGTATTCTTTCTTTATTACTTATAGCTACTAGTATTATTACTATGCTTACTCTTTATACACATTATGGATAAATTATATATCTATATATATATATATACCGTCTGTTAACATTTTATCCTTAGGTATCATATAGAGTGATCCCTAAACATATGAAACTTTTCTTTTAGCTTAGTAACTTTCTTTAATGAGTCCTTCAGGTAGGGGTTAGGTCAACTAGGTTAGGCAACTCTAGTCCTCCTTGCATGTTGGATTCCCCCGTATAACATGGTAGTTCTTCAATACTTGATGCGATATAGAAATTCAAAATTTCATTTAATCACTTAAAACTAAATAAGATGAGATCAATATTTTATCAGAGTCATTTTCACTCAACATATTAATCTTTTTCAGTAACTCCTAGTGCTTATCCAGAGCCCATACTCAATGCTAAAAATATGGAGTTACAAACTTAGCACAATTCCAGACTCCTCGCTCAACACTAATGCTAGGATGTAATTGTAGGATGCACCTAGGGATACAATGGACAAGGATATGATGTTCCAAAGCTTATGCTCAACATCAAATTGTAAGGCTCTAGGGCTTATGCCCAACACTTCCAATTTTATCTTTTCATGTGCTTCAGAGCTTCATGCTCAACACAATGTTTCATAACTCATGTGTTCCAGAGATTATTTCTCAACACAAATATAAATACTCATGTGCTCCAAAGCTTCTCTCTCAACACAAACATCAAATACCCATGTGCTCTAGAGCTCCTCACTCAACATAAAAATCTCATCAATTATGTGCTTCAAGGTCCATGCCCAACACATGAAATCATATATATAGACATATGAAATTGGCTTACGCCCAATATATCAAATATATAATCATGTTCACATTTGATGTCCCAAGTCTGGTGTCCAAACTTGAACACTTTAATTCTGTAATTTTACTTAAACAATTCTGAAATTTTAATTGGTTCACACAGAGCCTTCTCGGATTGGGAAAAACAAGGGTTTCTTTTGGGAAATTTTGTAGAGGACAAGAGTGATCAGTGGGTAGAAAAAAAATATATTTCAGGCATGGAATTGTGTCTCCCCTAACACATTTAGATCTGGTTCCATTTAGGGTTTAGGGTCATCATGTTGGAAACCTACTACCACGCTTCTCGGCAGACAAACTGTGAAACCAAGGAGAGTAGTTCGATTTGTTTCAACCAGAGGATTCAAGAAAATTGAAGAGGTTTGTTCCAACCTTAATATAACATAAAAAATTATTTATATATATTTTTTGAGGTTCTGGAAAGTTTAAGGTGCTTTGGGTGAATTTGGGGATTTCTGGCAATTTTGGTCAAGAGAAAACCTGTGCAAAGGAGGATACAAAATGGTGGTATGACCAAAACAAAAAAGGGTTATGGATATTTATATGGGAATGCAGGCCTGTTACTGACCCATAGGAACTAACAGAGCTCAGTTTGAGTTTAGAGAACTTGTTTTACATTAGTTTTAGTAAAACTAGTTATTTTCCAATGCAAATCTAGACTAGGTTGACTTAAAATGAGTAAATATCAGACATTTCTATTCAGAATGGAACAAAAATTATAGATAATGTTTATTATATTATATTACATCCAATAAAATTAAAATTACTATCATCAATTAACTATAACACTCTCTTCAACATTGTGCATCATTACAATGTATTTTATTGACATAATACAAGGAAGGGCATGGAGGTGTGAACCATTAGATATTGAAAACTCTTGGAACTGTTAATAAAATATGATGTACAATAATGGATGGCTGTAGGATTCTAACAATTTCTGAATCAACTCCGAGAGGCTTCTCCATAGCTCCAATGTAACCTACAATGAGAATGGGAGAATAGGGGAAGAGGAGAGAGGGAATGAGAACCTTGGGGTGCATCTCCCAAGAGCCTAAAGCACAACACTCAGAAAGGAAGCCTTAGCTTCATAAAAATCAACATAATAAACATCCAAAATGATAAATGGAGCTCCAATTGTCTTTAAATAAACCTGGGTGACTTGTTGAGCAAGTCAATCACTTATTAAGCAGGTTACCGCTTGTTAAACCCTAACCCTAGCCACAAATTAGTATTCCTTGAGTAAATTAGAATGTGAAAGACAATAAATATGTTTCCTTTCAATCCACCTTCATTCAATTTGGAAACTTTTCTTTCCTTGACCCATATTTGCTATTTTTCCTTATGACAGCTTTTCTTGGCTTTCCTATTTTTATGATTGAACTCCAAAAAGGAAAGTGTACCCTCCTTTGTCAATTGTTGCCTCTTTTGTATTTGACTGCTTTTGTCATATATTTTGGCACTTTCCCTTTTCCTATCTGGTTGATTTTGTCATACAGTTTCTAATTTTCCCTTGGCAAGTTGGCTTGCCCAAGTGTCCCTCCTATTAATGGAAACTTATTTTCCACCTAATTAATTGCATAATAATATTTAATGACAATTAATATACCAAGTACATGCTTCCTAAGTGACATTTAAATAAAATATGCTAGGTTAATTTATTTAATGCATATTTTGACACCCTTGGTGGTAGGCAAGGTCAACACTTTTGGCGATCAAAATGTGGGGATATGACAGTCCTCCCCTCCCAAGTCTGCTTGTCCTCAAGAAGAAGCACCACAGAGTGATGCAAATTTGTCCACCATGTTTCTTCTGCACCACTCTGATCATAGTCATTTCCCTTATACCACTTCCTTTAGAAAATTTGCTAACCCAGTTAAGGTAGCTGAATATAATTCCCGGATCCCACTGCCTCCTCTATAAGGACCCAAATTTTGCTGCCACCTTTTGAACTATGTCATTCCTAAGAATGTCGGGATCCCATGGTTTTATCTGCATCCTTTCACCTATCAGTATAAACAACAAAATTTTATCATTGTAGAGGATGAAAATGAGGTTATGAAAATCATACCACCATACTGGAAGCTCATCTCTCCGCATGCCAAACTAATTTTTTTTAAACTCTCCCACTAGACATGGAATTCCTTAATGCGGGACCAAATCATCTTGAGCCTCTCTAAAGTATGTGTTATCCAACATTTTGTACCATAAGTTGGGTTACCTGAGGAGCCGCCGATTGATGGACTTGTTCAAAGTCTGATTCCAGTGTAACAGTTGATCCGTCTGCTTGTCTAGCCAATATTGGCTAGTCACTTTTTTATTTGAATAATTTTGACCATGGCCCTGTGGGGTTTGTAATAAAATGTGCTAGTAGGATATTTTTGAGTGGTTTGGTCTCCTGAGATGTAGAATCTCAAATAGGGTATTCCAGGGAGTTTTTTGCCCCTGAAAATTATGCTTTACCTTCAGTCGAGTATAATTGACGAGGTTTTCTCCCGCTTCCTCCAAAGCTGGAATGCCCGATGTTGAATTCTGGGCCTTGGCGGGTTATTAGAGCCCAATTGAGTGTTATAAGCCTAATAGACATTATTTACATAGATCATGGTCACGTCCTAAGTCATCTGGACACATAAAAAAATATTCGAAATTTTTTTTTCGAATAGTGAATTTTTTTTTTTTAATTAATTTTCCCAAGTTTGTTGGGTTAATTTTTCCATAAATTAAATGGAAAAAAACCGTTCATGATCTGGAATTAGAATTCAGTGATTGAAGGCTCTAACATTAAGCCAAAAATCATTCTTGATCAGGCAGCCAGTCAGAACCAACTTTCAGATCAGCAATCGGACACATACTGCCTTTTTACTCAAAAAAGTCAGTTTTGAGTAAAAAATGATTTTTAGTAAAAAGAAATATTTTTATTAAAAAAAATGACTATTTTGGAGAATACTAAAACTCTCCGAATTAATCCAAATTTAATAAAATGAAAGGCTAAATGACATCTCATGGAACACTTATGATGATTGGAGTTATCATAACTCAGTTTCAGTCATCATTAAGAAATTAATTTATTATCAGTTATCAGATATGTCATCTCCAACTAAAGATGATATGGAGAGCTCTCATTGGTCCGGTGATTTGATCGAGCTGAAGACTGAAGCTTACACCATCAGTGGGCTTCCCAAACCTAGCTCAGGCTCTTGCCAGACCTAAAGGATGAGCTTACCTACATCCAGACTCACACATGTGGCCTCATCCTTGGCTTGTTTTCAGTGCATAGGTTTGGAGTGGGGGCCCCTTGCTTGGGTGGAGGCCTCCCCTCACTCCCAGTTCTCTGGTTTAGGTCTGGGATCTTTGTTAGGTGGCTAAGCTGGTTAGGGTTGGTTTTTGGTTTTAGGGTTTTAGCACTCTCTCATTTGTTAAAAAGAGGCTCTTTCAGCTCTATTATGATGGATCTTTCATTGCAAACTTACTCTGTAAGAATTTGTAATGGCTTATGCTCATCTTTTGGAATAAAATCAAGACTTTGGAGGTCCATGCATCTAAGTACTTGTGGTGAATGAATTTTGTGAGGTGATTTATGTCCATATATTTCATTTCAAATTCTCATATATGATCTAATCAATTAGTTTTAGAAGTCTACTGTTTAGAACATAAAATCTTCCATTTACAGTTGTTAAGTTGGTTGATTATGCTATTTTATTTAAAATATTTCATGAGCAAGACATATTCGGTTATATTAATGTTGATGAGTGTTTATATTTATTATCATGCTAATTGATTGATCTCACTAGGCATTTGAAGTGTTTTGATATTGGACAGGATCTACCATCTTGGAGAAGGGTGTGAGCTCGGTTGCATCTAGCTCATCTTCAAGATCACAAGTTTTTCTTTTAACATTGGTTTCTTTGCAGAATCTATAGTAAATTGGACATTTCCAAGAAGAAGGATTTAAGAGTCTTTGTTTTCTTCAAGTTCCATCTCATAAATTCTTTTTTAAAATTCTTTTGGTTACCGGTTACTTAGGAAGCCCTAGTTTACTTCTTTCCTCCTAGGGTTATTCAAGGTCTTCAACTCCTTTGAAAATTAGTTAGCCTAAACTCCAAGGATCCTTTAGCAGCTATGAAGGATGCCTATGAAAAACAAATGATTGAAATGAAAAGGGAGATGAAGAAAAATATGGAGGAAGCAGAACATAAACACTTAGTATAATTGAAGGAGATTCAAAATAGGGTGATTACAATGGAAAGAAATCAACCTCTGCCACCTCCTGGAGCTTTCCCTGCAAAACCAACATGGCAGAGAAAGAACCCCAACCATGAGCAGAGGCCACTATAGGTGGTTGAAACTTACACGCCATTTTGTAGTGATTGAAGGCTCTAACATTAAGCCAAAAATCATTCTTGATCAACCAGCTAGTCAGAACCAACTTTCAGATCAGCAATCAGACACATAATGCCTTTTTACTCAAAAAAGTCAGTTTTGAGTAAAAATGATTTTTAGTTAAAAAAAAATGATTATTTTGGAGAAAACTAAAAATCTCCAAATTAATCCAAATTTAATAAAATAAAAGGCTTAATGACATCTCATGGAACACTTATGATGAATGGAGTTATCATAACTCAGCTTCAGTCATCATTAAGAGAGCAATTAATTTATTATCAGTTATCAGACATGTCATCTCCAGCTAAAGATGAGATGGAGAGCTCTAATTGGTCCAGTGATTTGATCGAGGTGAAGACTGAAGCTTACACCATCCGTGGGATTCCCAAACCTAGCTCAGGCTCATGCCAGACCTAAAGGATGAGCTTACCTACATCCAGACTCACACATGTGGCCTCATCCTTGGCTTGTTTTCAGTGCACAAGTTTGGAGTGGGGTTGCCTTGCCTGGGTGGAGGCCTCCCCTCACTCTCAGTTCTCCAGTTTAGGTCTGGGCTCTTTGTTAGGTCGCTAAGCTGGTTAGGGTTGGTTTTTGGTTTTAGGGTTTTAGCACTCTCTCATTTGTTAAAAAGAGGCTCTTTCAGCTCTATTATGATGGATCTTTGATTGTACACTTACTCTGTAAGAATTTGTAATGGCTTATGCTCATCTTTTGGAATAAAATCAAAACTTTGGAGGTCCATGCAGCTGAGTACTTGTGGTGAATGAATTTTGTGAGGTGATTTCTATCCATCTATTTTATTTCAAATGCTCATATATGATCTAATCAATTAGTTTTAGAAGTCTACTGTTTAGAACGTAAAATATTCCATTTACAGTTGTTAAGTTGGTTGATTATGCTAGTTTATTTAAAATATTTCATGAGCAAGACATATTTGGTTATATTAATGTTGATGAGTCTTTATATTTATTAGCATGCTAATTGGTTGATCTCACTGGGTGTTTGAATTGTTTTGATCTTGGACAGGACCTACCATCTTGGAGAAGGGTGTGAGCTCGGTTGCATCTAGCTCATCTTCAAGATCACAAGTTTTTTTTTTAACATTGGTTTCTTTGTAGGATCTATAGTAACTTGGATGTTTCCAAGAAGAAGGATTTAAGAGTCTTTGTTTGCTTCAAGTTCCATCTCATAAATTCTTTTGGTTAGTGGTTACTTAGGAAGCCCTAGTTTACTTCTTTCCATCCTTTTGCTTCCCTTTCTTTGCCTTGTTTGGCTCGCCTTTCCTCCTTCATTTTTGCTGCCCTCTTTTTCCTGCTTGTGGACAGCCCTCTTTTGACTTTTTCCTGCGCTCTTTTCACTCAGCTTTCCAGCCCTCTTTCTTCTCTTTGGACAGCCCTCGTT
Organism: Pseudotsuga menziesii; assembly: GCA_001517045.1. NCBI lineage: Eukaryota > Viridiplantae > Streptophyta > Pinopsida > Pinales > Pinaceae > Pseudotsuga > Pseudotsuga menziesii. Next base: position 304,463 of record LPNX010056750.1, on the reverse strand, counting down.
TTACCTAGTTTTCACCCCTTTTTTCATGCTTTGGACAGCCCTCTTTTTCCTCCTTGTGGACAGCCCTCTTTTGACTGTTTGCTGCCCTTTTTTTTACTATTTTACATCCCTCTTTTTGCCTTTGGAAAGCCCTCTTTTTCACCTTTTCTCTCTGCCTTTTCTTGGTTTTTCTCCTCTCTCTTTCCTTTTCTTTCACCGCTGCTTTTTACCCTCTTTTTTGAGAATTTAGTTTGTAGTTTGTCTTTAAATTTTTTAGTAACACATAACATTTGAATTGTTTAAAGCTCTTATTTGTAGGAAGAATCGAGAAAATACCAAAGGGCCTTAATCAAGCAAGGAAGCAAGCACAAAAAAAAGAAATCTTCCCTCTTCTCTCTATCCCTTTCTCTCCATGTTCTTCCAAGGCAAAGGCAAAAAATAAAATCCATCAAAATTGTAAAAATTAATAAAAAAGCGAGTGGGATTACGGCTCCCACAACCTTCTTCCCCCATTTGGGGGAAGCCTGTATTGTATCATTGTCATGCTTTTCATTTTTGGTTTAAATTGGTAATGATAGGATAAGGTAGGATAAGTTGCATAATCATAATCAAGTAGGTCATTTTTTGATTAATTCATTATGTTTTCAAAATGAAGTAAAAGTATTGATTTGACTATTTGATTAAATATTGAATAAGTTCTTACTGTATACTTACCCCCTTGCTTTCCTGATTAGGGCCCTAAAAATCTTGAAAGAGACTCTTGGGTAGTTAGATTTTTTATGTTCTATGTCTTTTTCAATTTTAACAAATTAAGTAATACTCTTGAACTTGCAGTAACACAAGTCAAGAGCACTCTGTATCGGAGAGCATTCATAGAACTGCATATCCCTGCATTAGGCATCTTAGATTAGATAAGTATCTTGAACCACTATTATAAGATGGGGTCAAGAGCACTCTCTGTCGGAGAGTCCTAATTAATTAATTTAATAAAACTTTCAACACACACCCCTTAATTAATTAACTTCGTTCTCTCCTTGCCGGAGTATGCTCTGACCGATCTCAGATCGGAGTACCCAGAAACGACACTAGATCTTTAAACCCTGCAAGAGTAACCTAATAATACTTAACACCCCGTAACCAACGCACCGGAATTATAGGGATTATTCCAAAAGTACTTCCTAGTAGAGGCGCTGGAACCTCCCGCTGTCTTACATTCTCAGCTAGTTGGTCAATCTTTGCGATACCAGCCTCGGATACTGGGTGGGCCGGACATGTCTTCAATGGAGGGAACTTAGAAGAGTCTCCCGGATTTGATAAACCTTCGTTGACACCTTAATCAAGAACACATAAAAACCTTAAAACATACCAAGAGCACTTGCATCACCTAACATTCACTAGCTTGATTTCTAGACTTGTGTTTAATTCTATGGCGCATTTCAGCTTCATTGACTCCATAAGGCATTGGTCCTTTTTAATTTACATAATTATATTATTTGATCAATGGTCTATGGTTTATCATAATTTCTTTCTCTGAATGTGCTATTAAAGTCTAGATTTTTTGCTTATCTTTGTAATATCTTGTTAGCAACGTGGATTGCTTTCAATTTAGTGTCATATTCATAATAAACAAACACTTCAAATCATAATAACTCCTAAAAAACACCCATCCACATCCGCAACTAATCAAAACACTTTAACAACTTAAGAGCCATAGAAACTCTTTTGTAGGGACTACCCCCCTTGGCTTCATTAGGAGTTAGCCTAAACGGAGGAGCTAGGAGTAGGTGACAGTACCTAGCTCTATTCTTTCCCCCAAGGTCACACCTCTCCCACTTTCCTAAGTGAGGAGATAGATTTCAAAAGATTTCTGTTGCTGGTGTGCAATCGGCGGACAACAATATGAAAATCCATGTGCTTGCTAGCACTGGAACTCATGTCACTATTGTTATGAATACATGATAGGTTATCCCATGCCCCTCCATGTATACTAAAAGCATCATATAGCAGCCATACATGCTCATTCCATTTCTCATACAATTTCTTTGATGTGTCCAATGTCTCTCCATTGATGCAAGCAATATTCTTACCCTCCAGTGCACACATCTCAATCATGTGTCTAGCCACCCAATCAATGGATGGGAAAAATTTCATGCTAAATGATTCAGGTGGGAATAATTCAGCTACTACTAATGCACTAGTCAAACCACATGGTTTGACCATCAACACCTCAACTGAAAGAGTGAAAGTATCATGCTCCTCTTGTGGCATCAACAAAAAAAATCCTTTGACCCAATTTTTATCTCCACATGATGTGGCTGAAATAGAAGTGTGGGGTGAAGAATTGTGATCCAAATCCCTACAATGCTCATCAATCAAGATAATGGATCCACAAATTCCTCCATTATTTTTCTGACTGATAGTGTGATCATGTGCCTCCTCCAAAATTGTACAACATTTTCCTAGAGGCAACTCATAATCTCTTAGGAACCATGCAAGTGTTGGATCTTCATATTGCTTGACCTCAAAATCCTCAAGCACATGCAAATCGGAATGCACCTCATGTGCATGTGTATGGGAGGTATATAATAGCTGCAAAATAAGTCTTTGTTACTGTTCACATGTCAAGACAATGTCAGTCACAACAAAAACATTATTGCAAAAATAAAAAAATTTCCCTCCTAAGGTCTTCATTCCAAATATGTCTCTATGGAACTCAACAGGTGCTCCCCTTTTCATCCAATGGCTCAACTCTCTGCCATTGATCCAAGGGTTCAAAAATTCATCAATTGACCCACACATTGAAAGTATGTGTATATATGATGCCTTCTTGTCAAAAGTGGCTGCACACACATGACTTTGCTGTTGCTTGTAAATCATAGAAAAATCAGCAATATTAAAAACAATTTTCTTGCAACAAGACATAAAAATTTTACCTTCCATATTTTCCTCTTCAGTGATTCCTCTATCCAACCATCCAGTGGAATAATCAGAGATATTTCTTGCTAATTTATATGATCTATAATCATCCATATATTCTGCAATAGGATCTATCTCCCATGGGTACAAATCATGATCCCCCTATTGTGCATACGACACAAACCAGAAAAATTTCTTCACCCATTGTTCATTCCCCATTGGTGTTTCTGAATCTAAAACATGTGGGAAAGAACTATGAACCTTCTTTGCATGTTTGCAACCTTTAGTAATCATACTTATGGCTGCAACTTTTTAATTATTGGATGACACAAATTGGGTGCTCTCATCCCACTCTTCCATGCGAGAGTGACTATCTTCAAGGAACAACTCAAGTTTCCTTGGAAAGAAATCAAGTGCTTGGTTCTCATAAAATAGTTCTGCGCACTCTTTAAGAACATAGCGAATAGAATGCTCCTCATGGTCCACCCACTCATGAGGTTCCTCCATGTATTTTTGTGTGCCATTTACCCAAAAGGGATGACTCTCAGGAAAGATTGAGGATTTAGTCAATTCTTTCCACTCTTGTTGGAATTGTTCTATCTTCATTTGTGATTCTAAGAGGGCACTTTGAGTGTATCTCAAAGAATATTGGGTGGCCAACAAATCACCTTTGATATTGTAGTTCTCTTCTTCATATATGAAAATACTTTCTTCATCATGTAGTGATGCTTCCCGTAATAACTCAACAAGCTCATACATGTCATTTTTATCTGAAAGCAATTGTGAGAAATTACCTTTGATTGTGGACATTGCCTTTTGGATATTCTCCATGGCTTCAAAGGAAGATTGGTATTCCATTAAAGCATCTTCCCAAAATATCTTTGAAACTGAAGCCTGAGTGTCATGGAGAATTTTCAAGGCCTCTTGGATCTTCTGTTCATCCATCTTCAATGACCCTGGAAGAATATGAGGTTCTTGTAGATGTTCCTCCTTGTCATTTTCCATCACCGGATCAATTTCATGCAGCACACTCGAGGTTTTGAAATCCAATCCATATGTTGTTTCTACAATATATTCATATTTTAAGTCCTTAACAACATAATTTGGGCTGCAATTTAAGTGCTCATTTATCCTTGGTGCACCAGAAAGATATTCTCGCAAAGTTTCAGCCTTCATACTACATTCATTTTTGACACCAGAATTCTAAACCTTGTCACTAGGGGGCTCAACCATTCTGAACTCATCACTGTAAGTGGCTGCCATATCAGACTTACACAATGATGCATAAAAATAATAATTTACTAACTCACCATGTGTGATGTTCTCCTCCTTATGTGGTGGAATTATGATGGCTTGTTCACCCACCCATTTCTCTGCTTCACACCCTATTGATATGTGCTCAATTTGTGCTTCCTTGTGATGCTCAAGGGGTGAATATAAATATGAATCATGTTTATATTTTGGATCAAATCCAAAATATGTCTCACCATCATCAATATGCCCCATCTCTTCTGCACTTATCTTGAAATCAGCCACAAAGAAATTTGGATTCATCTCACCTTCCATGTTACCAACAACTAGATGTTGGACTATTGGATATTTAGTTGTGCATGGATATTCTTCATCTCCTTATGATGGAGGATTTGGTGATTCATCATCCTCATGTATGCTGCAAATATGCTGATCTCTCTTTTGGGAAAACCCAAATAATTTCTCAAAGAAACCATGTGCATATGGCTCTAATGAATCTTCACTTTTGGTCCTCTTTTCTTCCCCTTTACTTTGAGAAGTCGAACACATTAGTTCCTTTATTGATGGATTTTTTGTATTTAGAGAAACTACATGTATTAATTTTTTTTTAAAACATAGAATCTCCAACTTTATTTCCTTCATGCTGAGAGACACTACTACTCCCTTCTCCATGTTTGCATGCCAACTGCTTGGAAAGGAAATCTCTAGTCTCTTGATCTGACTGGATGATGCTTTGAGATACATATTTCTAACCTTTGAATGTTATTTGCATCAAAATCCTTAAATATTCTCTATCATCCAATTTTGAATGCCCTCCTTCCTCAAACAACTCAAATTCTGAATCTTCCATGACTGGAACTAATTCCACAACTGCAACTTGAAGATATTGCTAAGCTACTTTTCCATTGAGAGCTACTTTCCACAGGCTAAGCCAAGGAAAGTGCTCTGATACCAATATGATGTCCCAAGTCTAGTGTGCAGACCTAAACACTTTAATTCTGTAATTTTACTTAAACAATTCTGAAATTTTAATTGGTTCACACAAAGCCTTCTCGGATTGGGAAAAACAAGGGTTTCTTATGGGAAATTTTATAGAGGACAAGAGTGATCAGTGGGTAGAAAAAAAAATATTTTAGACATGGAATTTTCTCTCCCATAACACATTTATATCTGGTTCCATCTAGGGTTCAAATTCCACACTGCGGAAACCTACTACCATGCTTCTGGGTAGCCAAACTGTGAAACTAAGGAGAGTAGTTTGGTCTGTTTCAACCAGAGGATTCGGGAAACTTGAAGAGGTTTGTTACAGCATTAATGTAACATAAAAAAATTTATTTAGATATTTTTCTAAGGTTCTGGAAATTTTAAGGTGCTTTGGGTGAATTTGGGGATTTCTGGCAATTTTGGTCAAGAGAAACCCTGCGTAGAGGAGGATCAAAAATGGTGTTATGACCCAAAAAAAAAAGGGTTATAGAGAATTATATGGGAAGGAAGTCCTGTTACTGACCTAGAAGAACTGATAGAGCTTATTTTGAGTTTACAGAAGTTGTTTTACATCAGTTTTTAGTAAAACTAGTTATTTTCCAATGCAAATCTAGACTAGGTTGACTTAAAATGAGTAAATATCAGCCATTTCGATTCAGATTGGAATAAAAATTGGAAAGAATGTTTATGATATCATATTACATGAAATAAAATTGAAATTAATATCATAAATTAACTATAACACTCTCTTCAACATTCTACATCATTACAATGTATTTTATTGACATAATACAACGAAGGGCATGGAGGTTTGAACCATTAGATATTGAAAACTCTTGGACTTGTTAATGAAATATTATGTACAGTAATGGATGTTTGTAGGCTTCTAACAAGTCTTGAATCAACTTAGAGAGGCTGCTCCATAGCTCCAATGTAACCTGCAATGAGAAGGGGAGAAGAGGGGAAGAGGAGAGAGGGAATGAGAACCTTGGGGTGCATCTCCCAAGAGCGTGGGGCAAAACACTCAGAAAGGAAGAATTAGCTTCATAAAAATCAACATAATAAACATCCAAACTGAGAAATGGAGCTCCAATTGTATTTAAATAAACCTGGGTGACTTGTTGAATCACTTGATAAGCAAGTTACCACTTGCTAAACCCTAACCCTAGCCAAACATTCACCCTCCTTGAGTAAATTAGCATGTGTAAGACAATAAAGATGTTTCCCTTTCATCCACCTTCATCCAATTTGGAAACTTTGCTTTCCTTGACCCATAGTTGCTATTTTTCCTTATGACATCTTTTCTTGGCTTTCGTATTTTTATGATTGGACTCCAAAAAGGAAACTGTACCCTCCTTTGTCAATTGTTGCCTCTTTTGTATTTGACTGCTTTTGTCATATATTTTGGCACTTTCCCTTTTCCTGTATGGTTGATTTTTTCATACAGTTTCTAATTTTCCCTTGGTAAGTTGTCTTGCCCAAGTGGCCCTCCTGTTAATGGAAAGTTATTTTCCACCTAATTAATTGCATAATAATATTTAATGACAATTAATATACCATGTACATGCCTCCTAAGTCACATTTAAATAAAATATTCTAGGTTAATTTGTTTAATGCATCTTTTGACCCCCTTGGTGCTAGGAAAGGTCAACACTTCTGGCAATCAAAATGTGGGGATATGACATCACACTATAGAATTTGAGCCGAAAATATGACAGCTGCCATGTCTAAAATTTGACAACACCCTATCGGTTATTCGACAACCTCAATTTTTTTTTTGTCGTTAGCGGCATAACATTGGATATTCAACGACAAGCCAGTACCCGTCAATTTTTTAGCGTTCTAAGCCGAAAGCTTTCACCACTAAGTCATCGAAAATATGAATTATCCTCGTCGAAAATCCGACTTCTCCTTGTTGAATGTCAAATAGTTATTTTGTAAAAGTTCAGGATCATGTCATCGAATTAGAGGAATGGTTTGTCAAATGTTTTACGCTTGCTCATCGGTTGTCCGACGGTCTCGCTTGTCGGAGCTATGGCAACATCGTCAAACAAGGCCAGAGATCGTCAGAAAATAGATGGTATGGGGTTGAATTTGTGATGAGTTCTCATCTATGGTCAGACAATTTCTCTTGTAGGATCTTTGGCAACCTTGTCAGACATGGCCACAAGTTGTCGAAAATGAAACGGGGCATCATATAGTTAAAAAAAAAAATATTTTCATAGGTTTCCATCGGTAAATATTTTCAGCAAGGGTGGGCTGTAAATTTGTTTTGGTATTCTAAAAACCAACAATAAGCTATACCTTATATCAGAAGGCTTAACCCTCCAACTTGGGTATTCGTCAATTTTTCTTTCTTCTCAGATGTCATAGCAAATTTTTGTTCAGCCATGAATTCTACACATTGCAGAAAGTGATTATCTTGGGTTCCATTGAGTGGATTTTCATTTTTTTGCAAGAGATTGTACTCATATACTTGCCTAGCAGCACAAAGTGACTAGTTTCAAGAAAAATCCAAATAATTGGAAGAGTGGGATGTTACTTGTCAACCTTGATACTAATGCATATCACCCAAGATGACATATAAATCATTGTGACAATCATTAAACTCTGCCTCAACCCTCCCCTTGTCTGCTTCCCTGGTGCATCACTCAAATAGACCCACTATTCTAATGCTGGAAAATTAGAAATGCTTCCCTCTTAAATTCGAATACAACTCAATCAAAAGAAAAAAAGACATTATCATATTTAATTTTTCATATGAAAACATCAAATTTTCACAAAAAAGTTCTAGTCTTACACACCCCGGCATGCACAAGAATGTGCATACAGTACTAATCTATCTGCAAACCTTCCAAATAATATGACACTATACGTAAAACAGAGCTTTCTAGAGCTCATCATTTAACAACCAGAAACAGAGAAATGACATGTTATGGTTAATTTCTCATCTCAAAGACAAACCTTTGGTAGAATGAAGAATCCAAAAATAACCTCAAAAGAATGTCATTAGGTCTTTCCCCAAGGTTACTTCGCATAAATTCTTTAACAATCATTCATTTTTTTCACATGCCCGGTGTCTTAGTTCTTCCCTTTTCCAGTTTACAATGAGCTGAGATAATGTAATTAGTGTATTACTCTCCAAAACAACAAAATGATTCAATCTTTGTCATGACCTTCAAATATGGATGCTTGGAAAAAGAGCACTTGATTTAGCATTTCTTAAGACTTGTTCTACCCATGCATTTCATAAAATGTACCAATATTATTGTTGAAATTATTAGGAGAGAATGTCATAACCCCAAAATTTCATAAAAATTTAAAAATTTTAAAGTAACATAAAATGTCTGAATACGCAATTTAGTAACTGCTAGCAGTTAGCGGAAAATGAAACAATTTAACAATTTGTAATGATTAGTTTCAAAATACAGAAAACTAATACAACTTTAATTTTTATAAAAAAAAATGACTTGCATTCAGATTGTTGCTAGCTATACCAATAATTTAATTTTGGCAAGTAGGTGATAAACTATCTTTGAAATTCGGGGCTTACTTAGCATTCTGCTAACTCAGATGGATTGTTGGTTCTTACAGGTTTAGCAGGTAAACGAATGATAAAATAGGAGTTTATTTTGTATGACAGCGAGAAGTATTTCTTTAGCATGCTAAGATGCTAGTAAATAAATTGATCATTATGATGCAAGACTCTAAAGAGGTAAAGTAAATTCTTTATTTGTTTTGGATTTATGAAAACATTTATTTTTATGCTATAATGACTTTTATCTTTAACATCGTAAATTCCATTTACGATAATAAAATTCCTCCAAGGTTTCTTTTTGTCATAAGATTAGAATACCTAGTGCTTATAGATTATTTTCGTGAGCATAGGGCTCATGATCTTGACATATAATTACTTTTATTGTAACCTGATCTTACTGCTATTGTCCAGACTAATGCTCAAATGTAAATCTTTTATGCATGAATATACTCCTATTATTTTTCAAAGGTTAAGTTTATCAATAAAATACATATCTCTACTTCAACTCTTCTTTACTAGTCATGAAGACTATCAACTTGTTGAATGTATGCATTTATGCTTATCTTCATGCACTGCTAGATATCAAGTCATAACTTTGATTTCTAGGTTATCACCATACTACTCGTGTTATTGTAATAATACAATTAATGTATATTATTACAATAACCCAAAATTACTTGTATCCTAAGGTAGTTTTTCTACCTAGTATCTACTATGGTGTAGTTGATACTATGGCTTTAACATTATTTGTTTCTATATATAATAGCTCCAATTATGGTTTAATAGAATCAATGGCAAGGTTTGTATGATGTGCAAACCTAGATGTGACATACTAAAGTTGAAAGCATAAACTTCATTATTAGCAATGATAAGTACTAATACCATATAGTCATTTTCAATATTCTTATTATAATTGATTTGCAATGATATAAGTCTTTATACTAAAGTCGATTGCATTCTTTAAAAAATTGGCAAGGATAAGTTTTACATTTTGAAGTGTAGGGTTGACCATAGAAATCAACCCACTCTTCATTATATTTATAAAAGGGCACGTGGATGAGTCTCCACCATGCAATGGTTGACTTAAAACACAATGAAACCCTACGTTCTTGCATGTTTCTTTGAGGGTTTGCTCTGCATTGTGAGAGCCCTTCGCGGCCATGAGAGGCATGCTCTTTCTTAACTATTGGTACTGATTTTGCAATAATGTGCAATGTTGTTCAGGGTTTTGCAGTAGGCATTTTCAATTTTCTACAGTGAGTTTTAAGAACACGGTGTGCGTGGTTTTGAACTCCATCATGTAGCTCGAAACCTGGAACTAGTTTTTACCCTTGTCTCTGCCCATTATTAGCTTCAACACCAAGGAGATTGAGTGTTGTATCCTTGCTTCCTCTGTCATAGGGTTGGCATGAGGGTTTTTTTTCTTCTCGATGTAGATTCACTCAAGCGGGTTAATGTTTGTTCTCAACTCCAAAATACCTCTTATTCACAAGTAAATGTTTTACCCTGTACTCATTCCTTTCATTGAGTGATTTTCTAGTTAAGGATTTAATAATATGCATAGAGTTCTATATAATATTTGGCATTTAAACTTGCAGGTTACAACCAACGGCTCCAGACTTGGAAGAAATGCCTCTCATGCATCGGTTAACTTCGTCGGCTTTCAAACGGATAAGTCTCGGCCTCTTCATGGCTTCTCCCTGCTTACGAAATGGTTTTTGGTTGAAGCTTCTAGTAGTTGGAAACCTAGCTCTGAACTCACTGCTAGCTATGATGTTTATTTTGTTTATTACTCAAATTTTGAGAGAAACCCTTGTGATGCTCGCTGGGAAGCACAGGCTCTTGATCTGTGATGTGTATGTAGTTTTGGTTACTCAAATACTCAGCCTTACGGCTTGATAATGTAATGTTGTCGTTTTAAGATTATAAGAATCTTCTTTGTGCTCAGGCATTTTAATAGACTTCTATCTCGTTTATTTCATCTTTTTTTTTTCTATTCGATCTTTAAAAAGATGAAATTGTGAAAAGGGTTTTTCCCTAATCTGTCAGTAATGTAATTTACTGTTAATATTAAATACTTATGTATAATTGGTTTAAAATTAAAGACTGTGAAACAGTCTAGATGAAAAGTTTATGCGTTTTTACTCTTTCAATCTGTAATGTAAACTAGTTATAGTTTAGTAGAAAGGACTTTTGTGTAATTTATTTTCTTAGTATAAAGGGTTTAGAGCCTTGAATTCTTACAGGCTGTAAGCCTTACCTAGTTTGAGATTTTATAACGCACATGGTTATGATTCTTGGTTTATTTTGTTTAATATAAACATATACATTTTATTTATTAGTACTCCGTAAACTATACATTATTTTGAGCTCTCTTTTTAGATGATAATAATAATTTCTAAAACTTGGTTAAAGGAAATAATATAAACCCTACAGTTTAAGAAATTTTCTTTCTGCTTAAGGTATTCTTGACTCTGTTTGTAAGAAATGGGATAATATAAGATAAAATAATTCACAGTTGTACTTATGATATTAACTCTGTAGGGTAATGAAATTATTCCAATAATTTTTACTTTGAGTTTTAGTTAATAAAATAGTATTTATATTTTAGTTCATCATACTTAAAACTAGAATAATAACGACTCTCAATAATAATATTGTTTTTGTAAACATAAAGGATTAACAAGAATCCTTATTTTGGTTTCATTAATTTAATATTAAAAACTGTTTTTCTATTATCTTTTACATGCTTCTTCAAATATTAGTTGTTTATCTTACTGTAATATTTATTTTGTTCCTGTCAGTATACTAATGCTGTAGAAATAATATTTTTACCATTTTCTTATACCTGTGTGAGTTTAAGTAAAACAATAAGTGTAACAAATCATTACACTACTTTTTCATTGTATTCATAAACATTGAAATAAAATCTATTCCTATTTACATACAGATACAAGAATCATATTTAGTATTCTTATTCCATTACAAGAATTATTTCATTTACTTAAAACAATCTAACTGTGCTAGAGTATGACCTGAGATCAGGTGTGGAAAAACACAGCTTAGAATTTTAATTTCTATCTACTTTAGTGAATACATATTCATTCCCATGTCTGCTATTATCTATAATTTTTACTACATCTAACATTTCACAATTAACTTTCATTCCTAAACCCTAAACATTTAACATGCATGTAATAGATAAACTAAGATTTATTTAACTAAGACAGTAAAAATAAAATAGAACCTATTGAGTACAAGATGAGAACAGCTTAAGGAGGTTGTTCCTCCCTACCAATATCCTAGAGAGCGCTCAAACAATGCTTCCTCAGGAACCCCGAGCCTGTTCCTGGTCTTCTTGGCTGAGAACTGGGCGGAGAATGCAACTGTAAAAACCTCTGTCACCTTACTGGTTCAACTACCTCAGTAATAAAATCTGCTCTTAGTAGTATGATCTTCAGCTTAAAAGCTGCAACTAGATCAATCTCAGCAGTTATCCCCTCAAACACATTCCAGACTCCCCTCCATTGAATTTCTATTAAGTAAACTCATTCACCCTAAATGATCTGTTAGTTTTTCATCATATAAGCTAGCATTATGATATTAGGATCTTTTCACTAAGAGAATAACAAGTGTAATGCCCCATATTTTGACTCCAGCATATTTATCACTTAGACTTATTACACTGTATTTACTTATTGTCTGTGGACTCAAATATACTTCATAAACTATATTTTGGCATGTTATATGTGATTATTTACTGATGTTATGATGTTATCAGGATTATTCTATAATTACAATATTATGATGTTATCATGCGTATATTATGCTTTGATCATGATGTTATGACGATTAACATGCCTATGTAGATGCTTTGATTATGATGTTATGATGATTATCATTTATATGAAATTATTGTGCTTATGTGATTATCATGCAGTGGTCGTCATCAGATTCATTTATTTCATAACAAAAACATATAGTCGATTGTAATCCTTGGTATGATGTGATATCTATGATGTGGTACATGGGCACCCATCCATGATGCAAATTATTTTGTGATTTTATGTGATGAAAGGGAATAATGTTGATGATTTGAACCAGCTATTGATTGAATATTGTTATGAATGCATGTTTCCATAGTGCTAACGTGCAGGGTACAGGGGCTATGTGACATCCAAGTGTGTGATGCAAAGTATGACTCAATACATATATTGAAGAAGAGCCTTAATTGCCAAGTGATGATGCGATGACACATACCAATAAACCTGATAGCAACGCAGCATGGCTTGATGAGTATGTACCCAGTATGTTGAGAGGGATGGATGCATTTCCCACCCTATGTCACTTTAATACCCGAGGTCGTGGGAGGGCAGTGCTGAGACACGCTCCCTAAGTTGTGGTGATGATGATGGTCGGATGCCTACTAGGAGAGGCTAGGTCCGCTAGATAGCCGACACTACCACTCTCAGGTTCTGTGTGGGAAGGTCAGTATAGCTGAAATCCACTTTGTACTAGCAGAGGAAGGATAGGGAGGATGCGGACGTAGGTTAGGATGGGTGGACATATTAGTTATTATTGTTGAATGTTGGACAATTATGATACCAGATTAGTGATGGTAGGTTCCAATCTTAACTGACTGATTAATAAGAACATAATTATTAAATAACTCCAAATTTCACAAGAAATCATATTATATCTGTATATGGGTCATGTTGCGTGAAATATTATTTGTGTTAGTTAGAATTTAGGGGTTTTTGCTATAGTACATGTGCAGTCTGTGCATGTACTGGCCATGCTTGCACACCTCACACTTGCACGCTAGTATGAAATATTAATTGAAAAACATTAAATAGTTGGATAGGTTAACTAAGTAATTGTGATTTACAATTAATTAATTATTGGTTAATAATATTAATTATTATTTTACTTCTGTTATTATTTATTATTATTTATTATTATTGCATATTATTAATTACTTTTATTAAGTTAAACATATACTAATTATTTTACCATTTTACCATTAGCGTAAACATTAAACAAACAATATTGAGTAATGTATGATAGCTGGGTATGTTATGAATTAACACGTACAATTCAATAGGATAAACATTTTAGTAATTTCCACCTTCTCTTCGGGGGCAAGGAATTGCTCAATTCAAGAAAATTTATTAGTGCATAACAAATGTCAAAACAAAATTTGAACTGGACTGCCCAAGATAGAATTAAATAATTAAATTAAATAAGAAGGGAGGCGGTGGAAGAAGGAAGGTGGTGGAAGAAAGGAGGGGAAGGAGGTGTAAGGAGGGGGATCAAATGGTTCAAAGGGGGAGGATTTTTGGGGATTTTTGTAGAGAGTAGTCGGGAAATTTTTTACAGAAGAACAAAGAGTAAGAAGGGATGGAACAGGGAGGGAAGAAAGCTGGAGGAGGGGGTTAACTCCAAGGGGCAGATCTACACTCAGAGAAGAGGGAAGTTGCTATCTGGTTTATCGGTACATGGGCTCGGGTGCTAGGAAACCCGTCGGTTTCCTAGGGCCAGCAGGTTTCCTGGTCGGTAGGGTGGATCATCCGAGTTGGAATTAAGGCTCCTACAGGCTCGGGTGAGGGAAAGGCAAGGCTAAAGGAGCAGGAATCAGGGACAACCTTTAGCGCTAAAGCTCAGGTTTTTTTTTTCTTCCATGAACCATCTCTTTATTTTGCAAATAAATGAAATCTGAATAAAAATTCATGTAATTTTTGCTATCACATACTAGGAGTGAAAAAAAAATCAAATTAAGAGTAAATGCCAAATTGTTGTTAAAGATTAGAACTTAGTACTCTACTCGGCAAGCAGAGAACTACAGAATGGTATCAGAGCCATGGTTCCAAATTTGGAACCAGAGGGCTCGCAATTGATATGTGGGATGAAAAATAAATAAATAAATAAATATATAAATAAAATAAAAGAATATGTATAAAACATTATCTGTGTGTTTAAACTAGGATCAGCGCATCAATATTGCAAACTTCTTTCTCATAATCCTTATTTTCACCGACTGTGCTAATTAAAAGCATAGATGGAAAGAAAAAGAACTCTTAAGATACTATGCCACACAGCCTGCTCCTAGCTTGTACAACAATTTTAGTGGAAATATTAAACAAATTTTATGAGAAATAGATTAGAAAAATCATAAACCACGAATTTGCGGAACCACATACTAAAACACCAATATAATTTACTCATTAGAATTCGCCAGCCATTAGAGACGTCCCATCTCTCTCCTTGCTCAGAATCGTGTAGGTTGGGGAGAGGCCTGCCGATTGAGACTAGGATCTATGCCCATATCACCCACACGTTACCAGCACCCTGCCGAGATCATATCAAATTTTAGGGTCTGTTACTTCACGCCTGTATCCCAATGTTGATGATAAACTTGAATATTAAAAAACTGCACACTTGCATCCCATTTTCGAATATAAAATCTCAAATGTTGGTGATAAATTCAATTATAAAAAAAAACTGCACGCAAAGTAGAAATATACCTTATAAAATTGAAAAACATTACCCAAAGTCCAGTATATTATAATTCTGGAGTCACAAGACCATAGCGAAGCAACAAAACTAAATTGGTTCTATAAGCCAGAGGTTCCATGTTGTATCACCACAACGTTGAAAAATTTGACCTAAATTTTTCCAACTCCTCTGTAATTTCTGTCAACCATCCTTCCCATTTCTATTTACCAAATGGCAATGGCTGCATTCCATCAACAATCAGTGGTACTGGTACCATGTATTCCTAAGCCATAAACCATTGCAATATTGATGTGAAGAAAACCTTCACCTTCTCCAAGCAGGATCTAGGCCCTTTTTGGATTAGGACGAGTTGCAATGGGGATATAGTTTTCCTTCTCAAATACACCATGCCATTGGTTTTTCCTCTGTACACATGGAAATATTCTCCCCTGATATGCTGAATATATTGGTCCATATATTAACTCATACTGATGTTGAAATCAAAGGCTCCCATTATTCTAATCTTTTACTGTGTCACACCCGCTGAGCTTCAGTGGACTCCAGAAGAGGGAATTTATGCTCAAGGCCCAAAAACACTAGCAGGGAAGAGAACTAAGGAAGGGGAGCTGCGATAATACTCCAAATATTAAACTATATAAATCTTCCAACTAAGCTGCTGAAGAATCAAGGGCTTTAGTTCCAGTATTAACAATTTTATATAAAAAAAAATCCAGCTGACTTTGTTTCTCCATAGCATTTGTGAAACCTTTTGAAGATGTCAACTCCATCTAAAAATGGCCATAATGTTGGAACAAAATTTAGGAATTTAACGCATCAAGAAGAAAACGGACATAGTAGAGTCAGGAACCCTATCAAATACACTACAACCCTATAACTCTCGTAGGCCTGTAGTCTCGTAGGCCCTGGAATTCTCGATGCTCTTTAAGTCATTGCTAATTTGCATGAGTGTATCCACCACCACGCCCACTGAACCACACATTGCTGCACACTCTCTATTGTCACGAAGCGCACAGAGTTCTGGGAGTGCGCATAGAGCCCGCGTGGTGTTCATGTTGTTTTCGTGTTTCCGTCGCGTCGCCTTCTCGAATGATGTCAAGCGGCTCCTAGAGGACTGATGCGTAGACTTCATGCATCATGAGCATCATGCGATTGTCCATGCACCGGCTACCTTGGTTGCATGTGGGTGGACAGGTGGGGCGCATGCAGCCTCAGGTCATCTCGTGAACTATACACATCATGATGAATGATCGGAAAAATATATATATTCATGTTATCTTAAACTTGGATTTACGGTTATACTCCTTTGGACTTGGAGTTTATATTGAACCTAAGGAAATGTAGTATTTAATGATTATTTAGCCAATTGTTTCGCTCGTCTCCCATATTATATTATATTATATAATTTGAGTTTAAATTTAATTTAAATATATACAAAAATTAAAACATTATTCCATAATGTGTAACTATTTCAATGTGGCAATTCTAATATATGTAATCGTAAATTTTAATATACATTCATGGCTTACGTAGAACCTGATGTATAATTTTTATTTTGGAAATAAAAAATCATTAGTTGACATTAGTTGAAATAGGTTATTTTACTCTTAGGGTTTTGAAAGAAAAAAAATTAGTACAGATTTTCTAAAATCTAGATTAGAGATGTTGTAACATTTGAATATATAGTTCACGATGCGGCAAAAACACGATGTATTTCAACGTGGCAATTATAATACATGTAATCGTAAATTTTTAATATACATTCATGGCTTACGTAGAGCGTGATGTATAGTTTTTATTTTTGAAATAAAAAAAATCATTAGTTGACATTAGTTGAAATAGGTTATTTTACTCTTAGGGTTTTGAAAAAAAAAATTATTAGTATGGATTTTCAAAAATCTATATTAGAGATGTTAGGTTTTGGAATTTTGGTTGTTTAGTAAATTTAAAATTTTTTAGTTTAAAAAAGGGGGGGGTTAAATTTATCATCAAAATGTCAACACATAATTAAATTGTTATTTTGCAAAATAAAATATGCTATATTCCAAGAAGAAAGCAACCATTATAATGATAAAATTTGAAAAATATTTAATAAAGGATATAATCCACATTATTAATAATAAGTAAATTTAAAGAATATTTAGTTCATAATGATTGCAACATTGTAGCATAGTTATTGATTTGGACAGTTATTCACACGCAATCAAAATATGCAATGCCATTACTAAAAGAGATCACAACAAGGAGATATTCCCATTAACACTACTCTAAAAACACCACACCAAACTTGCTTTCAAACAATTGAAAACATTAGCCAAGGAGAGAAATAAATATAAGCATTGAATAACTAAAATTTTATATCTGCAATTATTAGATTGACATAATAATGGCATAATATTGTTTAATATGTCGGGAATTATCATGGTTCAAACACGCAGAGGTCGAGGTCGAGGTCGACGGTGGGGTCGAGGCCAACCACCCTCACCACCACCACCGACCCCAGGTCAACCACCCTCACCACCACCACAGATCCCACCACCGACGCCGCCAAGGACAACCTCCAGCTCTGAGATGGGGATGATACTGAGATCCTTGGAAACCATCATGGCCACACTAAACAGGCAGTCAGAGAGGATCGTAGAGGTAGAAACCACACAAGTGAGCCGAGAAAAATCTGAGAGGGAACAGGGCCCAAGGAAAGAACCGCTTCAGGATATTTCTAGGGAGCTGCAGAAGATCAAAATGCCTGAGTTCTCAGGAGGACGACCGGGTAAGCACGCTGAAGCGTGGCTTGAGGGTATGAAGAGGTGATTCGCACTAAATGAGTATACCTCAAGTTCCAAGGCTAGAATGGCCATCTTCCAGCTAAAGGGTGATGCCCTAAATTGGTGGTTAGACCTCGAGAAATAATTGCATCTTACTCCTTTGTCTGTTTCATGGGAGTTATTCGAGGAGAGGTTCAACATGAAGTACCTTTCGGCTTATTATAGGGAACAACATGCGGGTTCCTTTCATGCTTTGGTATAGGGAAACATGACAGTGGAAGAATTTGAAGCTAGATTCATGGAACTGGTAAAGTATGTTCCATACTTGGACTCGGAAGATCAACAGGTGGAGCGATTTGTGTATGGACTCAACTACAAGATCAGGGCTGCAGTACGGATGTGGAAGCCATATTCAGTTTCCATGGCGGTTGAGTATGCTCTCTATGCTAAGGATATGTCAGATGCAAAGGGAGGAAGCAAGTTGATAGGATCCAATCAGTATGTTACAAGGAAGGCCCCACGACCATATTTCAGAGGAGGACAACCCAGACCTCCTCCTTAGGGTAATAGGTTCACCCCGAGGGGTAACACTTCAGTTAACTCAGTATCACGGGCTTCGTTAACAAACCATGGGGACCGAGGACGAACACAGGGAAATTCCTATAGAGGATTGGGAGGTTTCAAAGGATCTCGGGGAAGGAACACATCCCAGAGGACTCCTCCCAGCAACATGCAAGAACCACCTAATGTATCTTATTGGGGATGTGGAGGTCCTCATTTTCAGCGGGATTGTCCTAAGGGGCAGACCAGCAGCAGGTAGAAGGAACGAAAAGCATCCATGAGCAATTCTGATAACACTCATCGAATTCATGCAGCTGTTCACAACCACCAGGCAGAACATCAGTCCACCGTAGTGGAATCCACTGGTAAAGTAAACAATGTCAAACTTAAAATTTTATTTGATCCTGGTGCAACAGATAGTTTTATTTCACGATATGCATTAGATAAATGTGGGTTGGCAGCCTGCAATCACGATGATTTTGAATCGGTCAAGATGGCTTCAGGGGTTAAACAGGAAGTAGGTATTAAGGTAAGAGGGTTTCCGGTTGACTTAGGAGTATGCACCACTAAGATGGATGCTTATGTCACCAATTTGGGCACCTATGACCTCATTGTCAGCATGGATTGGTTAGAAGGCCATAGAGATTTCATGGATTTCTATGCAAAGAAAGTCTTGTGCCTTGATGATGAGGGTCGATCAATTCAAATCCAAGGTCAAAAGAGGAAAATATCCCTCCGTTTCATCTCCGCGGTGAAAGCTAAAAGGTGCTTAAGACAAGGATGTCAATTATTCGTAGTTGAGACGGTGAGCGATAGTAAAGGACCTTCCTTGAATTCTTACCCAGTATTATCTGAGTTCAAGGATGTCTTTCCAGAAGAACTTCCACAACTACCTCCAGAGCGAGAGCTTGATTTCACGATCGAACTAAAACCTGGTGCAGAGCCGATCTCAAAGACTCCTTACAGAATGACAACCCCTGAGCTTCAAGAGTTACAGATCTAGTTAAAAGAGTTTCTAGACTTGGGACTAAGTAGACCTAGTATCTCACCATGGGGAGCACCAGTGATATTTGTTAAGAAGAAGGATGGATCTTTGTGACTATGCATAGATTATAGGGATTTGAACAAAGCCACAGTGAAGAACAGGTATCCTATACAAAAAATTGATGACCTATTTGATCAGATGAAAGGCGCATCAGTCTTCTCTAAGATTGATTTGCAGTGGGGGTATCACCAGCTCGGGATTAAAGAAAATGACATTTCTAAGACTACTGTTCGAACTCGATTTGGGAATTATGAGTTCGTAGTAGTACCATTTGGTTTGACCAATGCTCCAGTAGTATTCATGAGCCTCATGAATAGTGTCTTTCGGAATTACTTGGACCACTTTGTTCAGGTATTCTTAGATGACATTCTTATATATTCTAAGAACGAGAAGGAGCACGAGGAGCACTTGCGGTTAGTCTTAACTTGCTTAAGGGAACATAAACTATTTGGTAAATTGTCAAAGTGTTCTTTCTTCCAAAAGGAGATTCACTATTTAGGGCATATCATCTTAGAAGAAGGGATCTCAGTGGACCTAGAGAAGGTGAAGGCCATCAAGGATTGGCCAATCCAGAAGAATTCACATGAGGTGCGTAGCTTCATGGGATTAGCAGGGTATTACCAAAGATTTGTGGAAGGATTCTCCAAGATTGAAAAACCCATCACCAACTTGCAGAGAAAGGGAATCCGATATGAGTGGACCAATGAATGTGATGCCGCTTTTACTGAATTAAAGAGATTACTGACAAGTGCACCAATATTACAGGTACCAGACATGGATAAAGACTTCATGGTATGTACTGATGCCTCGAAGCAAGGGTTAGGAGCAGTTCTAATGCAGGAAGGTGGGGTAATAGCTTATGCATCTCATAAGTTGAAGCCTCATGAGGAGCAATATGCCACACATGATCTAGAATTGGCAGCAGTAATGTTGGCACTAAAATTATGGAGACACTACCTAGTTCGCAGAAGTTTCAAACTTAAGACAGATCATCAGAGTTTGCAGTATATTTTTACACAAAGGGATATAAATGCTAGGCAACGATGGTGGTGTGAGTTCATGAGTGAGTATGACTTTGGTATCTCATCTACCAAAGGAAAGGAGAATGTGGTGGTAGAGGCTTGTCACGTCCCCGTCCCTCAGCCGGCGAAGAGGACGCGATGAACACCTCAACACAACCGGGCAACAGCCCCATGAACATTGACAGAAATCAAATGCTGAAATTAAAGCCTAAACAACAGGCACAATTCATCATACAAGGATGCACAGTCCTTCAGACAATCAGCGGAAGCAAACATAGACATTCCAAAATTTAACATCAATATAAATTACAGAGATGAGGTAACCAGCAGCACTTATCTTTTGATGAAGAATTAACCCGCAACCAGCTACGTCGCTGCAACGTTCCACCCAACCATAGGCCAGCTTGCTCATCAATCTCTCAGCAACGGTGCCACCCCCAAGCTGGACATGATTCCTCCGGAATAAGGGTCAATTGCAGGATTATACATAGCCAAGGGGCACAAACAGCAAACCAACACAGCTGGGTTTCACAGGCTTTCAACAGACAAGCCAAGCCAGCACAGTCCAAAGACTAACCATTGCACTCAGGCAATTACTTAGCTGTCCACAGCTTAAACAGGGCAACACGGAGTTTTTCTTGGCCCTATCGTGGCCAAAACAACTCAGCAACAATACCCAAACCAGGGTAACAACAACAACCCAATTTCACAATGAAAACGATGGCAAGTATGCACAGTCCAAAACAGGGAAACTCAGCCGACACATTGGGAATCCACAGTGGCCCAAAACGAATTTGAGCACCACAGCCCACACAACATGGGTGAAATCAACAGAAAGCAGAAATCGTGGATTAAAAACCACGGTCTGGGCACATACCCAGAGAATTCGGGCCCTTGAGGCCATTCTACCTTCTTGCTGCGTGCACCAACCAAAGAAGAGCCGCGACCAGTGTGCGAGGAGGAACAAAACGTACAATCCCAGCCTGCGCGTGAGGAAGAACTAACCAGGCGTGAGAGAAATCGACCATGGGGAGAATGAAGACCAGTGTGAGGGAAACGAGACTTCTCTGCTGGGCATGCATACTGTCCAAACTGACAGCAACCTGCCAAAGCCACGTTTTTCCATGCCCACGTTTCCTCATGCAATAACTGCCCCCAACTAACAAAGTCAAGACATTGAAGAGGTTGGAGAGGTTGGGTAAGACAAGAGAGGTGGCAAACAAAACAAAGGTGGCAAAACATGTGTTCTTTTCCCCATAGACTAAGGTTTGACAATCCCCCACCCCTTATCCTTTGGAACCATGCCCTTTTCATTTAACATTGCACTGTCGTATCTGGTTGTGGTTTTAGTTTATTTGATGTGCGTGTTTACATGATGCCACATTATAATGTGCCTTATAGCACAGTGTAGCATCGGCAATTATCCCTATTGCCGAAACATAGACAACAAAATTGATGGTGGGGCTTTTGCCTTGAGCTCCTCACCACGATTAATTACAATATATACATCATGCAAATGGGGTCGAAACTGGGGACATTACATTCCCCTCCCCCTTGGAATAACACCGTCCTCGGTGTTCCATTACATATATACAATACATATACAATTGCACATCAAAATTTCAAAATTGCAGATCTGTTCCACGTTCAATCATCTACTTTGAACGTTCACGACCAAGCCTCTCGGCTTCCATGAACTTTTCCTGCTGGTTCTCAGCTTCTTGCTGATCCCGAAGTCTAGGAACTTTGCAGCTATTGCCCTCATCATGTTCCCTCATTGGGCAGTCCTGGCGTAAATGATGTCCTCCGCATCTCCAGCATCTCACTGGCTGCTTCATCTTTACCTGCTCAATTTCCTTTGAGTCTCCATGCCTGGACCGTCTCTTATTGGGTCACTTGGACAATTGTCCCATTGCTGATCTACCTTCCTTTCCTTTGCTGATTGCTCCCAAAAGGATTTTCACCTCCCTTTGCAAACCCATAGAGTCTTGCAAAATTTGGTGGTTCATTTCACTCTGCCTTGTCTGTATCTTGAGCATCTCCCCAAGATTCTCTTGGGTCTTGGCAATCACTTGAAGGAGACTTCCAGCTAATTCCAACAACTTTTGATCTGCTGCCATAATCAACGTGCACCACCTGGTTTCACTTTTCTCACCTGTGAAATGCACCATTGAAGTCTATCAGACCAAGCATAGCATAGGCATTAAAATCAGTTAGTTATTTACCCAATTGGCGTGTCAGTTCAAGTTCCATTAAAGAAACTTTCATATCTTTCATGCCTTCCCAACAGGCACATGAGCTCATTCATGTCCATTCCTGGGCAGGGAATTAACTATTCCAGCATTCACAATTTACTTTAAGCAAATACACACATTTCATTTCCATCATACATGCATTCAACAATCTTTTGTTTTCACAATGCATAAACATATATATATATATATATAATCAAAAGTCAAGAGAGAGCAGTAAGAGATTTTCCCCTCTTTGTTCTGTTCCATCCTGGAACCCTTGCCATCGCAGTGGCTTTTCATGCTCTCAGCCTCTTTCACTTCACCGTGAATGCTGGACCAATCTTTCTTGGTCATGACACTTAGTGTCCTTGGTCTATTCCAGACCCCTAAACCATGGAGTCTCTCCACATGGTTTGTCTCGGCTGCTAGGACTCCCCCGTCTTACTAGCACCTTTTTCATTATCGCTCATTCTGAGCTTTTCCAGGACAGTAACATGTCCCCATGCATCTCTAGGATGCTCTCATAGTCCTCGCTCCCAGCGATACCTATATCCAAACATTGAATAGATTCACATGTTTAGTTTATTCTCATTAGTTTTATCTCTAAAGAAAGAGTTTAAAACATCATGACCAAATCATATACACATGTATATCTATAAGCAAAATAATCCAATACTTATCTGTATTGTGAGTTTCCTCGTTCGTCCACAGGATCCTGCTTCGCTTTGCAAGCCTTGGGATCTCCTATGGACTTAGATGTTAGGTCAGCATGCTGGCTGCTCCACAACATCAAATCATTAATGTCGAGCCAGTACATAACCATGTCAACTAGGCTTGGAAATTTATCATGACCATTTCCAGGTCTAGGATCTACTATGGATCCTTAGGCATATCACAGCCCATCATACACTTATATCAACAATAACACATACACTTATTCCAACCATACACTTATATCAACAATAACACATATACTTATTCCAACCATACACTTATATCAAAAATGCACTTATACCAACATACACTTATATCAACCATTTACCTTTACCTTTAGCCTGTCAACACAAGCAACATAAGCAATACAAGCAAACTCATCAGCATCATTGCTCTAAAACTGTAATCACATTTCATATCATTCACTATCAACTATTGAGACACCAGGAGTGCGTCCACTCCCCAGAGTGTAATCAATATTGAAAACCCTTTCATGACTCGACATCGGAAAAGTGTGCACTCTCTTTCGGTGTGTGCCATGTAGGCCCTTATGCATACTCAAGCAATCAGTCATCATGGAAATAAATCAAAACATGTTATGTATATGGAATTTTTAATAATTAAACATGCATATTCATAGCAAGGGTTACAGAACACTTATCCATTTTTCGTCACAGTATGCCTTTATATCTGTTAGGCACCGTCAA
Organism: Pseudotsuga menziesii; assembly: GCA_001517045.1. Taxonomy (NCBI): domain Eukaryota; kingdom Viridiplantae; phylum Streptophyta; class Pinopsida; order Pinales; family Pinaceae; genus Pseudotsuga; species Pseudotsuga menziesii. Next base: position 280,234 of record LPNX010056750.1, on the reverse strand, counting down.
GGAACTGGGAAAAACTGAATGCTAAGCTAGTGAGCTCGCTATAGATCTAGGAACACCTACACCAGAACTAGCCTGACTTCTATAACACCCACACACACACCTAGCACAAGGAATCAGTCCCTTCTCTGCTACACAGTCCCTCAGGCCCTGCATTCCCTTCTAGTGCTATCCCGGGGTTGTGGAGAAGAAAGCCAACCCTCTAGCTCTATCTGTGTGGTTTCCAATCACCAGGTTTAAGCAAACCAAGGCCCCATCCCTGTTTCCTATTTATGTTTCATATCCACACACGTCTCACTGACATAATCCAAACCATCTCACTCATGTTATCACCAAACATGCAATGCAGATGAGACATTTTCAAAATGTCTAACGGAGTTTCACCCGAACCCCATTTCCAAGATAAGGGAAAACCTTCCCATGAAGCTTGGCTCTTGCAGGTCATCACACATGATCGTCCTGCAGTGTGTACTCCTGACACATTCATCAAATATCCAAACAGTCAGTCATTACCCGATACTACAATCCAAATTGATCGTTCCATAACCAAGCAATGACATTAGCAATCGAATTCAATAAGAATTTGCGATTCTATCTACTACATAAATTGACTTGCTCATTTGTGGGTCTCTTGTAAGCAGCATTACTATGCCCATTATAATTTTTATGCTTACTATCATAACATGAATACCCACTTACCATGTGTCCCTCCTGACACAATCTCACACAAGCCAACAATGATTAGTAGCCGTTAGTACCTCTTAAATCCGAAATCCACAGTTCGAATTTAACAACACGTACGAACTAATTTTCACAACCATGAGACTTTTTCTCATAAATGGTAGATTCTGGCAGTGGTCAGGAACTTACCTCTCACTGTCATGTTTGAATAATCTACCTGAAACATGAATCTCAACCAACCACAATCTCAACCAAACACAATCTTGTGCAAGCCAACAATGGCTAGTGGTCGTCAGTAATTTCTCAAATCCGAAATTCACGATTCGAATTTTTAACAACCTATTATGCATATCATATGGTAGATTCTGGCATTGGGCAGGATCTTACCTCTCAATGCTGTGCTTCAAATAATCTACCTAAAACATAAGCTTCAACATCCAAACACAAGCTTATGCAAGCCAATAGTGACTAGTGGTTGTCAGCAATATTTGAAATTTACAATTCAAATTTAACAAGCTCTCATAAATGGTAGATTCCAGCATTGGTCAGGATCTTACCTCTCAATGCCATTCTTAAAATAATCTACCTGAAACATGAGCTTCCATCAACCAAACACTTGGTAAGTATGCATATACTATCTCATTGCTACAACCATCACTGAAGCATTTTCAGAATTTATAAAATTCAAATACTTCAAAGGTTAGTCACATCAGTGTTCTCAAAGCTCATTTACTTCATGCAATCATTATCATACTAACATTGCAAGGTATAGTCATATCATTCATGCAATTAAATGAAGTTGTTAGATACCCTTACTTCACAAGTGTATCATTCATACCACCCTGCTCTCCAATAGAGTATTTCCGGCAGCCAATTGATCATGACTATCCTGCATTCATAGCAACCTATGAAATGGTCCCTGAATTGTCACCAATTCATCATTTCAGTCATTAGTCATTCATAATATCACATGCATTCATTTCACTGCATTCATGCAATACATCACCACATTGCACCTACATTTATGCAATCAATCATTCACACCCTTCATAGGCATGCATCCATTGCATAACTACAAGGTTCGTAAAATCTTCTTAATGCAGGTCCATTCAACGCTACCTTGCATTGGTTCAGGAATACTATGCATTCAACCATACCATGGCCTAACCATGACTACCTCATATAGGATGCATTACTATAATCAATATCATTAACATATATAGGCAGGACACCTTTCTACATCCCAACATTCACATGGTATGAGGTCTCTTACCTTTACCATTCCATGGAATCTGTCATAAGCAACTCTTACCTGCATGGGTCTTACTTACACCCTTGACATGACCACTTTAGTTGGTCCTTTGCAGGAGATTGCAGCATTTTCTCACCAACTATTGTCATGGACTTGTTGCCTTATCCCTTCTCCAGAGGGTTTCTGGTCTCATTCATTAGCATCAGCAACATATTCATCCGGGTCCATGTCATCGTTGGTTTGTTCACTAATGCCAACATCAAAACAATGATTATCATTAGTGGTTCATTGCACATATATATATTTTTCAATATTCTTACCAATCATGCAATGTCCTATGCATGCAATACATACCCTCATGCATTTCAAGCATAAACTTAGGAAATGTAGTTATAATTAGAAAGACAGGGTTTTAATGAAAACTTCCCTTTCAAATCCCTCATCTTCTCATGGAATTCCTCTTCCACACAGCAGCTGGTTGACTTCACAGTCCTTGCTGCCCCTGGGCATGCAACTGTCCAGATTTGTCCATTTCACAACAATGGCCATCCTTAGCACTTTTCTGCTTCATGCTCAGATTCTGGTCACTTATCCTGGTTCCCCACTGGATAAGCTTTCCAATTCCTATTCACATGTGTCATTCCGACCTCGGATGTGAAAACCATACCCCTTCTAAGAATGAAGACTTTCACCAATCTTGGCATTTTACACCACTGCAATGTAGAATTTTCACATTCTTCTAATGACCTTAGAGCCATTTTGGAAGCTGCATTTTCGGCATCCTTCTTGTCCTTTGTGAAAATCCTAAATTTGCTCCCTTGCAGAATCGGCCCTCACTTCATCTATCCATCCGACGCATCGGCTCCCGGAACCATCATCATGTCCGCTGAATCGGCTCTCTCGGAAGTTCCAACCTTCCGCAACAGCGGCTTGCCAAACCTTTACTTCTCTCGATCGGCACTCATGGAGAACGATTTTCACGTAGGGCGTCGGCTGACTCTCAAATTGGACACCGGAAGACTTTCCCATCGGAAGCCTCATTGCTTCTTCACCCGCAACGGCGGACATCGACTTCACCAACTCTTCTGACTGCCCCAATACTTAAACAAATTTCCAACCTTTTGGTGGCTTCGGTGATCGGACGACTTTTGAATCGGATGCAACATCACTCCATCGTCTGCAATGGCGGCACTTCCGGGAGTCTTCCACTTTGAGAACTCTTCCACAATGGCGGACGAGGAGCTTCACCAATTCGTCCGCAATGGCGAACGCCCACTTCGCCATCTCTTCCGATTTGGCACGTACGTCGGACGTCGGACAACTCTCGTAACGTCGGACGTCGGAGAACTCTCCCTTCCGCTTTCTCCAACACTTAGTCAAATTTTCGATTTTCCAAAATTTCTTCTTCCTCAGTAATCGGATGACTCTCACATCGGACGCAGAATCGCTTCGCCATCCGCAACGGCGGATGGAAGACTTTACCAATCCTTCCACAACGACGGAAGTTCACTTCACAAATCCTTCCGCAACGGCGGACAGGAGATCAATCCCACTTTCGATTTCCCACACTTGGACAAATTTCTGACCGTTCTGTGGCGTCGGCGATCGGACGGCTTTCGCAACATCGGACGTCGGGCCACTTTCCTTTCCGATTTCTCCGATACTTAGACCATTTGCGTGGCTTTTTCCCCCTTAACGTGTCGGCGATCGGAGGTCTTTACGATCGGCTGTGGGATCGCTTTTCCACCCGAAATGGTGAAAGTTCCTCTTTGAGAACCCTTCCGCAACTGCGGATGAGGGACTTCACCCACCCTTCCGCAACAGCAGAAGTCCACTTCTCCAATCCTTCCGCAACGACGGAATTCCACTTCCTCTAGTGGTCCGACCGTTCAACACTTAAACAAAATTTTACTTTTTTATAGTCTTCCACTGGTTCAGCTGGGCAGAAGAAGATGCACCTCTGTCAGATGGTTCTTCTTGGCCCATAGAGGCCCACTGCTGCAACCCAGATCTCTGATACCACTCTGTCACATGCCCGTCCCTCAGCCGGCGAAGAGGACGCGACGAACACCTCAACAAAACCGGGCAACAGCCCCATGAACATTGACAGAAATCAAATGCTGAAATTAAAGCCTAAACAACAGGCACAATTCATCATACAAGGATGCACAGTCCTTCAGACAATCAGCGGAAGCAAACATAGACATTCCAAAATTTAACATCAATATAAATTACAGAGATGAGGTAACCAGCAACACTTATCTTTTGATGAAGAATTAACCCACAACCAGCTACATCGCTGCAACGTTCCACCCAACCATAGGCTATCTTGCTCATCAATCTCTCAGCAACGCTGCCACCCCCGAGCTAGGCATGATTCCTCTGGAATAAGGGTCAATTGCAAGCTTATACATAGCCAAGGGGCACAAATAGCAAACCAACACAGTTGGGTTTCACAGGCTTTCAACAGACAAGCCAAGCCAGCACAGTCCGAAGACTAACCATTGCACTCAGGCAATTACTTAGCTGTCCACAGCTTAAATAGGGCAACATGGAGTTGTTCTTGGCCCTATCGTGGCCAAAACAACTCAGCAACAATACCCAAACCAGGGTAACAACAACAACCCAATTTCACAATGAAAACGATGGCAACTATGCACAGTCCAAAATAGGGAAACTCAGCCGACACATTGGGAATCCACAGTGGCCCAAAACGAATTTGAGCACCACAGCCCACACAACATGGGTGAAATCAACAGCAAGCAAAAATCATGGATTAAAAACCACGGTATGGGCACATACCCAGAGAATTCGGGCCCTTGAGGCCGTTCTACCTTCTTGCTGCGTGCACCAACCAAAGAAGAGCCGCGACCCGTGTGCGAGGAGGAACAAAACGTACAATCCCAGCCTACGCGTGAGGAAGAACTAAACAGGTGTGAGAGAAACCAACCATGGGGAGAATGAAGACCAGCATGAGGGAAACGAGACTTCTCTGCTGGGCATGCATACTATTCAAACTGACAGCAACCTGCCAAAGCCACGTTTTTCCATGCCCACGTTTCCTCATGCAATAACTGCCCCCAACTAACAAAGTCAAGACATTGAAGAGGTTGGAGAGGTTGGGTAAGACAAGAAAGGTGGCAAAAAAAACAAAGGTGGAAAAACATGGGTTCTTTTCCCCATAGACTAAGGTTTGACAATCCCCCACCCCTTATCCTTTGGAACCATTCCCTTTTCATTCAACGTTGCACTGCCGTAGCTGGTTGTGGTTTTAGTTTATTTGATGTGCGTGTTTACATGATGCCACATTATAATGTGCCTTATAGCACAGCGTACCATCGGCAATTATCCCTATTGCCGAAACATAGACAACAAAATCGATGGTGGGGCTTTTGCCTTGAGCTCCTCACCACGATTAATTACAATATATACATCATGCAAATGCGGTCGAAACCGGGGACATTACAACGCACTAAGCCAAAGGATGAGGATTTTCTCCTTAATCCCCTTGAGAGTGGGTTTGAAGGAGAAAGTGATCGAACAACTCTTGGGAGATGGATGGTATATAAAGGTAACCTCTGATATTCAAAGTGGGAAGAAGTGTGAGTCGAAGTATTACGGGTACCATATTGAGGAAGATGGGTTGCTGTGGTACCAAGGGAGGATGTATATCCCTAAAGAAGGTGATATGAGGGAAGCAATCCTCAGAGAGGCCCATAGGGCACATTATTGTGCGCACCCTGGAGTGAAGAAGATGTATGCAGACATGAAGAAGCTCTTCTTCTGGGTCGGTATGAAGAGCGATGTGGTTGATTTTGTTTCGAAATGCCTAGAATGTCAGCAAGTCAAGGAAGATCATCGACACCCAGCTGGTCTCTTACAGCCTCATGATATTCCTGAGACTAAATGGGAATTCATTTCCATGGAATTTGTTGTGGGATTGCCCCTCACATCCTCGAGACATAATGCTATACTCGTAGTGGTTGAAAAAATTACCAAAAGTGCCCACTTCATTCCAGTGAGAGACACTTATGATGTGACGGATGTAGCAAGGGTATTCATAAATGAAATTGTACGCCTTCATGGAGTTCCAAAGAATATAATTTCTAACCGAGACCCTAAGTTTACCTCCAGGTTTTGGACAAGCATGCAGATGACATTAGGGACCCAGCTGAACTTAATCTTAGCTTATCATCCTGAGACAGATGGGTAGACAGAGAGGGTGAATCAGGTGATGGAGGACATGCTTAGGATGTATGTTATGTATTAGCAGACACAGTGGGAGAATTGTCTTCCTCTAGTAGAGTTTGCATATAACAATAGTCATCATAGCTCCATTGGTATGCCTCCATACCAGGCATTGTATGGGAGACCTTGTAGAACTCCAGTCAGTTGGGATAGGTTGGAGGAGTGTGTTTTAGTCGGGCCTGATTTGCTTTAGGAGATGGAAGAGCAAGTGGTACAGATCAGGAAGCGGCTTAAAGAAGCATAAGATAGACAAAAGAGTTATGCTGATGCACACAGAACTGATAGAAGTTATGAGGTAGGGGATCGCATATTTATACGCATCCGACCGAATAAAAGTACCATTCGGTTTGGAAAGGGGACCAAGTTGTCACCTCACTTTATAGGGCCATTCGAGATTCTTGAAAGAATCGGACCGGTAGCTTATCGTCTTGCATTGCCACCCCACTTGTATAGGACTGATAATGTATTTCATGTTTCAGTATTGCGACATTACATAGCCAATGAGTCTCACAAGATTCATTGGAAGGACTTGCAAGTCTCGGACGAGGGAACCTTCACGACCGAACCATTACGTATACTGGATCATAGAGTTCGACAGCTTCGTAGTCGACACGTGGACCAATTCAAGGTCTAGTGGGACAAGTATAGCCCAGGATCTGCTACATGGGAGGACACAGAGACTATGCGTCGAGATTTTCCCTTACTATTTTGACCATAACTTCGGGACGAAGTTTCCTGAAGGGTGGGTATATGTAATACCCCATATTTTGACTCCAGCATATTTATCAATCAGACTTATTACACTGTATTTACTTATTGTCTGTGGACTCAACTATACTTCATAAACTATATTTTGGCATGTTATATGTGATTATTTACTGATGTTATGATGTTATCCGGATTATGCTCTAATTACGATATTATGATGTTATCATGCTTATATTATGATTTGATCATGATGTTACGACGATTAACATGCCTATGTAGATGCTTTGATTATGATGTTATAATGATTATCATTTATATGAAATTATTGTGCTTATGTGATTATCATGCAGTGGTCGTCATCAGATTCATTTATTTCATAACAAAAACATATAGTTGATTGTAATCCTTGGTATGATGTGATATGTATGATGTGGTACATGGGCACCCATCCATGATGCGAATTATTTTGTGATTTTATGTGATGAAAGGGAATAATGTTGATGATCTGAACTAGCTATTGATTGAATATTGTTATGAATGCATGTTTGCATAGTGCTAACCTGCAGGGTATAGGGGCTATTTGATAGCCAAGTGTGTGATGCAAAGTATGACTCAATACATATCTTGAAGAAGAGCCTTAATTTCCAAGTGATGATGCGATGACACGTACCAATAAACCCGATAGAAACGCAACATGGTTTGATGAGTATGTACCCAATATGTTGAGAGGGATGGATGCATTTCCCACCCTATGTCACTTTGATACCCGAGGTCGTGGGAGGGAAGTGCTGAGACATGCTCCCCAAGCTGCTGTGATGACGATGGTCGGATGCCTGCTAGGAGAGGCTAGGTCCGCTAGATAGCCGACGCTACCACTCTTAGGTTCTGTGTGGGAAGGTCAGTAGCTGGCATCCACTTTGTACTAGCAAAGGAAGGATAGGGAGGATGCGGACGTAGGTTAGGATGGGTGGACATATTAGTTATTATTGTTGAATGTTGGACAATTATGATACCGTATTAGTGATGGTAGGTACCAATATTAATTGACTGATTAATAAGAACATAATTGTTAAATAACTCCGAATGTCACAAGAAATCATATTATATCTATATATGGGTCATGTTGCATGAAATATTATTTTTTTCAGTTAGAATTTAGGGGTTTTTGCTATAGTACATGTGTAGTTTGTGCATGCACTGGCCATGCATGCACACCTCACACATGCACTCTAGTATGAAATATTAATTGAAAAACATTAAATAGTTGGATAGGTTAACTAAGTAATTGTGATTTACAATTAATTAATTATTGGTTAATAATATTAATTATTATTTTACTTCTGTTATTATTTATTATTATTGCATATTATTAATTAATTTTATTAAGTTAAACATATACTAATTATTTTACCATTTTACCATTAGCGTAAACATTAAACAAACAATATTGAGTAATGTATGACAGTTGGGTATGTTATGAATTAACATGTACAATTCAATAGGATAAACATTTTAGTAATTTCCACCTTCTCTTCGGGGGCAAGGAATTGCTCAATTCAAGAAAATTTATTAGTGCATAACAAATGTCAAAACAAAATTTGAACTCGACTGCCCAAGATAGAATTAAATAATTAAATTAAATAAGAAGGGAGGTTGTGGAAGAAGGAACGCGGTGGAAGAAAGGAGGGGAAGGAGGTATAAGGAGGGGGATCAAATGGTTCAAAGGGGGAGGATTTTTGGGGATTTTTGTAGAGAGTAGTCGGGAAAATTTTTACAGAAGAAGAAAGAGTAAGAAGGGAGGGAACAGGGAGGGAAGAAAGCTGGAGGAGGGGGTTAACTCCAGGAGGAATATTTACACTCAAAGAAGAGGGAAGTTGCTATCCGGTTTATCGGTATATGGGCTCGGGGGATATGAAATTCGTCAGTTTCCTAGGGCCAGTAGGTTTGCTGGTCGGCAGGGTGGATCATCAGAGTTGCCATCAAGGCTCCTACAGGCTCAGGCGAGGGAAAGGTAAGGCTAAAGGAGTAGGAATCGGGGACAACCTTCAGTGCTAAAGCTTAGGTTTTTTTTCGGTGAACCATCTCTTTATTTTGCAAATAAATGAAATCTGAATAAAAATTCATGTAATTTTTGCTGTCACATACTAGGACTGAAAAAAAAAATCAAATTAAGAGTAAATGCCAAGTTGTTGTTAAATATTAGAACTTAGTACTATGCCCGGCAAGCAGAGCACTACAACAAGCACAGCAATAAAACATAAGCACATCACAAGAGACAAGAGACACAAAGAGTTTTCCACAGGGAAACCATAAAGAAGAAAACCCCGCAACTTCCTCAAAGATAGAATCAGCACAAAATGGTAAGACTAGAAAACAGTAAGATGTACTCCCGATAGTAGCAGTCTCTCTCTCACACACCGCGAGAGCTTCTCCTCTCTCACTCATGCGCCCTCAATGAGTGAGTGTGAGTGTTTCAAGTGATAAATAGAGAGGCTCTCACTCTCTATTTATATTCTTCTGTTCATTTGAAGTGCACTCCAACATGTCGGCCTGACTTAACAATTAATTACTAGAGCCGACATCTCTAGGAGTGTCTAATAACCCTAGTTCCCCACCACTTGTGGGGAATTTGACTCCTCTTAACAATAGGAGGGTAACACAATGGTGGGGAATATTGCCCCAACTTACAATGACTCACCTAGGGCCGACTTCACTAGGATAGTCTAATAACCCAGGGGCCCCACAACTATGGGGACTTTAACCCTTGACTAATAGGAGGGTTACCCACAATGACTTGACATGACTTTCTCATTATAGAAACTTCCCGATTGGAACATCGGAGCATGACATGACTCAAATGCATCCCGGAATAAACATTGGGTTACAATAGATAAGAAATACAAGTGAATACATTCCTAAGTTACAATTACATCAACATGATCACCTCTCTAGAATGAGCAGCCTCAGCTCTCTTCAATGGAAAATTTTATAGAAATGCCTAGGTATTTTGGGCCAATTTTCATTAAATGAGCCACCTTCTATGATTCCACTTTCTTGGGGAATCATGACCACAAATATAGGGAAGCTGCCACCTGCAACAGTTGGAAGTGGTTTGAGGATGCTGCCACATTTCAGTTTTCTCTCCACCCAGTCTCCTCCACCAATTTGACCAGTAAGCACTCTTTTAATATCTCTCCTAAGTTGTTTTCTCCTCATTTATTTATTTATAAATAAAATATTATGAATTTACATTAAATAGTCTTGACCCCACTAGGTCATCAATTACAACTTAGCATAAAATTTAACACAATGTTCCTCAAATAATAAAAAATTGATTTTGCAAATTGGGGAATGTGACAGAGAACCAGACCACAAATTTGACAGAAAAAATCCATGCTTTTCAAAGTAGTCATGTGTAGCAAACTTCTCCTAATTTTGTCCAAGATAGTAATTTATTTTTTCAGCAAAATAAACACCCATAACTGCACACACATTGTTTGAAAACAAAATTATGGAAAACCATAATGTTAATTGAAATGATTATCAATATTGTACCATATCTTTGCTGGTAGAATAAGTCTTTGAAATTAACCACTAGCATATTTTCACGCACAAATTTACACAAGAAAAGTGTAAAATAGACCACCACTTCCAATAAAAAAGGAACAAGGAACAAAAAAAAAACACTAATAATGAAAAAAGAGTTGTAATAATCAAAATAAGATGAAAAAATAGAAAAATTTCCATCTGATATTTACTTTAACACTCCAAATCCATAGCTAGGAAACCAGTTTCCATCAAAGCTTTGTGCACGACATAGTTTGGTTGCTCACCCTGCCGTCATCTCAAGTATCCAAAACTCCATCACGATATTCTTCCCTACTTCCTAAAATGTTAGAGAGTTGTGAAAATTATCACAACCATCCAATATCATACAAAACTATCCCTCTAGGTCCTAGGCTCTCCCCAAATGAGATTATCAAACATTATATCAGTCCTTTCTTTACAAAGAATGACTCGTTGAGTTCTTCTTCCTCTTCTAATTCTTCTTCTAGCTCTGAAATGACTTGAGATCCACATTTTATGTTTAACCTGGGTATTATTTTGTATATGTATTCTTTTTTAACACTATTGTCTAGATTCTTGGATTTTTTATTTTTTAGATTAGGGTTAGGAGTTTCTCTTTCACTTACACAATATTATTTGCAATGGTTGTACTTATATTTGTCCCATTGACCTACTATTGTGGTCATTTGTTAGATATTTATAAAATTATCTTATCCTATCTACAATGTTTTATCATTAATTTTATAAAAATAATGAATTTTGAATCGAAGTATTACTTGACATCCAACATTTATCTATGAACATTGACAACAACATCAAAAATCCACTGCTTCTATTTAACCCACATGTCACTAGTGAACATAGCACTTATTGTTCCACAACCTCATTGAACCTTTAAAATAAAATATAAAAAGTAGAAAATAGTGTATCAAGTTATTTACAGAGTGTTACCATCTCTAGCTTTGAATTCAACCTATATATAGCTCGATTTTGGTGGTGGTTGAAAATGGACATCTTAATATTATCACCCTAGGCAATACAGAGGAAATCCTTGGCCCGCTGGGCCAGCTTAAGTGGTTGAGTATTTTCAATAAATATTAGCATACATGTTTTAAACAAGAAAACATACAACTTTATAAAAAGGAGATACTATAGTAATCAAATGAAAATAATAGAGGTGTTGACAACATCTACGGCATCACAAAGAATCTCTAACAAAATATTGCATTATTCTTAAGTGAACAACCTACAAACCTCAAGAAATATGACCACAAAGAATATCTAATAAAAGACAACATTTTTCTATAGAGAGCAATCTACAAACCTAGATAAATATGACCTAAAAGACAAAAGAAACGATGCTCAAAAAAGGCTTGAATCCATCCATCCATAATATCTAAGGAACCCTCCTTTAACCAATCAATTTGAATTGACTCACTCATTTCACGTTCGATCAAGGGATTTATATAAACATATATTTTCTACTTATCTTAAAGGGAACTATGGAGTTCCCTATATCTTAGGAGTATATATCCTTTAAGCCTTCCATTTCTAGCATGCATTGTTCCAATAAATAAGGCAACATATACCACATTAAATTTTAGCATGTATCCATTAAAAATTGGACTATTTCAAGGTATATTTCCCCCCTATTTTCCATTGTTAAACAATGATGAAAATGGAGGAAATATATTACCTCCTACACCCCAAATAGTTAGGTTGTACCTTAAGCAAGACATTCCCACTTAAAAGTCCTTGCAAGTACATAGACCCCACCACCTTACCCAATTCTTTTGAAATAAACCTAAGTTTCACTCAAGTCCATTCGTATAAACATGCAAACCTAAAAAACCATGCACTCTTTAACCCAAACATAATTTGCATAATGGATTTGCTTTGTAATTTGTTCATCTTGATCCCACCACAAGGGAAATATCAACTTGATGCCTTAACCTAGGCATGACTTCAGAACTTGGAAGTGGTGAATTTACCATTCTTTGTAAGTCCATGGGTAAAATATGGTAAACAAAAGTTGATTAACACCAATCTTATTGACTTCAGACAAATTTCATCATAGAACAAGGTGTAACCAGACCTAAAAAGAAAATTTGGATTGAACTTGAGGATAGATCTATGTGTGAAATCCTAAAGGGGAATTATGGGAATACATGACCCTAAAACCACCATAAAACAACAATCTAGGAAGTATCTGAAGGCAGATCAATTGTAAAAGGATTCACATCCATTAAACTATAATTTACAATACATCTAATAAAAACCATTTCCTTCATATTGTTTTTTACCCATGTTTTTGCATGTCTATCAAGATGTGGTAAGTAGGGTTAACTCACATTTCTAGGTAGTCAATACGTCTGCTCAACACATTAGGAATTATTTTTGAGGTTAACATCATTTAGGCTGCAAATCTGAATGCATTAGGGTTACTTTTGAGTAGTGAAGGTGATGAAACTAAGGTATAGTAACCAACAAGAAATTCTAGGAGGCATTACGACCTTCAAGAAATACAAAAAAAACTATGAGCATCAAGTCTGGGAGTCATATAGTAATATTCTATACAACAATGAAAACAATTAAATTTTGGAATCAGGACTATTTATTGTAGCAAAAATCAACAACAAATCTAGTTTTGGTCATGTTACCACCATACTAATATGTACCTGGTGTGTAAAACAAGTATTTCCCTAGTTTCCTTTTCAACCACACTCACTCTATTTAACCACTCAAGTACTGATTTTCCTATTAACACATCCCTTGGAAATTGTGGTAGTTTGGTTACATTATCAACCACAACTATCAGCAATAGGTGGGTCTACAGGAAACCATACCAATATGTCATTAGTAACATCAACAAACATATTAAGCATGTTAAAAAAAACCACATGAAACACATTCCTTGGTGGTAATTCAGGAAGTTTGGTTGCATGCACCCTTACTTACTATATACATGAGAAACCTTACATATCTATGTATAATGGTTTGGATTCATATGGATTCACATAAATATATTTTTGGGAGTCATAATATGAAGTATATCAACCATGGATCTTCACATAGGTTCTCCCTCCTTTTTTGGTCCATGTGTCCTTGAACAAGAATGTTAATTGATTGACAGAGCTATAGCCCCCTAATATTAGATACACTGGTGCTTCCATATCTCCCAAATTTGAAATTTGAAATGAAATACTCCCTTCTTCCTTCTATTAGTCAAATCTATGCAAGGACTTGGATTCATTTCTACCCTTAGAATCCAAATGATTAAGAGCATGTACTTGAAACTTTTATATTGAAAAACTAAAATTAATCACTAAATTTGTATTTACAAAAATCTAGAATTTTATGGCCCCTTGGAAACCATTAAACTAAAATAAAAAAGAAGCATTGTCACAAAAAGCATCCGTCTCCTATGTTACCAAAAACCTCATCTAACAAGGTCATTTATGATAGAAAACTGCCCTGAAATCAAAACACACCAAATCCCATTTCTGATATCCATTCCCATTTCTGCATAATAAGCCATTGCTCAAGAAATGGGAAGTGTTTCTCCTAGCCACTTCTAAGTTCTCACAAGTTCTTGGCAGAAAGAAAAATCCCTAGTTGTAGAGACAAAGTGGCGTGACAATGTTATGAATCAATGTCTCATTTTTGAAAAAACGCTTGTTTTGGTATTCCATCTCCACAAGGATGATTTCATTTATGGTTCCAAAAGTGCCACTGGCCCTCCTAACATGGGTTCCTTCGATGGAGAATAAAGTTGAACTATTTTAGCAAATTTTGCAGCTATGTTGTATTGGGGATCCCAATGCTGATTATTTGATCAAGCAAAGAAAGGAGTATACGCAACATTTTTATTATATTCAAAATTAGATACCATTGAGTGGTACAAAATGTGCTTGATAGTACACTAGATTAATGAGTCCTATTTAAAAACCTTATTGATGAAGATACAAACCTACTCACGAAATCCAAACAGATGACAATCTAGGACAAGTGTAGTTCTAGGTATCTCCATGCAACCTATGGAAAATGAAAATCAATGAAAAAACCTATACCTTATGTTTTTGGAAATTATGGTCCTTATAACAACAAGCTATAACAATGAAAAGCTTCTTTTTCATATTGATAAACCGCATTCATATTTTATGACACTTTTGGCCATCTTCTGAACATTGAACAATAATATGCCTCACATACAAAAAGGGGTAGCATCTATGCAAAATTTGGGCATGCATCTACCTGCGTTGACCTTAAAATAACATGAAACAAGCCTAACTATTGAACCTAGACAAATTCTAGGTGATGGGAAACAAATTCCCCAGTATTGCATATAAATGCTAGTGTTCCAAATGTATGCATTTCTTTAGAACCAATAGTGTCCTTTGTACAAAACTAAACTACTTCCAGCTTAGTAATCGCGTGTGATTATGTCCTTATACAAATATTAAATCTTGTATATCAATTTAATGGGTTGTTTAAACGCATTTTTTTTATAAGAACTCTCTCGGTCTCTTTTGATTATGATAATGGTGTGTCTAGGTATATAATAAGACATCAAATGAATCAATGGATTATGTCATCTTTATCTTTCACAAGGTGTTTTACTATTTTTTGCTGCTCAAAAATGCTCCCAATGTTCCCAGAACTTTCATACACTACTGCATGGGTGCTCAAAATTTGGAATATTTTTTAAAATATTTGTGAAAAGACTGGATTCTACAACTTACTAACTCATAAAGATCATAAGTTTATTTTCCAAGTTATTCAATCATAGAAACAACCTGATAAATCAAACTAATATTTAAGGTAATTTTTTAGATCAGATCGAACAAATTTGACCTGAATGTATGGTAATCACCATCATCAACTAAATTTGCGTGTGTGCACATGCATAAATATCCGATACACAGTTCAATCAAACAAAAGAAAACATAATTATACCTTGATTTGTGGAGATTTGCACTCTCTTCTTCTGCTTTACCTTTCAAAACATCATTCAACATAATTCAAATTTTGTTTTGTTGCAATAGTTTCATGTTAGTACCCATCAAATCAACACTCTGCAAATGAAAAATAGATAAGATTATATAAACGAACCGAATATACTAATGAAAATACATAACAACAGATCTATTTGTCCATCCTAAATTTATTACATTGGCAATATTGATGTATACCTACCACCTTGATTCAGGTCTACTAACATATACGGAGAGGGAGGCTCCCCTGAGAGAACCCTGTATAAAAAACATACTAAAAATCACCTAAGGAAACTAGAATATTCACTAAAACAATTTTAAAACATAAAATTTTTATGTATACTTGTTTACTCACGGATCGTGTACTCCTCTCACCTTTTTCTGGGGTGATGAGCCCCCCATCACCTCCCTACGAAGTCAACATAGGAAATTTATTAGAAAATTATAATTATATGCTAATTAAAAATCCTATATATGTTAAAATAATTAATAAAAGGTTGGGTAAATTGTTGGATGCACCACAACCATACTAACCGTGTTTGTATCTACACGATTCAAATTGTAATTAATAAGCAGTTCTTCACTAGCATCTATTGATTTAATGGCACATACAAAGACATAGTTTCCTTCATGTGACTCGAATATGCAGTTGGGTTGCTTAAGTGTAGACCCCAATTATGTACTGTTTATAACCCCTACAATATTACCAATTTTTTTGGCCTTCTGTCAATGTACAATGTTGCTTATTTATTTTGATATGGGTCTTTTAGTTGTATATAATTTGATGAAAACCCATATCTATGCATACTTTGTGTATATTGGACCAGGCGCATCCAATCATTGTAGTTGTAAGAGGGTCCAACATACTCCATCCATTTTGTACATCTGTCGTATCCAACATTTATGCCATCCATGCAAAACAACCCCAATCCATGTAATGACGAAGGTGAAATTCTATATGTCCTCTTATTCACACAAAAATCAGTGTTTACTTGAGGAAGATCCATAGGCACCCATTGTTTCACTAGGTGTTGGTACCTTCAGGGCACCTCAATGTCTCCTACTGTCTCAACATCATAGGAACATGACCCTCCTCCTTTGAGAAACAATTCCATGCGTTTATTAAATTTTCTTCTGATCTTATGACATCTAGTTGATCTATCCCTTGTAGACCTATTGAATGTCTCACTTTCCTCTAGACTTCCCAAACTCCCCTTGCTGGAGGAAGACAAGTCTGACAAATACCTGTTTGGTTCTACCTGCACCATGGCCATAAAATAAGCATGACAAATAAACATGACATAATGTTGATATCATTATCCTGAATAATATCAATAATTCCCTAGTATAACAATTCAACACATAGTCCTTTAAGATGATATAGATATCAAGTCATTCCATATCAAATTCTTCAACCAATTAATATCAAAAATACAAACTATGTGTTTTACAATATCGATTGGTGTACCTATTTTAATTTATTTTTTTTCCTTACCCAAAAGTATAAAAGACCCAGTTTACAGATCTGAATATATGTGATAAAATAATTTGCAAATATTCTATATCTTTTTTCAGAAGAAAAAGAGGCGTTCCAACTTGATATTCAGTAGTGAATAAATGTAACTTTTACATAGTCCATTAATGAGTCGAGATCATAAGTATAAAAAACAACCTCATTTGGAGGGATACAACCCACAATCCTAAGATGACTGAAGTAGCAATACCACATGGAGAACATAAGGATCCCAAACAACTTATCTAAGGAGGCTTTGAGGGTGGAGAAAAAACACCCCTGAGGGGATGAAAACAAACTCTATATCCCCAGCTAAAACAAAAAATATGCTGATGTATCCCATAGTAGAAAGAACCAAAAAATATTATTTTTCACAAATCAAAAGGCTCTTAAATTAATTGTACCATGCCTTCCTCAATGATTTCTCCTTCTAAAAGTTCCGAGAAGGAGAGGAGGCCAGCCTTCATATTCAATGCTTCGTTGGATAAATGATCTGCACTCATATTTTTCTCCCTGTAGACATGGCTAAAATCATATAAACGAATTTATGATGTCGATGGTATAGCATAAATGTCGAATATCCGACGAAATGCATTACTTTATCCAACCTCTTTAGATGAGTTCACATTCTGAAAGCTTCTAACACTATACCGACCTGATCACACAACTTCTAGGTCAGTTCTCCAGTCTACATTGGTATGATTATTCATTTTCTTGGCCACTCCTCTCTCCTTACTCTACACCTGTAGGCTTACATATAACTTAGAAAAACTTCCAACTCGTCACAAGCAACTCCCGTCTAAATCTTGTCCCAATAGCCATCATGGTTTTGAGGTTGTATCAGTTGCATGAATTCATTGTTTAGGGTTTAATTGAATGGAATTCTTCATGTTTAGGGTTCAATTGAATGGAATTATTCATGAATGGAATGGAAAATTTCCATATTTTAGGGTTACAAACATGTTGAGAGGTATATGAGAGATAACAATAGACAAACAATAGGGAAAAGATGCTGATGTATCCCATAGTAGAAAGAATCAAAAAATATTATTTTGCACAAATCAAAAGGCTCTTAAATTAATTGTACCATGCCTTCCTCAATGATTTCTCCTTCTAAAAGTTTCGAGAAGGAGAGGAGGCCAGCCTTCATATTCAATGCTTCGTTGGATAAATGATCTGCACTCATATTTTTCTCCCTGTAGACATGGCTAAAATCATATAAACGAATTTATGATGTCGATGGTATAGCATATATGTCGAATATCCGATGAAATGCATTACTTTATCCAACCTCTTTAGATGAGTTCACATTCTGAGAGCTTCTAACACTATACCGACCTGATCACACAACTTCTAGGTCAGTTCTCCAGTCTACATTGGTATGATTATTCATTTTCTTGGCCACTCCTCTCTCCTTACTCTACACCCGTAGGCTTACATATAACTTAGAAAAACTTCCAACTCGTCACAAGCAACTCCCGTCTAAATCTTGTCCCAATAGCCATCATGGTTTTGAGGTTGTATCAGTTGCATATGAATTCATTGTTTAGGGTTTAATTGAATGGAATTCTTCATGTTTAGGGTTCAATTGAATGGAATTATTCATGAATGGAATGGAAAATTTCCATATTTTAGGGTTATAGACATGTTGAGAGGTATATGAGAGATAACAATAGACAAACAATAGGGAAATTAGGGTTTGCAGGTTTTGGAAAAAATGAATAATGCAGTCTTGAGTTTGCATATCTAAGGTGCAAGGATATGCCAAAAATGAGAAAATATAGAGGATAGACAAAGGATACATAGAACTGAAAAGTTTATGGAATAATTGTTTCAATTATACTACAATGTCCAATCCACACCCTAGTATCCTATGGCACCACTAAGGTGAAAAAGGATGTATATAATTATCAAGACAATTTCTATAACTGAAAGGAAAGAGTAGGATTTTCAAAGTATACCACTATTGAAATTTTATGTTGGATCAATTGTTTGAAAACCACAATACTTACTTATGCAACACAAGGAGAAAACATTCCTTCTCTAGTCATCAATCCCTCATAATTCCATCCCTCTAATGCTATTCATCGGCCAAACTTGTTGTTCAAATATGAAACATGCATAAGTGTATACTTCAATTAGAACACATTTCCAAAAATTCATTAGAAACCATTCGAATACAGAGTTTGTTGGTCAATTTCCCTTCATAGGCCACAAGGTTCCTTCCATAATTATCTAAGAATGATTATACTAGGTTGCAAGACAATGCCCTTTAAATTTGGTCAAAGATACCCAATACTGTTGGTTTAGTGCCTGAAGGAATTCCCTTAAACTATTGTGTTAAGGGTTCCCCAAAGTTGAGTCACCATTGTTGTAGGTGATATTCAATCCAAGCCCTTAAATGACCTTCCTTTTCTAAAGATTTGAGATTAGTTACCCATATCTTTTGACACTGCTACGATAAATAAGCACACCTTCATATTGACCTCAAATTGTTATCCCAAAACTTGACCATTACCTCTTGGTCCCTCTCTCCGAGTGTGATAGCTCTGAAGGATTGATGATGTGGGTTGGTAGATAAAAAGGGATACTACAACTTACTACCAATGGATTTCTTCAAAATGGCCTTGTTTTCATTATCCATGCATGAAAGGATAGAATTTTTATGTTTTAGAAAAATAGGGGTTTTCTTGCTTGGCCTTAGGATTCTTGCCATATGGGAAAGTCAGTTATTCCTTGAAGAGAACTTTGCAACTTTTAGATTTGAATTTGTACCTTTCTATAGGCATGGGTGTCCATTTCTCTGAATTGTTGAAAAACACTAAAAAGAGTGAAAGCATTAATTTGGAGAATCCATTGCATGGATCTGGAGATTAGTTTGGAAAATCATGTGCATGGATTTTGCAGGAAATATTAGATACTTAAGCCAAGTGCCTTCATATTTCACCATAAATTCTCATGTATGGTATGGCATGCATTTTCCTGAGCCACTTTAGAGTGATGTTTACTCTGTTTTTCTACATAGATTTCAGTTTTAAGCTACAAGAGGCATTTTTATCAGTTTCTGTGCCCACCTTTAAGCTTATGGAAGTATCCTAAAAGAGGATCTTTACCATAAAAAATAGAGTATATAGGATGCATCTAAATTACTGTCATAACCTGTGATTTGAAAACAAAATAATAATGTTGTAGACAAACCCTACTCCTTCTTTCTGAAATGAAATAAAAATAGAATACTTAAGCCCTACCCCAGAGCATTAACGGATGTTAGTGCATTAATGGATGTTAAAAGTCAAAAGGAAGTGGGAATTAAATAAGACATAAAACATCATCAATAATATGTCGTGTAGAAATTTACTTCGATTGTTGGTATAAAGGAGGTGGCATCCAAGCATCTTAATAGTATCAAACTTGCTCATATGAGCTTCAAGTTATTCATCAAGAATAATTCTTACAAACTTAAACTTAAATCTTTTAAGTGTTAAAAAAATTGCACTAATATCTTTTTTCTAAATATTTTTTTTAAAGCATCTTGTGGTTATACTTGCTAGTTTTACACGTAAAATTGTTACAATGAAATGTAAATAGAGTGTAAGCCTTGGACAATGGATTTAGATTAAAAGTAATGAGATGTTCTAGCATATTGAAATATTATAAGAAACTCTATAAATCTAATATTGTCCAGTGAATTCTAAGAAAATAAAATTTCAATATTTCTTTCAATTTCAATTAGAAAATGGAGTTATTAAGATAGGGACCACTCTCTTATTCTTTCTTAGAAGGCTTGGAAATATTGTAATGTAACTACAAGGGATGCATATTTTATCTAAAGGTCACTCCAAGTAGCCTCTAAACTTTGCAACATCTCTCATGTATTTTCTGTCTAATGAGGGGAACCTTGAATTCTATATTACACTAGTGGGAATATACCTTGGGGCCTTCCAATTAACCTTTATAAAATTGTGTAAGAAAAGAAATACCAAAACATAATCTAAAGTATACGAAACAAAAATGGCTCAGACATAGGGTACACATTATAAATTTACCTTGAAATCCATAAACATGGTTATTTTGATAGAAACTCATTATTCCATCATGTGTACAAAGAATGAATCAATATTTACATATAGGAAATTTGAATGACTTAGGAATGAAATTCAAAATTATCACTAGTGAATGAAAACCTAGTTAGGGCTTAACTAGAGTTGAAATTCCCTTAATTAGAAATGTAATTTGCATACATCCAACTTAATGGGGTTATTACCAATTACAAGAAAAGGAATTCTAGAAATATTTGTCCTATGGAAAAGATTGCTTGTAATTGGAAAATGGGTTAGAAATCTTTGTCCTATTACAAAGATTACTTTTTAGACAAGTCTATACCTTTTTTACAGCACTATGGGCAATTCTGGGTCTGTTTGTGGGCTCAAGCTGCCCTAAAACAACATTCATTTCTTATTTTGGGCTGAATGTGGGAAAATACAACATTCATCCCTAATTCTAGGTTGAGTGAGCTTCATTACTTCTTAGTATATGTGTAAGCTTATTCAAGCTAGTGGTTATGCTTACTCCTTCTTAGTTATGCTTTTTTAGTATTATATCGTATTGGTTCTAACATTCTAGTTAATGAACATGATATCAAAACTATTTCCATTATATTGGTAACATATGAAATTACAGTACTAGTATAATCCCATGTGATTGGCTCTTTTCCTATGATATTGATATCAAAAGCAAGAGATTAGCTTGTTACGAACCATGTACATGTGTAATGACTCTAATATAAGGATATCATGTTCTATAGATTATATACGTTGTTTCGCTAATATAAAAAGAGATCATATCCTCCAAATATGTGTAATGTTAATGTTATTCTATTCCTATGGTATCCATAGGAATACTGAATCATACACTACCCAATTGGAGAGATAAGGCTAGGTAGAGAATTCACAATAGATCCTCTACCTCATGATTTCTCACAAATTTGAACATCACAGTACCAATGGAAAAGCTAATGGCGATGGTTGATGACAAATCTCCTAAGCTATACAATTTTCCCTATGAGTTTTTAAAATCCACATATAATTGTGTTGGGCCCGACCTATTAAGAGTTTACAAAGAAGTTGTCTAAAATAAGTCCCTTGGACTGACCACTTCTCAAAGAGGGAGGTTTCATCCAATTAATCCCCAAAGTAGAGGATCTTTGAATGATTACCTGTAGACAACAAATTCCCATTCTTGATGCTTCCTACAAAATTGAACTACATCCAACCTTATATTATTTCACCTAAGCAAACTTGTTTCATTCAAGGTCGGTTTATCCTTGATGCTACAGTTGTTTCTTGGGATGGTACGAAATGGGATGAAAACCAAAGGTTTACAACTTTGTTCATAAATTTGGATTTTGATATATCCTATGAACAAGTAGATTGGTCAAATATTCTAGCAATGCTTCAAGCTCTATTTTGGTCAAATTTTTTTTATCTAGATGGTGGGATGTTTTATTCGTAAATGCTTCAATAATATTGTATATCAATCAAGATAAATCTAAAATGCCACCATTTTATTTTAAAGGCTCTCAAAAACCCCTCTAAGATGTAGTGCTACAACATATAGCTACAAAGGTGAACAAATGGATTTCTTTTACATCTATTCTTAATAGCCAGGTTTCAAAATTGTTAAAGGTTATAGCTTCTACTCATGCCTATTATTCATCTTGTTAGGTCCTACTAGTGCAACCTATCATTGGTTGAAGAAGCTCCTAAAATACTTGATCTAGGTCATCCTATAGGGAACGAAGGATTTCCATCGAGTTAATTGGGGGCTTTATTGCAATCGAAAAGAATGGGGTGGTTTGGAGATGATTGAATCATCTCTTCAAGCCCAAACCTATGTTCCAAGTGGGCAATCAAAATTTTGGAAGATAAAGAGAATTTTAAAATGCCCCTATGCAACTGTACCTTTAGAGGGCCCCCATTTGGAAAAAAGTGTTGGAATAATATCAACCTCCAAATATTTTGTCATTGAATCCAACCAAGGTTGATATCCAAGGCACATTTATATAACCCTCCAAAAACCTATGATGAGAATTTGAGCTAATGTATCTTGCTACCGTGTAAAAGACAGGGACCTCCATAGAGAACCTAACCAAAGTGAGTTCTGTAACACCTGAGTATAGTAGTGTGAACCTAAAACGTAACCCCCAAACCCAAACATTGAACCTATTTCGTAACCCCCAAACCCTAAACAAATATGAGTAAAATGAGAGATATAATAGGTATGACATAAACTCACCAATTTAGGAGGCATTATGTCTCTAGCTTGATAGATTACAGAAAATTCTTTTCCTACCCAAAGGAGGCAGAGTCCACAATTTAGAACCAAAAGGAGGTGGAGTCCATAGTTCTCTCAGTGATGAGAGGTAGAGTTTGTAGTCCATGCGATGGGAGAAATTTTGGTTCCTACCTAAAGGAGGAAAAGTCCACAGTTTAGCACCAAAAGGAGGCAAATTCCACAGTTCACTCAACGATGAGAGGTAGAGTTCGTAGTCCATGCGATGGGAGGTATAGTCTAGTATAGTTTGCTCAATGCCAAGAGGGGGCACAATTTAGCTCAATTGATCTCAATTCAGCTCATAGTCCACTCAACAGAGATAGGAGGCATAGTTCAGCTCAATTCACAACGACAAAGTGAAGTAATGTATGCTTGTGTTGTTTTTTTTTTCATTTTTCATTTTTTTAATTAATAGGTTTCTTTTTTAATTTTAGATTTTTAATATTCAAAAAATATATATATTTATTACTAACACCTAATCTATATAACCATTATAACCATAATACATTATAACCATTGATATTTCATATTTAAAAATATTTAATATCTAATTACTAACACCTAATTACTAACCCTTAATCCCTATAAGTACATCAAATACTTCAACTCTAAATCTATAACCCCTAATAAGTAATAACCATTATAACCCTTAATGTTGAAAGTTTTATTCATCATCATCCATTAACCATTAACCCCTAAAACATCTAATACTTCAAATATAAATTCTATGAACCTTGTCATATAATCTCTGTCTTATAACCACTACCATCTACTACCATTTATAGAATGAATTGGAGTAACCTTTCTTTTGCATTGATTAAAAATCCATTTTTCAATTGTTGTGAATTTAAATAAGTATTAATGGAGTAATGATATAAATAATGAATAGGATGACAATCAACATGATGATCATGATCATGATCATGACGATAACCATCATTGCCATCATCTTCATCATGTTGATCATCATCGTCTTCATCATCTTGATCATCATCATCACCATCATCATCATCATGATGAAGATCATCATCATCATTGACATCATCATCATCGTCATCATTGTCTTCATCATCATCGTCTTCATCATCATGACCCTTATCATCATCATCATCATCATCATCATCATCATCATCATCACCATCACCATCCCCACCATCCTCACCATCATATTCATCATCATGACCCTCATCATCATCATCATCGTCATGATGATGATGATGATGATGATGATGGTAATGGGGATGATGATGGTGATGATGATGATGAAGACAATATTGATGATGAAGACGATGGTGATGGTGATGATGATGAAGATGATGGTGATGATGGTGATGATGGTGATCATGATGGTGATGATGGTGATCACGATGATGATTATCATGATGATGAAGACAATGATGATCAACATGATCATGATGGTGATGTGGATGGTGATGATGCTGATGATGATGATGAACATAATGGTGATGAAGACGATGATGTTGAACATCATGATAATGACAGTGAGGATGAAGATGATCATGATGGTGATGATCATGATGATGAATATGATGATGATCGACAAGATGATGATGATGATGATGATGATGAATATGATGGTGATGATGGTGATGATGGCCATGGTGATGATGATGGTGATGATGTTGATCATGATGATGATTATCATGATGCTGAAGACAATGATGATCAACATGATGACGATGGTGATGTGGATGGTGATGATGGTGATCATGATGATGAACATAATTGTGATGAATATGATGATGATAAACATCATGATAATGACAATGAGGATGAAGATGATCATGATGATGAATACGATGATGATCAACATGATGATGATGATGATGATGAGGGTCAAGATGATGAAGATGATGATGATGATGATGATGAATACGATGACAATCAACATGATGATAATGATGATGAAGACGATGATGATGATGTGGATGGTGATGATGGTGATGATGATGATAATGATGATCATCTTCATCATCATCATCATGAAGACGATAATAATTAACATGATGATGATGATGATGATGATGATGTTGATCATGATGATGATTATCATGAGGATGAAGACAATGACGATGATGATGATGATGATGAAGACAATGATGATGATGATGAAGAAAATGATGATCAACATGATGATGATGGTGATGTGGATGGTGATGATGATGATGATGATGATGATGACGATGATGATGATGAAGACGACGACGACGATGATGATGATGACTATGATGAAGAATACAATGATGATGATGATGATGATTATGTTGTTGATGATGATGATGATGATGATTATCATCATCAGCATGATGACGATGATGATGATGACGATGATGATGATGATGATGATGGTCATGATGGTCATGATGGTCATGAAGACAGTGATGATGATGATGACAATGATGATGAAGATGATGATAATGATAAGTGTGATCATTATGATTATGATGATGATGGTACCTAATTACGATTATGATGATTATGATGATGATGATGATGATGTCAATGCTGATGATGATGATGATGATGAAGATGATGGTGATGATGATGATGTTAGTAACTCTTTTAAAAAAAATTAAGATAAAAGAATAGGTCTAATTAAATAATTACCTTTCAATATATTTCATCTTCTTCTTCATCCAAGTCATCATCCATATCATCATATCTAGATTCAACATTGTAAGGATTGGCCATATCATCATTGCCATTACACTCATTGTGTCATCACCGGTACAATATTCATGGGCATTGTCTACTACATCATCTGATTCGACTATTTCTTGGATATCTTCTGCTGGATCATCATCATCACCTAACTCATGTTGATCATGCTCTTCCATTAGAGGAAATTTCAACTCAAAATGGGCCTTTTAACTTTTATTCAAATTCCATGTCATCATGTGTTAGCCAATGAAATTGATTTAAATTTGAAATACCGTATAGGTCTTAAACACTTTTTTAATATAAATGTGGGGATAGGTATCATAAAAAAAACTACTTTTTTTGTTTGTATTTTTGACATATCTCCCCGTGTTTTTACTCAAATTTCGATCGGGAGAGCTCGTTGGATGCGGAATTAAATTCCGCATCCAACGAGTACCCACTCGGCATACTTTTGATGGACCCTACTACCCCAAAAACAAGAAATCCCTGAAAAAACGTAATGATGATGTCATCATTACATTTTTTCAGGTATTTCTTGTTTTTGGGGTAGCAGGGTCCATCAAAAGTATGCCGAGTGGGTACTCGTTGGATGCGGAATTTAATTCCGCATCCAACGAGCTCTCCCGATTGAAATTTGAGTAAAAACACGAGGAGATATGTCAAAAATACG